>JAQQZT010000021.1:10383413-10412592 GCA_030068275.1 Clarias platycephalus
TGAGGTCGAGTAACACAAGTATAGTGACGCAACCCTGATCAGAGGCCAATAGGAGGTCATTTACTACTTTAACAAGTTCTGTCTCTGCGCTGTGATGAGGCCTAAATCCTGACTGATACAGTTCGTTTATGCCATTTCTATGTAGATTTGAACATAGTTGCTGTACTACTATCTTTACCAGAACCTTAGAGATAAAGGGGAGGTTTGATATCGGCCTGTAATTGGACAGCTGACAAGGGTCAAGGTCAGGTTTCTTGATTAGTGGTTTAATAACTGCTAATTTAAGGATTTGGGAACAGACCCACTGCTGAGTGAAAAGTTAATTATTTTCAACAGGGGTTCTGTTATTGTTGGTACTATCTGCTTGAGAAAATGTGTCGGTATAGGATCTAATACACAGGTTGACTATTTTGAAGAAGAGATGAGTGAAATTAGTTAATTCTCTTCAAGGGGAGTAAAGTATTCTAGGTTCTGATGTGGTGTGGTTAGTTTATCATCTGTATAACAAATTGTCTGGTTTCAAAGCCTGAATGTTTTGCCTAATATTTATGATTTTGTTATTGAAAAAGTTAATGAGGTCCTCACTACTGTATGTTGTTGTTGTGGAGATTTCTGCAGTGGTATTGTTTCTAGTTAATTTAGCTATGGTATTAAATAAAAATCTAGGATTATTTTTTATATTTTCAATAAGAGCGGAGAGATACAATGATGTAGCTACACTGAGAGCTTTTTTTTTTTAAATAGTTCAGGATGCTCTCCTTCCATGTTATTTGGAATACTAGTAATTTTCGAGCGGTCTGTTTTAAAGTGCGTGTGTGGTCATTATACCAGGGAGCGAGTTTCATATCTAATCATTTCCCTTTTAACTGGATTTACATTATCTAAGGTATATGTTGACTTTAAATATTCAGTCGCCTGATCGAGTTCTGTGGAGTCAGATGGCGATCCAATCGAAGTTGATAAAGCTCTATGGGGTAGTTGATGTGAATGTACGTTTAATACGGTAGCGCGGACAGTAATTGTGGAAACTCGTTTAATAATGGGTGCCAACAATTCTGGAGTTGACCATGCAACCGGATGTAAAAGTTTACACACTCTTTTCTGCCGGATTGCATATTTGTCCATATCGTTAACTTCCTATGTCCTTCGCAGATCGTCCGGGACTGACGAGTGTGGACCGGATCGAGCGCTACCAGGAGGAGTTCCTGCTGGCCTTCGAGCACTACGTCAACTATCGCAAGCACAAGGTGGCGCACTTCTGGCCCAAGTTGCTGATGAAGGTGACGGACCTGCGCATGATCGGCGCATGCCACGCCAGCCGCTTCCTGCACATGAAGGTGGAGTGTCCCACCGAGCTGTTTCCTCCCCTCTTTCTCGAGGTGTTTGAGGACTGACCAAACCCGCCCATCATCATGTGACCCTGCCCCACTCGCACCCACAGACACAAACACACAACGGTGGCACTTATCCACACCCAACCCTCTTCGGACACGTTCAATGAACTCCGTTCTCTCACTACTGAGTGCCGTTGCATTCCACAGATCGATAAAAACAAACAACAGCAAACAAAAAAAACGTAGCTCCCGGCCATCATTTCTAGACGGACCATTTCTTTTACGATGCGGGTACATGTGAATAGCGTTTTTCCTTTTCTTTCTTTCTTTCTTTCTCTCTCTTTCTCTTTGTCTTGTACATTGTTGTTCTCAGTTACTCGCGGTGTATTTTTGTTGTACAGTTTGGTGAATGAGTATATCTACTAGTCGCTGGCGTTGGCTCATCACGCACTCGGTTGTGTGATCTATGCATTTGTATCATGCAACATTCCACACCTAGTAGAAATCAGATCTGTATCCCATTTGGGGAAAGATATATATTTAAAAAAAAAAAAAAACCTACACGCAAGATGAACCTCTGCTCATCTTGTGCAAAGTTTTCACACTATCTACATGAACTCGAATCCAGATAATTATTTGAGAAAAGATTTTTCTTCACTCACAGGTTTACACACGCAACGATGAGTTCTCAGAACACAGAAAGGATGTAATGGTAAAAGCAAAAGACCGTAATTTCAGATCAAAGCACGCATGAGCCTATCCAGACGCCAAAATCTGCTTTCAATGAAGTTTGCCACTGTTCGGGTGCCAAAACTAATGAGGATTATGACAAAAGTGTTCATGAAGGCGTGTTTTTCTTTTTTCCCCCCCGCCCCTGACTCCATTTCCCATCCGACTTCAGATCCTACCCTCTGCCGGACCGTCTGTGACTGTCTCTTTTACCTCGTAGGAACTTTTATCCGTTTTATATATTTTCACAAGTTAGACAAAAGGTGATGCCTCCGCTCAGACTTG
Source organism: Clarias platycephalus (assembly GCA_030068275.1). Taxonomy (NCBI): domain Eukaryota; kingdom Metazoa; phylum Chordata; class Actinopteri; order Siluriformes; family Clariidae; genus Clarias; species Clarias platycephalus. Next base: position 10,385,762 of record JAQQZT010000021.1, read on the forward strand.
TTGGTGCTATGAGTTTGTCTATTTATACCTCTTTTCAGTCAGCCTCAGAATTTGGATGATTCATACACATACACACACACACACACACTCAGCAGTAAGACCCACACTGCTTCCTAACACAACGTGACCTCTGAGGTATAGAGGATATGTCAAGGAGACACTTTCAGTTTGTCTATTTTTTGTTGTTGTTGTTGTTGTTGTGTTCTTTTTTTCTTTCCTACGTGACATCATCCTCTGACATCATCCTCTGATAACATATTGTACTGCGAAACGTTTTTTCACATCACATACCTCTACCGTTCATTAGGAAATAATGATAACTGGTCATTTTGTATAAAAGAAGAAAAAAAAAAAAAATCAAACGCAACAATGCCTCAAGCTTGATTTTCTCTGTTAAAAAAAAAAAAAAAAAAAAAAAGAAAGAAAAGTGATGCCTTTCGTAAGCAATATATTTGCTCCAGTGTTTCGGCTTATTTATGACTACACACACATTTACACAAACACAAACACACACATACAGGTATGTGCACACAAAGCACAGACTCAGAAGAAATGCACAGACAATCAGAATGCGAGGTGAGGGACAGAGAGAGAGATGTTCAGCATTCAGTCAGAAATCCTAGCGCTGCTAACAGTGAGTGCGCTTGCATAGCCATCTGCTAGCATTGTGCAAACCACATCATGCTAATAGGTTACGAGCGTTCACAGTTGGCCATGATTGTATGAAAGCATTCATCACCCTGCAAAAAAATGTTCTCATTTTTTTTTCAATAACTTTATGGAGTCTTTATAGAACGTAGAAACTCGATGCGACATGCACGCAAGTTCTGTAGAACCTCTATAAACCTCCAATAGAATTCCATAAAACGTCTGCTTTTGAGGTGGATGTTACATGGGTGAGTTAAAAATGATCCGCACTTTAAACTTCCGCTGTCTTTACAAAAGCGGACGCCCCACTTGCAGGAAAGAAGAGCAATTCATTTTATTTTCTAATCTGAGGGTGTAGCCGGTGTCGTTATTTATCAAAGAATACATGCGCAGTATGGAGTTAAGTGTTTTGTCGCGAAGAAGTGTATAAAAATGAATAAAGCAGTTCAAGGAAGGAACGGGATACCTGTTCGTCTCACGCTGTCGACATTTTCAAATCCTTCGTTTTAAAAGGTGTTAAAGCATCATCCCCATAGACTCGATCTCGTTCCACACTTTTACCCAAAACATTTTTACTGTAATATTTATGAATGCTTGTTGATAGATGGACAAAAGTGTATTTAACAGCAAGGTATGTCAAATTCAAAGGTAATTAATTCTACAGCCAGAGTGCAGGTAATTTTTGACTCACCCTCATATAGAATTTTTACTCAGTTCTGTAAAACTCTATAGACCTCAGTAAAATTCTAGAGAACTTAAAAGCAGTAGGAATTCCTGAAAAGACATTAAAGTTCTGTTGAGCTGTTACTTTGTTTATAGAATGTTTCCTTTTAATCAAAATTCCATCCAAATGGTTTGATGGTTTTTTTTTTGTTTTTTTTTTACATTTTTACACTACTATAAAATACCATAGGTTAGATTAAATGGCAGGCCATTTCTTGGTCAAGTTAGTCCTTTCACACAGGAAGAAATTACATAATAGCAAGTGAAATATTCTTGAATCTAGCCAAATCTATAATTTCTTAAAATGAGTTTACAACAAACCTAATTTCAGAAAATTTTTATTTGGCACATACACAACCATACACAGTATGATGTGCAGTGAAATGCTTGCATGACTGTTTGTGACCCAAAAAGAAAAATAAGCGGACAATGCCAGTGCCAAAGCTTAATTGGTATTGGTATAAAAAAAGATAATTAAGCTTATTTCTAGTAACATGTTACTGAAATTGCAAGTGAAAAATCTCTTGCTCTGTTCAGGCTCATAATTTCAAGAAATAAATTCCTTAAAGCTAGCAAAATTATCTGCCAATATAAAAGGACATAGTGGCATGGTGGCATAGTGGTTTTCACAGTCGCTTTGCAGCTCCAGGTTCCAGGTTCGATTCTGCCTCAGGGTCTGTGCACATGGAGTTTCCATGTCCTCCCCATGCTTGATGGGTTTCCTCCACGTTCTCCGGTTTCCTCTCGCAGTCCAAAGACATGCATGAACTGATGTTCCCCAATTGCCCGTAGTGTCCATGGTGTACCCTGCCTTACAGTATGCCCCAAGTTTTGGGATATAGGCGACCCTGTATACAGGCTAAAGAGATATAGACGATGAGTAAGAGTGAGAGAAATGGAAATTGATTGCTTGCAATTTTAATAACATCTCACTAGACAAAAATTGGTTTGTCGTAATCTTATTTTAAGAAATTATAGATTGCTTTGGTTAGATTCAAGAATATTTCACTTGCTAGGATGCTAAGAGTTTTTTGCATTGCACACCCATTCTATGCCTTTTAAAGTTGTGTTGTTCACATTTTGCTTGTCGTCATCATCATGAAATTTTTGTTGGAAATGTTTCAGAAGAAGCTCATCCTGTTTGGAGTATTTTTAAAGTGAATACATTGGAGATTGTGGAGACAAAGTACTTTATAACCAAAAGTCCATCCTTATTTAAAGTTGAGGATTAGGCCAGGTTTCCTGGTGGACTAGTGGTTAGCATTTGGTGCTTTCACCAGCATGGTCCTGAATCCATTCTAGGTCCGGATGCCAACCTTAGCCAGTGGGGTTCGCACAAGCCGGTGCACTCTTAGTGCTGGTCCCAATCCTGGATAAATAGAGAGGGTTGAGTCAGGAAGGGCTTCTGACATAAAACTTTTACCTTGACCCATCATTGAACCATTTCTATAGACCCATTTTTACAGAAATTTATTTTGTATAGTTTTTTCCCTAAATAACTTGGGTTATAACGTTTGTAGGGTTTTCCATTTGTCTTTCAAATTCTATAGAATTACCTTGGGAATTTTATTTGAACATTTTTTGCAGGGTATGATCATGTATTAAACTCTCATGCTCCTCATAGTACTGTACTACATAGTGTGTCAAAACAGGCGGTCTACTATTTTTACCCACTATTACGTATGGTGGTATGTGGTTTGAGACAAAGCCAAATGTCATCCCGGGTTGCAGATCCACTCATCTGGACGTACAAAGAGACATGTCACTTTACAGAGTTACAGTGAAGAGGTCAAAATGCATTATTTTACAGTATAAAAGTTGTATATTTTCTGCAGATATTTTTACAGATTTGCATATGATGATAAATTTCCCCATTTCATCGTCAATAATAATAAAGTTCTATTCTCAGAAGCCTAACCAAATCTCTTACTGTCGAGAAGGTGGTTAAATATGTTAGAGTCTTTTGTGCATTTTTTTCCAGTGTTACTTCTCACCATTCCAAAAGAATGAGCCAGTTAGAATCAGAAGGCAACTCATCCTGAATGAATGCTCCAGAATAGAGGTGTGTATCGGGACTGGTTTACCATGAGGCCCAACAAAGATGTCGCAAGCAGTCTGAAATTAAGTTCGTAGGACAAATAAAGTCTACTTACTTTAACATGGAGGTGTATTGTTATCCCATTTACTGCATTCTTTCAACCCTCTTTCAGTAATTAGTTTTTCCTGGTCAGAGTCATGATGGCCAAATAAATATTTTAATTTGGTTAAAACAACTAGGTTAAAAATATTATTGTGATGTAGAATGGATTGGTCAAAATTTCTGCAGGAAGATCAAGGGTTGGTCAGGCATTTTTCAGGAGCAGCCATGATTGGTCAAATCTGCTGTAGGAGTGGGAATATTTTATATGCTGAAAAGTGGGATCGAGCAGGATTAGTCAAACCGTCAACGACAGGTTTGGAAAATAGTTCTGCAGTTTTAGATGTAATTGGTCAGATTTACTGCATGACCAGGCAGGACTGGTCTACATTTTTGTGGGAGTAATTGAGATTTGCAGAATAGGTTAACTTTAAGGTAAGAGCAGTTGGGATTAGTCATTCTTTTTGTAGGAGCAAGCAGGATTGGTCAAATGTAAGATAGAAGCAGGTGGGACTGGTCAAACTTACGTATGTGCAGGCCGGATTAGTCAACTATGTGCAAGGGTGGACGGAAGGGGTGGTCCAACGTTCTGGGGCAACAGATTAAACTCGTCAAACTTTCTGTAGGAGCAGGCAGACTGGTCAAATCTTTGGTAGGAGCAGACAGATTCTCCTACAAATTTTTGTAGAAGCAAGCAGCATTGGTCAGACTTTCTGTAGGAGTTGGTAGGACTGATCAGACGTTCTGCAGGAACAGGTAGGATTAGTCAAACTTTTTTCAGGAGTGGGTGGGATGGTTAAACTTTCGACAGGAGCAGGAGCAATTAGTTATACTGTAAGAGTAAGAGGACTTGGTCAAATTTCTGTAGGAGCAGGCAGGATTAGTCAAACCTTCTGCAGGAGTTGGTAGGACTGAACAAACTTTCTGCAGGAGCAGGCAGGATTGATTAAACCTTTTTCAGAAGTGGGCGACTGGTCATACTTTCTTCAAGAGCAGGGGCAGACTGGTCAAACTTTCTGGCTGGGCAATTGATTATACTGTAAGAGTAAGCAGAATTGGTCAGACTGCTTGGTAGGAGCAGGTGGGACTAGTCAACCCTAAAGTGGGAGCAGGCAGGATTAGGCAGACTTTCTGTAGAAGCAGGTGGGACTGGTTAACCTTAAGGTAGGAGCAGCCAGGATTAGTCAAACTTTCTGTAGGAGGAGGGGGGACTGATCAAACGTTCTTCAGGAGTTGGCAGGATTAATCAAACCTTTTGCAGGAGTTGGGGGAACTGGTCAAACTTTCTGCAGGAGCAGGTGGGATTAGTCAAACCTTGTGCAAATGTGGTTGGACTGGTGAAAATTCCATAGAGGTAGGTGGGACTTACTGTAGAATAGTGTGGGACTGGCTAACCCTAAGGTAGGAGTTGTGATTAGTTGGCCTTTCTGTAGGAGCAAGCAGTATTGATAAAAAACTTTCTGTAGGAGGAGGGGGAACTGATCAGACCTTATGCAGGCAGGCAGGATTAGTCAATCCTTTTTGCAGGAGTGAGTGGGACTGGTCAAACTTTCTGCGGTTTTAGTTGTACTGCAAGAGTAAGCAGAATTGGTCAGACTTTCTGTTAGAGCAAACAGGCAACCATAGAGTAAGATTAGTGGGATTAGTCAGATTTTCTGTAGGACAGGCAGGATTAGTCAATATTCAGTTGGGCTGGGATTCATGGCATTCCCACGCACACCTCTACCCCACCAATCCCTAGTTCTTTATCAAATACAACGCTTACCTCCCTCTCCAAATGTCTAAACCAAATTCAGGAGAGCTGTGTTAAAGAACGGTCCAGATAATGCATTCTGTTCATTCTATGTCTCATTGTTCGGGCAACAAATTTCATTTGATATCATGTAGATGACAGGATGTACAATGAGGCTGGACCACAAGGTGAATGAGCTAATTGTTGAAATGTTGATATAGTTAAAGGGAGCACTAAGATAAACAGTGCAACATTAACCACACTAAATGACGGTTTAGTGTGATCCTGGGTATTTATTTCCTAAAGTGTTCCTTAGCTCACAAACCCATAGACTGAGGCTTCACGGTACATTCTCCTGTCGTACTGTGAACACAAGTTGAGTCTAAATGTAAACGATTGAGGATTGTAATGTGTTGCACAAGGCCACTGTGAGACAGTGAAGCCTGGAATTCAAAAAGTTGAATTTTGCAGTTTTAAGAAATGTTGCAATTTGGGCACCCTGGAAGAAAAGTTGCACTAAAGATCACAATCCTGTATCTGATGACTGATGGTGAATGTAAACGATAACAGCGAAAGAACTGATAATGAATAAGAACGATGACAATGGTAATGTTTGTATTTATAATAAACTGGCTCTGGGAATAAAGATGGTTTGAGAAATGCTTGGAAGATGTGTTGTGACTGTATAGACCTGGCTGCCTACTTACACGTAATCCATCACTCTGACACTCTAAAAGAATCTCCGCAAGAGGTCGCTGTTTGGACGATAGGCAAGAAAACATTTTACAACTGACATCTAGTTGCTGATGCCAGTTCCAAGACCTTTTTTTTTTCCCCTGTATTGTCTTTATACCGCCAAATAATTTGTAACACTTATAAGTCAATAGTCCACATGTTTAGTGTGCTGAGCCTTAACCTTAACGAACACTTTTGGGATGAACTGGAATTTCAGCTGCACCTTGGACCTCCTCACCCTACAAAAGTGCCTGGCTTCCATAATTCTCTTGTAGTTGAATGATCACAAATATTCACAGCCACGCTCCAAAATCTACTGGAAAGATATCCAGCATTAGGGAAGAAATCACATATGGGTCTGATGGTGGTGTTTGTTTAACAGAATGTAATTTCATGAAGGGGAGCCAGACTTTTCAGAGCAAAGCAGCTGAACATTGTATACGCTGCATCATCTGGGCTAAGTAGTTTAATATAATCAGAACATCTCATTCCCATTTTGCCTCCAAGGCAGTTTCAGGGCCGGTTCCTAGTTACAAACCTTTTTTTATGCATTTCAGCAGAAAATGAACCATCTTTCAGCAATAAAAAGAAAATGGTTCCACAGGGGCACAAACTTTTTGTTGGGCTATAAACAACAAAGTGCTTACGTCAGGAACTGAGTGTTGGAATTATACTGACCAAAAAGACCAACTAAATCTTTTTTTTTAAAAACAGCGCTACCTAGTGTAGTGTCTAGACAAGGTAGATCAACCCACAGGTTCTTTCCTCAAGCAGTATTCTGTTCCACTGACTAACTCATCGTCTATACCGCCTGTAACTCATGGTCTATACCGCATGTACAGGGTCATCGTCTATACCGCATGTACAGGGTCATCGTCTATACCATCTATACCGCATGTAACTCAGGTCTATACCGCCTTGGGGCTGGAGCCTATTCCAGGAGACTAAGGGCATGAGGCGGGGTACACCCTGGATGAGGTGCCAATCCATTGCAGACTCAATTTGGGAAAAGTCTAATCTACATGTTTTTGGACTGTGGGAGGAAACCCACCATGCATGTAGAGAACATGCAAACACCATGCACGCAGACCCCTTGCAGAAACCCGGACACTGGAGGTGCAAGGTGACAGTGCTAACCACTAAGCCCACTCATACTGTATATCACATATCATGTTTAGTACTGAAATACTGTCATGAAACAGACGTATTACATCATGTAAATTATAAGAATAAATCGAAGATCATTCATCAACAACCTAAAATGTCTGATCTCATTTTCACCATCTCTAATATACCAACAAAAAAAAGCTGACTGATCAATAATATTCATTTGTAATTTGCACTCAATTATTTTATAAATAACTTTTTATTTTGCATTCTGGAGTCCTTTTTATTTGTGTGTAAACAGACTAGATCTGATTCAGTGGCTGCCCTCATTTCACACAAACAGCTGGTTTGTTCACACTGTCTATTATACACTGCTGCCATCTTCTGGTTAAATATGGCAATTGCATATAGCTCTGAGGCATGACAACTTCAACCTTTCAAAATTTGGTATAACCTACTAATTTTAGAAAGAAGTAAAGTAAATTCTGACAGATTACACTAAACCGGTCTCATGATGACTGTAAATGAGGTAGCTTGCAGCAATCTTGCTGTTCTGAGAGTCTGACTCAGTGTACCGTGATGTCGGATAGCCCTAGGCTGCCGTCTGCCTACAGCTTTCACAAAAACGATGATCAGTGCTGCAGCCCTGCATTGCATCCTAATTGACATTCCTGCACAGAAATGCTTATAAAAATAAAAGATTTCTTTTTAAAGAAATAATCTAGCATCATTTTAGAAAGTAGTTTATTTTTGTCATCTTAGCTATACAATCATTTATCTGAGGGTGGGTCCACACTCTGGCTGCTTATGAACTTTTAGTAAAGCTTAAAATTTTCCCTCATTAAATAATGCTTTGGGCTGAGCAGCGAGCCACGAATGCACTGCTGTCTTCATTCCTTCATCAGAAGTGATCATATCATCACGGGGCTGCTCCCAGGGGACCAAACAGGTGAAGGTCTAATGGAACGAGATCAGGAGTATAAGGAGGAAGTTTTGGCTTCAGCTTTTTAAAAAAAGCGTCTCACTGTAACAAGCACTGTTGATTGTCAAACCTTTTTCCTGATAATGTTCCAATACTGGCCCTGGAGAATCCCAGAAAACTATAAGCCTTGATGAACTTTCCAGCCGATGGTTGACTTTTGAACTTTTCCTCGGATGTTTCCGTTCCATACTCTGCCGTTTACTCTCAGACTCGTAGTGCTGAATCCGTGTCTCGTCACCAGTAACGATTCTCTCTGATGAAGAAAGTTTTGCCATCCAGATTTTCCTTGCGGAGATCTAAACACTTCTGTTTATGCTCTTCCATGAATGAGTTGTTTCGACACCAGGTACACCCTCACACCATAAGAAATCCATCTTTGCTCGCGCCGCAGTGACAAATGAACTGATAAGACAACAGAAGTTTTAATATAACCGGAGTGCGGATAATTTTTTAATTATCCTCGTGTGTGTGTGTACATTTAAATTTTGCGTTGAGAGTAATGAAAACGAATAATCAAACTGACAGTATGTTAAAAGTGATCCCGTAAATGAAACATTACTGGAACTTGACAACATGAGCTACAAAACTTGGATCTAAATTGCATTAATGCATAAAGCACCCATACATGTAAAATCACTCATTACGCACAATCACTCATATCCATTCCACTCATATCCATTCCATACTTCCAGACTATTCATTTCTCTTGATTTCCCAGACTCTCAAGTAATAATCACCAGGGCCAAGATCAATTATAAGCGGCAGATTGAGGATCATCCGCATCACACCAGCATCGACGCCTCACTCTCCAATAAACTTCATTTATCAGCTTCCTTGGAGCTACATGTTAACACCAACCTCATATAGATGACCAAATCCTCATGATGTTCCCTCAATCAGCTCAGCACTGCTTAGGGCCTTCAGCAACCAGTCCAGTAGTTAAAGCTGAACAATCAATCAATCAATCAATCAATCTATCTATCTATCTATCTATCTATCTATCTATCTATCTATCTAATCCCTGGTGGGTCAAGTAAGATTTTGTATGCAAGCAGCACTGCACATGAAGAAAACAGATTAAAACTCACCAGTGATGAAAATATTTTGTAATTGGCTTGTTAAGATGAGCGTGTCCACATATCAGATTGATGTCTATCTCACATTCCCTCTGAGGCTCCCTAGTGGCTGATGCCGGGGGCTGCAGCATTTGTAGCCCATTGGGTTTTGCACCAGCTCTCACTGCTCTCAGAACTCTACCTGTGCAGCTATACATGTCGAACACGAGTGTACAAAACAGAATTGAAGTGGCTGTTAGTACCGGCATAACTCTGAATGCTCGAATCTGATTGGTCAGGAGGTGTGCATTATTTTTTCTGCGGTAAAATAAAGCTGCTCATTGGGGCAGTGGTGGCTCAGGTGGTTAAGGCTGTGAGCTGCTGATCAGAGGATTGGGGGTTTGATCCCTGCCAGTGTCGGGTCCTTGGGGGAGACCCTTTGCCACATACAACCATACAGAGCTGGTTCCAAGCCCAGGGGGAGGGTCGCAATCCACCATAAAACCTGTGCCAGGTAAAGGGACAAACCGCAAGGAACAAATGTTTGTCCTGATACAGTACATTATTGTTCATGGACTTGAATGGCCGTCGCTCCACCTCATCTTAAACTAGATCCAGATTATAATCGGTGCTCACAGGAAGCTATAATTAAGCTGTTTCCTCTTTGTCAGTCATGCAGTTCTGATGCTGTGCCCATTGTAGGAACAAGCTGTGATGCACCGTGTATTCACCGTCGCCTTAATTTTATAGCCAGCATGAACTTTTTCAGCAAATCTGGTCCAGCTTTCACTCTCCACATCCATGCATCCATGAGTCTTGAGCCTCCATGACCCTAGGTGCGTTCCAAACGGCCTGAAGTACCCTGCGAAGTACACTTACCGGGTGTTCAGTCATGTTAAGTGTGATTCCAAACCTCAGGGAGCGAAATGTTCAGTTCAAAGGGAACCGCGAACGGTGTAGGGGACGAGTGAACAACAGGTGTTCACTTCACCGGAAAAGGGAATGAAAAAATTCCCACCAGTCGTTGCGTCTCGCTGGAGTGTGAAAAAAATGGAGCTCGAAAAAGGGTTTATATATTTATTATCATTACTATCAAGGAAATATCCAGTTTAAAGGACACAAAAATTTACGTTTAGTATTATATAGGCTAGTAATCGGTAAAAGTAAATAAATAAATCCCCATACATCTTTAATCACTTATTATTATTAATAATAATCAATCATTTATTTACAAGGTATACACGTTTCAATAGTATGTTTTATAATGGTATTGGATTTATTCAATATTTATTGTCCGTAGTGTGAAAGTTTCATGGCAGCAGCAACAGGTATCCGAGGTGCTTATGTTACCATGGTAACGCATGGAGGAAGTGACGTCAGTGTTGGGGACTGGGCACGGTGTTCCAAATGGTGGACTTTTGTCGAGGGAAGTTCCCTTCACCGACATTCCCTGCAAACAGGAGGAAGTATGGAGCACCCTGTGAAATACACAACTCTGTTCTTTCTTTCTTTAATTCTAAAGTTCTTCTTCATATCCTATCCTATTTCATCCTATGGTTTTATTCTATTCTATTACATTCCATCATGTTGTCTTCCATTGTTTTAGTTCTATTTTTTTATTTATTTAATCGTATTCCATTTTCGAATGCCAGTTAACCTAATCTGCATGTCTTTGGACGGTGGGAGGAAACCGGAGTACCCGGAGGAAACCCACCAAGAACAGGGAGAACACGTTGACGTCACAGTACCTAACACTAAACCACCATGCTGTCTATATATATACACTACTATTTTATTCTATTCTACAGTACTCTAAATCCATTGCTTATTCCCAACCTCAGTCAGTCAGAGTGGTAGTGGCGTTTGACATGAATGCACAGTTTATTGCTCAGATGGTGAACAGGCTTAATGTCACTCCACTCCACTTATCATCTATACCGCTTTATCCTGCGAAAGTCTATCCCAGGAGGGCAAGAGACGGAGTAAACCCTGGACGAGGTGCCTATCCATCACAGGGCACACACACACACACACACTCACCCACTTTGGGAATGACAATTAGTCTAATCTGCACGTCTTTGGTTGTGGGAGGAAACAGGGGTATGTGGAGGAAACCCACAAGGCATGGGGGGGGACATGCAAACTCCTTGCACACGGACACTGAGATGAGATGCGAACCCATATCCTGGAGGTGCAAGGTGACGGTGCTAACCACTTAGCCAATGTGCCACCCCAGGCTCAATGTCTTTGTTACATATACATATATAAAGAGTGAAGAATATAAGCACATGGGCAAACGTCCTGTCCTTTCTTAGTCCTGTCTTTTAGTAAAATTGACCCATGCAGTTTAATATCCTAAATGAATGGAGATTTACTGATAATGCTAGTCTAACCTATTGTGGATAATAATGCTTGGAATTCTGATTGTACCTGCCCTCCATGTGCAAAAAAAATTGAGAAAATTAGGACCGACAGCAGTGGACAGTTCTGATTCCAGATGTGGGTTATCATCGTACAGCTGGACCCCAAATGTTGTAGGCAAAAACATCGTGAATGAAGCGAATAAACACATGAGCAAGCAGAGTCTTATAGTTTTTATTTTATATGTAATATATATTATTTGTATATGTATATATTTATCTTACACATATAAATCTAGGTATTTTCACAAATAAAATCCAGTACAGACCACCTTTTGGCAATGCTGTCAGATGCTCAAGATGGACACTGAGAGGAAGCTTAAATGCAGTCAGGACACGGGAATACAAGGAAATTAATCGACCAACGCTGTGTTCGCTATGACTGAAATGAAATAAAATAACATTTTCACTATCACTGCTATTCACTTCACTGCAAATACAATCAAGTGTCAACTACATCACAATCATTATGAGGTAAGTTTGATATCTTAGTCAAACTAAAGTCTACAAGCAGCTTACACAGTCATTCCTCTCGTGAAGTGAAAACACAAGTCAGTAACGCGACTATGTGCTGCTCAGGTACCTTGTCCATCTCCCGCGACTGATCCAAGCTCCCCCTCTCAGCCTGTCTTGTGATATGCTTGTGTGTTGACGACTGATCCAAAAGTGACTCTACTCTCAAAAATTTGGACTTGACCAAAAAGAAAAAAAAAAAAAAAAAAAAAGAACATCAATGAATCATGACGTACATTGTTCATGTCTCCGAAAACATACTGGAAGGACCAACGTCATTTATTTCTCCAGAAGGTTTTCCTCACGGTGTTGGTGGAGAGGTTTCATAATAGCATTAAGGTGATCAGTCAAAACTAACCAAAGAAAAAACTAAACTTAACCTTCTCTCCCAGTGAACATGTGGCCCCTGATCATGGCTGCAAAATGCCCAAGTGGCATAACAGAATTACTGTTTCTTCTTTAATTTTTCACCCATCCATCCAAAAAATTACAGTACATCAGCTTAACCCCTCAGCAAAAGAAAAAAATGCTTTCTAATAGTTAGCACTGATAGATCCTGCCCTTATATACACATACTCAGCCGAAACACAGTATTGGTGCTGATTTTAATTATTTATTATTTTTATGGTATACATATAATACAAAAATATATGTGAGTGGTAAAAAAGCTATTTTTGAAGTTTATGCAACATGGAAGTGCTTCTCAAAAAATTTCAAGTTGCTAACTTAAGCCATTTTGGAGAGATGGTTTTATGTGTGCCCCAAAAATGCTGAATTGTTCAGCATTATACTGTCTCGCTTCAAACAATAATGATTTAAAGTCCAAATTATTCATATTTCTTTATGAGTATTGATACTAAAATTGGTGTTCGCTTCTAAAAGCATATGACCTGTTAACAAATTTGGTTTTCGGCAAAAGCTTAAAAATCTGTAGTGTCTGTAACCATGTGAAATTCATGTCGCAATATCTTAACTATTCTGCATTTTAGAATAATGCACTTTTTCAGGTTTATGTCTTTTCATGTGAAATCCAAATTAGCCAAGTTTCATGTGAAACTTAGCACCAATACCATGTTTTGGCCGACTCTATACACAGTCTGATAGGCTCATCCATCAGGGAGTGTCTGACCTGAAAGCATTTTCCGAATGTTTTCATTGGGTCCCATTGATAACTACTGGACATTCCATCCAGGTTACTAGCTTAGCGTGTTTATTTCTAAATCCCTGTAATATGCAAACACTGCCAGAGCGTTTATTTTATTATGATGATGATTATTAATATTATTGTTATTCAATTATACCAAATATTGTCCTATTATTCACAAAACATATACATAGCTGCACCATTATGCTAAACTAAAAATGAGCATCATTCTACTCAGCTATTAAAAATACATCTATATCTGTTAAACATTCTCTTTCTGCACGTAAAATCAGCGACACTGCGTCATTTTACCACCGAGTATAGTAAAAAGCATTAATTTAGTAGCTTCTTTCATATTCATCTCATCTCTGGTACTAGCTTTTTATATACATCGTGCATATACATCGATCAGCCATAACGTTATGACCACTGACAGGTGAAGTGAATATCATTATCTCGTTACGATGGCGAGTGGAAGTGGATGGGATACATTAAGCAGCAAGTGAACCTTTTGTCCTTAAAGTCGATGTGTTGGAACCAGATAAAATGGGCAAGCGCAAGGATTTGAGTGACTTTGACAAGGGCCAAATTGTGACGGCTAGACGACTGCATCAGAGCAACTCCAAAACTTGATCCAAGGAAGGAAAACCGCTAAACCGGGGATAAGATCATGGACAGCTAAGGCTCTTTGATGCACATGGGTAGTGAAAGCTGGCTCGTGCAGTCCGATCCAATAGAAGCGCCAGTGTAGATCAAATTAAGAAAAAGGTTAAAGCTGGTTGTGATAGAAAGGAGTCACAACACACTGCACATCCCTTTTTGCTGCATATGAGGCTGAATAGCCACAGACCGATCAGGGTGCCCATGCTGTCCCGTATCCTCCACCAAAAGCACCTACAATGTGCACGTGAGCATCAGAACTGGACCACAGAGCAATGGAAGAAGGTGGCCTGAGCTGAGGAATCACATTTTCTTTTACAGTCATGTGACTGGCTGGGTAAGTGTGCACACATTGAATAGTTGGCACCGGGATGCAACAAAGTAGAGGTGTTGACTTGGCCTCCAAAGTCTCCAGATCGCAATCCATTCGAGCATTTGTGGGATGTGCTATAAAAATGATCGATGGAGGACCTACCTCACAACTTACAGGACTTAAAGGATCTGGTACTGTGGCTTGAGAAGACTAGTAGAGTCAATGCATGGATGGGTAAGAGCTGTTTTGGTGGCAAAAGCGGATGTACTCAGTATTAAACAGGTGGTCAATGTGTTATGTCTGATCGGTGTATACAGTTGTGTGTGTATGAATTAGGCACCAACTACTTAAGTAAAAGAAACATTCTTCTACGGTACCTACATCCACCATATATCGTACACAGGATCACAGAATGTAGACAGCAGCATCTCTCGATCCATAAAACATGAACAGTAAACATGGGTCACATATTGCACAGACAGTTAAGCAGTTTAACTCTAAAAGAAAAGAAATCCAATTCAAGAAGGTGCCTCTGAAAGAGGTTCTGCTTTTACTGCTAAAATTACACGTTACACCTTTGTAGTACAATGAGTTTGATATAACCTGTTGCTCCGTTCTACCTCAGTGTGAGGTAGGAAAGCTCTGATTTGATGAACGTACATACAGAATCTGAAGATTCTTGTGGTCAGCAAGGACAGCATGGTTAAAGAAGGAGAAGAACTGCCTTTCATGGCTGGACCTTGAAGGCCAGGAGCTGCTCCGAGTGCATGTTGTTGAGCGAGCGTAGCTCAGGCAGTTTGAGAAGCAGCTTGGTAAAGATGGCACTCCCGTTCGGGTGGCTTTGGGTGATGAGGCTGCGCAGGGTACGGGTCAGCGACTCCTGTAGCGCTTCTACTGACTTCGAGTTCTCCAGGCCTGAACGGTCTGAGGAAACACCAGCGTGATGCGGTCAGTTTCTTACACTTAAGTTTGCAAGTAAGACATTATATCCCCAATATTCAGCAAAGTCAATCTACTATCGTCTTGAAAAGATCATAAGGTTATTAGGTCTGTTTTAAAAATTTAGCCCAATCTGTATGTCTTTGGACTATGGGAAGAAATGGGAGTACCCGAAGGAAACCCATCAAACACGAGGAGAACATGCAAACTTAATGCCCACAGCTCAATCGAACCTTCAACCCAGGAGGTGCAACCACTACGCCACCTTGCCACCTGATATAATAAGTATTATACGGTGCATCCACGTGTTATCTGTCTGTAACAGGATGTGGACAGTACCTGCGGAGACGAGGACAACAGCAGTGAAGAGGCTCATCTCCTCCTCGCTGAGGTCCAGAGCACGCAGCTTCTCGCTGAAGTCCAGCATAGAGTTGAGCAGGTCACCGGCGCCCATCGAGCATAGCATCTCCACGCTGTACTTCTTTCCACTCAGAAAGGTCACGGTGCGTTCCTTCACGTCAAACAGCGATGCAAAACGCACCACGAGAACCTGCAGTCCAGAATACAAAGCGATGCGTTATGATCCGTGTATTAAGCTTTTATAAAGCTTTTTAGGTAAATGATGAAGTTTACAGTAGATTAAGCATTTACTGTAAGAAGCACATACCTCAAAAGTACCCGCTTTGAGGAGGCTAATCTGGTCATGCTGGGACAGCTCCCTGAAGCCGGGGATGCGTTTGGCAAACTCCACGACCTCCCTGACAGCCGGAGTGAAGCTCATGGAGAACTCCTCCCAGATAGTGTGGCCTGATTTATGTGGGTCCACAAAGGGGGAAGTGTTCATGGGACACACCTGGGAAAGGAAGCAGTAGATGTTTTTTGGAATATTAATGACCCATGTGCCAAGGTGTAAGGTAACTTTAAGGTAAATTTACTTTGTTACTGTGGTACAGTACATATTTCTCAAGTAAACTTTGCTAAAGTACTTTACTTTAATGATACCTGCTGACTATTATGTATAACTGCATGATTTGCCTTTCCTCGGTCAAATGCAGTCATTTGAAATCAAATGAAAGAGGAAATGGTTCCTGACATTAGCTTTGAAATTAGCAAGAGAGAGGGAGACTTTTACGCTCACTGTGAGCTACAACTGCTTTCAGCTGCTCCTGTGGAGAGCTCACCACAGCATACCATCTGATCCGCGCACGATTTTGGACAGTTTTTACGCAGGATGCCCTTCCTGGCGAAACCCTCCCATTGGGGGGGCAGGCGAGAAACCTACCACTGAGCCATCAATGCCCCCAAATTGTTGTTAGTCTTTCGGCTGTCCCCGTAGAGGGGTTGACACAGCTGATCATCCAATCCGCACAACAATTTGGGACTTGACAACTTGGTTTTACGCCGGGTACCCTTTCTGACGCAACCCTCCCATTTTATCCGGGCTTGGCACCGGCACTGCATCCAGTGGCTGGGATTTGGGCAATGGCTGGGAATCAAACGCCAGTCTCATGCATGGCAGGCGAAAAACTTAGACTATATCTAATCTTACTTTGTAATTTTATTTCTGTATTTTGCCAACCACTGGCCTGATGTCGAATGCAAGATTGTTTAAGTACTGGCTGAATAATTTAAAATGTTTGGGCGGTTTTTTGGAAAATGGTCCAATATACTCACCAAATGCATCCTGTTGCCTCCGCTCCATGCAGAACCAGCATAGCTCCCACTGGCCCAGGTTCCACTGGAGTTGTGCACCTGGAGCGACTGGCCAATAACCGATGCTGAACATACGTGACTCGGGGCAGCACTGGTGAGCAGATGAACCTGACCATTGGAGGCACTGCTGATCGCTCGAACAGGGCACTGGCTGAGCGCATTATCTTCCTGTGGTGTTTCCTGAGAAGTGCATTGTAAACCCGGGTGCTGACGAGTTACTGTAACTATATTATTATGAAGGTTCCAGATCTCTTGTGTGTCCTCCATGATGCGTTCGGCTTCGTGACCCGGCCTAGTTCCAACGACCTCGTCTTCGCCGCTGTCTGTTGCGCTGGATGAGTCAGAGCTTCGGCTCGTGTCCATTGCGAGCGAAGGCTCAGGATCGTTGCTCAATTCAGATCGGCTGCTTTGAGGTGAAGAGGCAGGGGAGAAGGAAGGGGCAGCGTGGGGCGTGGCCCCAGAGGCGAGCTTCATCGAGCAAGGTTGAGCCAGGCTGCTGGAAACCTGAGGATTGCTGCCATGCAGCTGGCTGTTGTTCATCATGTTGTTCATGGCACTCTGCATCTCTAACAGCATGCGCTGTTTCTCTCTCTTTGGGATTCGTCCAAAACGAACAGCTGGGGAGCACATGTAAAAACATTTTTTTAAAAATTTAGTTTACATACCATCATCCTGAGAACATCATCATGCTAGAACTCAACTGTATCCGTGTGCATGAGTATATCCAGTACTGTGCAAAACTCTTTGCCTCATTTCTTTATACTAAAAGAAATGTAATTATTTATTAAATTAAAAGAAATGTTGAACTGTTAAAGAAATGGGAACAAATGTTTTACTGCGACAGGCTGCAAAGTGCCTAAAAATTGGTTGTTTATGTAACAACCTCAGCAGTGACCTCATTTCCCCTCTCGTCTGTTCCAACCACTCAGCATTCAGCATCACCGGTATACTAATCAGCAGCCTGATCATCTGTCATCATCTGCCTGGTTTTCACTGATTCATGCCTTAAGTTAGATGTTTTGTACGGCTTGAATGATTCATAAGTCACTGTGTGGCGCAACAAACAAAAAACATTCTCTGAAACTAGTCAGGTACAGGGACTGAACTGAAAATGGAAACAATTCCTCATGACCACATTTAAAAGTCTGTCTCTTTCAAAGGAAAATATGAAGAAATGAGGGGGCTCATGACTTTTGTATAGCGCTGTGTGTTCTAAAGCTGACATAAATTATAACATGATTTGAACTACAAACATACTTAAATGTAATTTTATATAATACACCTGAGAAAAGAGGTGTATGAAAAATATAATGCTAAAAAAAAAAAATGTAAAAAAAAAATGAAGGGAACACTTAGTCCCGAGTTTGATTTTAATCATATATACACATATAAGGAGCGTTCAAGTCAAACTGAGACTAAATTTTCCCTTCATTTTTTAACATATGTTTTTTAATTAAATCAATCTTACTTTTAATCAAAGTTATTTTTAAGATCAATCTTCAAGTTCAAATTAAAATTTTATTTGTCACATACACAGTCATACACAGTACGATATGCCGTGAAATTCTTATACGACCGCAAGTGACCTTAAAATAAAAGCTTATAGATAAGAAATAAATATGAATAAAAAGAAATACGATAGAAAATAAATTTAACTAGGATAAAAATATACTGTACAAATAAGGAGATTCACAAAATAGCAAAATATAGAAAAAATAGAAAAAAAATAGAAATGTATAAAAATTTAGAAATTTAGTGTAAATAAAGAAAAAAAATGACTTCACAACACACATACACACACAAAAACAAATGCAAAAATCCAAATGTATGAAATATCCCCTAGAAAAAAGCTAAATTAACAAACACACTAACTAAAAATGGAATGTATATTAAAATTTGTTTTGGATCCATACTCAAACTACAGTCTTTTCTAAACTAAATACAGTATATGCTTCTCTTTAGCACCGTTAATCACAAATAATATTTTAGGCATCCGAGTGTTTTTCTCGTTGTAATAAATAAATGAAATTTGGTGCATTTGGTGTCATCTCACCACATTATTAAAATAATTTGTTAAATAAGTGGAGGTCAAATATATTGGAACATCAAGGAGTTTTCCTCTAGGGGTAGGGATCAATAACAATTAAACAATTCATTTAATTAACAATTACATTCATGTAACATATTGGTGTGTACGAGTTCTAATTTCACATACAGTATTTTTTAGCATTTTCCCAAATCATACACAAGTCTCAGTTCAGACCACTGTTTCTCCTTAACCCTTGTCCTTCACCATGGGAGATCCAGTCGTGAATTCCTTATCTCAGCAGGTGGTGTGGTGCAGAGTGCTATAAATCATGCGGTTTTATTTATGCTGTGTGCTTGTGTCTGAACATGTGTGTCTACACCTGTTCTGTGACATCAGGACTTTCAATTCAAATTAACTTATATAACGCTTTTAACAATTGTCATTGTTAAAATAGTCAAGGAGCCTGACAGAATTACATATATGAGGAAATAAATAGAAAAAATATAAGGAAAAAGGTATAAAATATAGTCCCTGGTGAGCAAGAGAGGGCAAGGGAAAATATCTCGGGTATGGTAATAGGAAGAAAACTTGAGAGGAACCGGACTCAATAGGGAACCCATCCTCATTTGGGTGATCCCTGGAATATCTGTGTGCTATGAGGCTGAAAGTTACATGAAAGCACTATAAAGCCAAAAGAAAGTCTACTTTTGTTGTCGGACACAGAGTTTCGGCAGACACAAGTCAAATCCGCCTCAGTCACAACACGCATCCCAAAAGACCAGCAGCGGGCCAGAGGCATTACATCATCCCTTGTCCTTGTCTAGTTGCGTCAGAATCGTGTGATGATAGTCAGTCGTGTCCTTGACCCTGATATGCTTTGTATGATGTTATCTCCCTAACTTTGATAAACATTGATCTGATTACAACACTACGTGGATAGCAGTGTTGTAATGTAGAAGTAGAAGGAGTTGTTCCTTCCAGTCCTACATTAAAACGATTGCACCTTACGACATGACTGTTAAAGGTAAACAAAGGCCAGGGGCAAGGCAGAACAGTTCTGATCAAAGATAAAGAAAATGAAAGCCATTAAAACCATGCGGATGCCATTGACGTATTATTCCTGTTTCACTGTTAACTTTAAATTCAATATTCAGCATTCTTAAATAAATCGTTTCATTTTCATTGGCCAATCATTCAGCTAATTAGATGAGCATTGCCTTATAAAGATGTTAATAACGATAATCATTCAACTGTGATAATTACCTTACTGGAAAAATCTGACTAGAGTACAAAAGCCTATTTTTAGCTTAATGATGTCGGGTAAATGACTAATTGTCCTATGACTAAACAGCAGTTAAATCAAAAAGTTTTCTTTTTGACAGAAAAGTTTCTGTTTTACGTGAAGTGTTGTGTAAAATTAAACATGAAGTAGCATTAAAGGTCACATTTTTATATTAACACACAGTTCAGAGATCTGACAATGTGTATCTTTTAATGCTGAAACTGAAGAAAAAACTCAGATAATTGATGTTTCATACCTAAAATTGCCTCTGTTTCACTCCTCTTCTGAATACACTGTTTCAGTGTCTATGTACATGAGCTACTGAGGGACGCCCCTCCAGAGCTGAGCAACAAGCCAGGAGAGGGGCTGTTCTCTTATTAGGTCACAATCTAGTTGTTTTGTTTGAAGTTTAAACTGAAGCCCAACAAAAATGGGGAAAAAAGGAACAGGTTTTTGTTTGCACATCATCCGGACAAGCCCATCTGAATGTCTTACTAAAAAGTGAATTTTTGCATAATACATGCCCTTTAACTAATAAAGCTGCTCAAATTGCTTGGGAATAAGTTATTGCACGTACAATCATTTGCATATTGTGCAACAATTTAAACCTGGTCTACTCTAATGCAGGTAAGTCCTTTGAAAAGCATCTCCATCTGGAAGGCCTATAGTGGAAAAGAAACTTAAAAAGTCCAGGGTTGGACCTGGACCTGGTCCAACTGGTCCCAACAACCTGGAACAAGGAACACACTTTCTCCAAGCCCTTAAATTTTGGTTCGACTCCACCCTAGGTAGGAGGACCACGATCAGGTTTGATTCCACCCTGTTGGAATCCTGATCCTTCAGCAACACTTCAATGGCCTAGGGTGTACGCTTGCCAAACGCTTAAGCGTCCTGTCCCAAAAATGTCCCGGAGACGTATCGTTTAAGACACAAAGCAAGTGCGCCAACTCACCATCTCTAGACATGCCGACTAGCAGACACTTCTTAAAGCGGCACTGTTGGCATCGGTTCCTGTTGATGCGCATGATGGGGCAGTTCTCATTCTTAAGGCACTTCTTATACTGGATGTTCTGTTGGATGCTCCTCCGGAAGAAACCCTGGGTGAAAGCAAGGAATTAAAGGAGAGGAAGTGAGCAAATCAACCATGGCCATGAGGACAGATAGAGAAACAGATTCAGACCTTTGGGTTTAATAGCATCTCTAGGAGTTAAACTGCTGTGAGGGAACTTCAATTCCCACCCAAAGCCCAAACCCTAGCCACTGGATGCAGTGCCGATTCCATGGATAAAATTGGAGAGTTACATCTGGAAGGGCATCTGGTGCATCTGGCATAAAACCTACGCCAAGTTGATCTTTTTAGGGTGTATAGTACAAACATACTACCAAATCTGGTTGGTCTTGAATCATGGTGTCCTTTTATAGTAGATTAGATTCGATTAGATTCGATTAGAATAGATTTTATTGTCATTGTGTAGCGCTTTTAACTTCATTTTATTGGATTACAACAAGCGTTTTGCAACTCTCCGAATCCTACAATATATTTTATTATAACTTCTCCTCCTTGACAGTACAAGCAACAATCCTTATCTATAGACTACCAGGATGTTGTAATAAAACTACTCTAAATCATTTACACATAGCAGCAAGACCAATAGCACGGTTCCACTGTTAACAGCTGTTGCTTTCTGCCTGACCCGAGGTCCGCACTTCACAATAAGACACCGGGGTGGAATCGGTAACACGAATACTTAGCAAGGTTGGAATTACTGACATGTCCGAATTAAAAGACCCTTAACCCCATGCCATATTGTGATTATTGGTTTAGTGCTGTCTCGCTCAATAACTCTGATGTCTGCAAACACAGTTGTTTATTCCAAGACTGCTCGAACAAGTAAAAAAAAATTTTTTTAAACATCATCCCATACATACAGTTTCAGCAATGTGTATTGCTCCAAACTCCAATCTTTGATGATCCCTAGAGACCTGAAGCCTTTTTTAATATGATTATTCTCACCAATAGGTGCTTTTCTAATGTTTAGGCCCAATCCTGTGAGTTCTCATCACCTCTCCAGTGTGGAAATGCTCTTATTTTACTTGGGAGGGTTTTTTTTTTACCATGCAATTTTACCAAAGCATTTAAATGATCTCTATTCATGATTTTTTTTTTTCTGAGCACATTTCTTCAACGAAGTTGACGGTTTAGCACCATCATTACAGGTATGAATAATGTGTTGGACAGCTCTTAGCCCAATACGAGTCATTTCAAATCCCCCTAGTTGTTCTCGTTGCTTGACGCAGGCCAATAATTTGACCATTTGGAAACAGTGACTCATTTTGATCATGAATGATTAGATCATTTTGACTCGGCGATCATTTTGTTTTGGCTATAATCCTGTATGCTTAAACTTATTTTATGTTAATTCATGTATTCATTCATTCATTCTCACAACATTGGAGTGTAGATTTTGGTCACTGACGGGCTATTTTTTCCAAGATTAACATAAATATATTTAGAGTCTTTATAGGTAACATATAATTTAAGTTTAAAAAAAAAAAAAAAAAAAACACCATAAAAATTTGTATTAGGCCGTATGGTCAAAAATATCTCATTGCACATTCAGACTTAATTAGGTGCGTTTTCTCACCTTGCAGCCTTCACAGGCGTGAACACCATAATGAAATCCTGAAGCCACGTCTCCACACACTTTACACAGCAACACCAGACCACTGATCTCTGCAAGAGTTATGAGTTATGAGTCACCAAGCTGCATGAAGCACTGCTTTTCAAAATGACTGAATACATAGTGTAGTTTTTGGCGGTGGACCCCAATATATTTGAGTACAAATATATAGATTTAAGTATCTCTCATTCTTTAACATGTTATACTGACAATCAGATGTGGTTTACTAAATGAATGAAGATGACCGCTTTCTGTGACTGGTATTTCGTAGGCGTACTCACTGGTGATACCAGATTTGGTGGTAGACGGCGAGCGCGTCTTGGTCATGCTGTGACTCTGAGGCTGGGAGAAGTTGGCCGGGTCGACCTGCTGTCCGTCATGGCGGGTGGAAAAGGACACACTAGGCGAAGAAGATGAAAATTGGTAGCTGCTGTTGGAGCTGTCGCTGTGGCACGACTCGGGGCTGGAGGCTGAACTCGATGAGCTGATGTAGGCTATAACGCCCCCTGATGGAGAATAGCATAGGTGAGAGGTGAAGAGAGAGTTTGGAAACTCTGTGAAAGTGTGAAATAGCTGGAGCTATGTACGTCATATCCATTTCATGTTTTAAATACAAATAAGGAACCAAAAATCCAAACAGTTTTTCCATTTTACTTTTATACAGGAAATGTATAAGTTTTTGTTTAGAACTTTATTTTAAAGAGCACATGTTATGCAGAATTCACTTTCTTTCTTGTTATTTTTTAGACAAACAGATGTGCGTGTTCAAACAAACAACGTCGATTTTTATATTGACCCAATTAATTTTTTTTCCTCCACTAACGTGACCTCATATAAGGGAAACCCGCTTCCATAGCTCTGCAGTTCTATGTCGGAGGGACGTGGCTCAGCAGTAGTTCATTTACATAGACACTGAAACAGTATGTTCAGAGGAGGAGTGAAACTAAAGGAGTAACAAGTACCCTATATTATGTCAGGTTATTATTTGGTTACGATGTGCACTCTAGAACCTTAAGTTTTTTTCATAAAGGTTCTAAGAAAAAAAAAATTTTTTTAACTTGCAGCACTTTAAAAATCAATCACGCACATATTTTTAGCCACCACATCGTCCCACCTCTTGCTATTTTTAAAACGCACACAGTGACACATATTAGCAGTATATCAGGCACTCTCTGTTCTACTCTCCGTTACTCCTACTTGCATGCACATGTACAACCTCCATAAATTCATGCATTCATCAATAGGTTTTCCATACCACACACCAAGCTCACACATACTGTAGGTACATAAGCACCTTAGGAATACTAATCATCATATTTTTGTACTTTAGGGGTTACCAGAGTACCTGAAGGAAACCCACAAAGAATAGCGAGAACTCCACACACACAGATCAGAAGCGAGAGATTCAAACCCCCAACCAGGTCTGATGTCTGAGACGACGGTACTGAGCCACCAAGAACCCTTACATCCCATACATATAGTACAAAAATTCATTGACTAAAATAAAATTCTTAGGTATTCTTAGAACAATTTTATTACTTAGATTTCTTTATGTGTGCATGGTATTATTACTTCCCACTTTGCTCAACATGAATTCTGCATCCTTCTTTGTGGTTAGGTAACTCCATTACATAAGTGCCCTTTTAGTAGAGTGCAGCTAAACTGACGAGAATTATCACAACTCAAATGTACATTATTGACATCAGTCCATTCCAGTTAGAAAAGTTACATTTGATGGAAAAAGTGGAAAATGTGAAATTAAAAGTAGAAATGTAGCGAGGCATACTTTTATATAAAGTATGCAACAGGTTTTACATAAAAGTATGCCTCACTACATTTCTACTTTTAATTTCACACTTTCCACTTTTCCATATCAAAATTGAGTATAAATAAAATAAAATGAATAAATAAATATTTACTAGTTAATATGACAATATTGGTGTCATGGTGGCTTCGTGTTTAGCAAGGTTGCCTTGCCCTCCAAGGTCTGGGTTTGATATCCCCGCCTCAGGGTCTGTGTGCATGGAGTTTGCATGTTCTCCTTGTATTCTGGTTTCCTCCCACAGTCCAAAACCATGCACATTAGGCTAATTGGCGTTCGCAAATTGCCCATAGCGTGTGTGAATATTGACAGGAGGTCCTGCCACGGTCGTAAAATAGGAATAAATACAAGGGTAATCACCATTGGCCTAGTGGTCCCTAGTTGGACTACAGAGGTTCCAAAATGGATAGTTTGATGATAATATTGGCAATCATTGGCAACGTGGTGGCTTAGTTGCACCTCCAGGGTCTGGGTTCGATTTCTGCATGAAGTTTGCATGTTCTCTTCATGCTTGGTGGGTTTACCCCGGGTACTTCGGTTTCCTCACACAGTCCAAAGACTTAGATTAGTCAAATAAATGGCGTTCCCAAATTGTCTGTAGTGTTTGAATGTTGACCAGAGTTCGTAAAATAGGAATAAATACAATGATAATCACCTGGTTGGACCTAGTAGGTTCCTAGATGAATGAATGGATTGGGATTCATTATATATAGTGAGGCTTAAAAAATAAAATGCTGCATCAGATCAAAAAGGTTTGTTCTGGATTCATGTTTAACATCCAGGACACTCTGGTTTGCCATAGAGAAGTTAGAACTGACCTAATTGCATATATTAAGTGGTTGAGAGAAGAGACAGAGCTCACACACACACACACACAGTGGTGGTGATGGTGTTGAAACACGCTTCAGAAGTAGGTCAGCTCTCAGACACACTGTACACGCCTCACGTGGATCCGCAGCCCAGAGCCACGCCACGCAATTATGTAATGCCTACGTCACTGCGCGTTTCGACCAATCAGCGAGCACGTACAGGCAGCGTAAACACACTTGCACATGGCTAGGGCGAAGCGTCCATGTGAATCGTGTGACTGCAATGCCGTCCAAAGGCAGACGTCTTCTACTTTAATTTCTTCTTGCTCTATACTATACTGTACACATCACTCTCTCAGCAGACGCACAAACAACCGAAACGTAGCTAAATAAGATACGTTACACTGTTATCTTTCTGTGCTTCTGATCAGCTGGACAACCGGAAGTGGAATAACAGAGTAACATGTACATTACATGCCATGCATTAATAACATTATTATTAATATTATTGTTTTTTTTTGTATATAACTTACCAGCCTTTGCTGATTCCATGTCTTTGGTCAACACAGATCAGGAGGTCTTCTTTGGTGTGCAAAACTTTCTTTGTATGAAAAGATAATCTGTCACTGAATCTGTCACTTTTTTTTCCCTTTTTTTTTTTTTAAATCCCGACCCAAATCAGACTATCAGATAGCCCTGGATTAAATATCGAGCACCACTCAGATTTGTTCCATGTGTTTCAAATCATAAGGAAAACAAAAGTCATTCCAAAAATCAGCGTGTTCGTGAACGCTGCACGCCCGGACTGGTCTTTTAAAAAAACAAGAGCAATCTAGAGAAGTTCAAGAATAAACCCGAGCGTCCAGACAGAAGAGAATGGAGAGACTAACAAACAGCTCGACTGATCTGCAGCGCTGTGCTGACTGTTGTGTTTCGAGTAAAAGTGCTCCTCATTGCGGCCCATGTGACCCAGATCGCCGGCTCCTCCTTCAGCGCGCTACTGCATCGGTGTCAATGTAACCCACTGACACACTTTCACACTGAGCTAATGAACGCAGCATTCTCATTCTCAGCCAGTGTTCACTCTAAGGCTCCCCAACTCCTATACTCACACACACACACACACACACACACACTCTCTCAATCACACACACACTCTCTCTCTCTCAATCACACACACACACACTCTCTCTCAATCACACACTTACACAATCTCTCAATCACACACACACACACACACACACTCTCTCTCAATCACACACACACACACACACACAATCTCTCTCTCTCACACACACACACACTCTCAATCACACACACTCTCTCTCTCTCACACACACACACACACACACACTCTCTCTCTCTCACACACACTCTCTCTCTCACA
>JAQQZT010000021.1:10415192-10430813 GCA_030068275.1 Clarias platycephalus
CATGCCTTAAGTTGGATGTATTTTTTATGCTTGAAAGATTCACAGGTCACTGTGCGGCTTAACAAACAAAAAACATTCCTCTAAAACAGGGACTGAACTGAAAATGAGAGCCAAAAAGTCCTTCGGGAAGCCTGGAGAACTATTGCTCAAGACTAAGCGAAGCGAAAGTATGAAGAAATGAGGGGGCTCAAGACTTTTGCACAGTATTGAATATATAGAGTTTACACTAGACATTTTCATAAAACATCTGGAAAACAAAAACAGGCATGACTTGTCTTGGTTTTCTTTTTCCTACATAGCCCTAACCTAAACCTGCACTTTTAACCAGGGTGTGTAGACTTTTTAAAGTCATGATCTGTATTCCATTTTGAGAACTGACCTAAAAGCAAGGCTGCTCTAAAAAAAGACAGGAATGTAGTGAATGCTCAGGAACAGCACATTCGCCTCAGCACAACCAAATCATCCATTGAAACAAGATACAAGACACGTCCAATGACGGACCACACATGATAGTACAGCATGAGTCACAGATGCAAAAGCTCTATGTAGATCCGGTGCACTGGGATGAAACAGGAAGAGTAGAAATGTAAAAAATCTAACATTGATCATTAATATAGTAGCAGACATCAAGAATTTGTATAGATCCAGATACAGATGTATGTGTCTCCGTTTGGTGATCGCCTCCATATTTTTTTTCTCTGGCAAATTACTTACATTTCAATTCAAAGCCAAAATGGACAAAGTGCAGTGAAGGGCAACAGTGTAAGTATACACTTCATCAGTATAACACCATTCCTGAATCAGGCCACCTGAGGCAGGGAGCTGAAATCGCTTTTGCATGGCCTGTATGGAAGGCTTTAAGGATGAGGTAAGAAACATACAGATATTTGCAAGGGAAATGATCGCGTTTCAGCATCCATGTGTTTCGCACTCGGTGTAAATTAGGGAGATTGATTCTCGCACCGTCGTCGACCCCAGAGTGGAAAATCTCTACACTTAACAACTAGGAATGGATCAAACATGCATTTTTTCTAAGTGGAGACAAAAACATTAGTCATTACATGTGACCATTAGTATTTGGACACCATTTGGACTGTTTCAACTCGTGTAGAATTAAGTGACAAAAAGGTTATTTTATTTATTTTGCTTGTCGGTTTTATTTTTAACAAAGTTCCACCCATTTTAGCAGACTCAAAAGTATTTGGACAACTGACTGATAAACAATTTGATGGCCGGTTGTTTCTGCCTTGTTTCTTATAGTTATTTTATGGCAGGTTAAGGAGATAAAAATGAGCTCTGGATTTGATGACGTATTGAACTTGTATTCGATAGGTGTTCATGTGACAATGTGCAATCCATAGTACAGGTAGTCCCACAAGTGCAAATAGTAAAGTATAAAGAAAAAAGTTTGTCACTTGGGTGGGAGACGTCTCTGCTGATGCTGTGTGCTCAGTAAAGAAGGCCATCATTAAGCTGAAAACTCATCAGAGAGACAGCAGAAACTTCACTATTGGCCGAATCAACCATTTGGTCATTTATGTCCTGTTTACTTACTGTGTTTTTATAAACCAGTTTGTTTTAAAGCATGTTTGTGATGTTTTGGTATTTGTAGTGCATTTGCTTAACAAATGAACAATTTTGTGTATGTTGGCGGTTGAAAATTCACCACACATGTGTGAGACTCGACATATGATATACTGTCCTTATTTATGATATGAAGTTATTGTAGTCAGATACTTCCTGAAGTGAGTGGATTATGAACCTGTGAACACCTGCTTTAAGTCTAAGTAGCTTGGGAAATTAACAGGCCTCGTCTGCTCGTCTTAGACATTTACATCAACGTCTACGCTCGCGCTTTACTAAAGAAATCCATAGTCGGCCAAAATAAATGTATACACACTTACGGAAAAGAAAAACACTATGTATGACGTATATTATGATAATGATATCATATATCAATGCAAAACATTTGGCAATAACTTTAGTATTAAAATAAGTTTCTTTTCACATGGAACACACTACAAAAAATAACCTCATCTAATCAGCATGTCTTTGGGATGTTGGAAGAAACCCACCAAGCACAGGGACAACATACAAACTCCACACACACAGACTAGGCCTTTAGCAGCTTTAGGAGCAGCAATTTGGTGAAAGCACCTACCTTGTAAACAGGAGATCATGGGTTTGAATCCCAGCACTGGCTGTCGCATGACCCTTCCTAGGGGCAGAGGTGGCTCCAGCGATTAAGGGTTTTGGGATACTGATAGGAAAATCACTGTTCAAGCCCCAAGCACTGCCAACCAGCCACTGTTGAGCACAGGCACTTAACCCTACCTGCACTCAATGACTAAACCCTCCTACATGGGATATGCTGGAAATTAAAAAAAAAAATTATTTCACTATGGCACTTTAATCACTTGCTTAGAACTTCACTTGCTTAACTTCAAACAGTATAAAGACATTGTTCATGAGCCCCAGGTTTGATGTCGAACCCTTTTTTAAATCTGAACAATATGTCAGATAATGATAGAAATCAGCATTTTAAGATTCCTAGCTATTTGTCTCATCAGTCCCCACTTGAGACTTTTTTTTTTTTTTTTTTTTTAAAGCAATTTGGTCTCCAACAGCTGGAACTTTGGTGCATCCATTTGATCATAAACCTATGGGTGATTTTTTTTTTTTAGATTTGTGTATATGTAGAAATTCTCTTGGTACATTCACACAGTCATACACGAAAAAATTTCTTGAAACACTTTAAATTCTGAACTTCAGCATTATATTTGCACCGGAAATTACAATACAATTTGACACTAATAGTCAAGTGATTTTAGGCCCCTTTGTAAAATTACATTCTAGGTCGTATGGAGATGAGCAGCTCTGTAGCTGAAGGCAAAAAAAGGCAATTTGTTTTTGCTTATTTCTAAGACAAAAACAAGGTCAGTCGCAGCCTAAACCACAAAACAAATCATGTTATTTTTCTGTTACATGGACCATACGGAGATCCTTAAATCTAAACGATTAAGATTCATTTACAGAAATGTTTTGTTTCGGTTCTGAACGGTATTTATTAGGACGCAGTGGCAGAACACTAGGTAGGAAATTTATCACAGGATGTAAATCTTCTCACAAGCTGTGAAAAGAGCAGCTAGATCAGGATTTGGGAAACACTCTAGGGCAGCGATTCTCAACTCAGGTTCTGGAAGAATCCTAGTTGTGGACATTTTAGCATCCCCCCCCCTCTTTATTACAGCCATGTTTATTCAGGAAAGGCTGCAAATCAGCTAAACTCAGGAGCTGAGACCACTAAAGGTGAAGGGCAGTGGATTGAGAACTACTGAAAACCTTAGCACAGAAACTTATTTTAGTAAAAGCTCAGCACTGTTTCAATGACCTTTCTGGAAGTAACTGTGCTCACATGAAACTGGTAAAACAGAAACAAAAAACTGACACCAGGCACTAAGTGGACCATATAAAGGTACTTTATTCTGATGAATGTACAGATGTTCGGCACACACTTTAGCGGTAACGGTGCAGCTGCAGGGTGTTGCGTCTCCTCCAGGCCGCACGGCGAGAACCGCCGATGGTGAGGTGGAACTTGTGGCCCTTGCCCAAACCACGGCTCTTCTTGCCGGCTGACGTGAGGCCGCGCATTTCCCTGTGCTTGTGCACGGCCTTCGTGATCCATTGTGTGTCTGGGTTGCGTCTGATGGCCTTGTGGAAGGTGTCGACCAGGATCACCTCAAAGAATTTGTATGTGGAGTCTTCGCCCACCCAGTAGGAGCTCAGCACACGGAGACCACCGCAATGACGCCCAGCACGCTCCTGAGAGGGGCAAAAAGAGCATTGGTTAAATCCCCTTACAAAATACGGTTTGTCGAAAATGAAAACCCAAGGGCTGCATGCTGAAATCAGCAACCAAATATCGAGATGTCTCTGGTGATCCCTGGTGGTGTGCATACTGTATATCTCAACTGTATACAAATAACTGTTCCTTCTGTCTTACCATTAAAAAGACTGAACAGTCATGTGGGCGTGTCTGTACATTAAAGATATTTACAAAAAGATTTGTGGGAAAGCAAGATGTTTGGTTTTGGAATTTCTCTCTGTCCATCATTGTTTGTGCACGCATCACGTAATTTTAATGGGGTTTTCACAGGAGCATTTGGCCGAGCTTGAGACAACAGGTTTTATTTCATCTCAATCGGCCCACGGAAATAGATATGCTACTTTGAAATGTAAATTGAAAATGCCCTTCTCAAAAAAAATAAAATCTATTATTCTCAAAATCCAACAGATGGCGTTGTACAGTTTTTTTTAATACACGATTATGATTAGATTTCAAGTGCACATTTAGTAAACGCAACCTCACCTTCCATGCACTTCACAGCAACACAAAAAATGGCAGATGGCCTGACTTTTTGCTAGCAATGTAGACACATCTACATTTAGCAATTCAGCTATTTAATTTATAACAATTGTGGAGTTAATTTTAAATGTTAAGTTCAGAATCAAGTGCTATGGTCATGACAGGAAAAATGGAAGTAGTAACAAATAGTAAATTAATTCAACTAAATAAATATAACTAAAAATACATGAAAAGCAGAAATAAAAACGGATTTAAACAGCTCAATTCCAACTGAAATTAAATGTATATTTTTTTTTAATTAACGGTAAATAAAAGTTCAAAGGAATTTTAGCTCGGCAAGGTACGCATCTATAAGGATCACTTTAATGAGATTTTAAAAATTCTAAAGCTTTACAAAAAAAAAAAAAAAAAGGGCTACATTGTCAAAGAGCTTATAACGACTGAATGTGAGAACATTATAAAGTTATCTGAGTGGCAAAGCCTCAATGGAACTTGACAAAATCTGTGTAGTGGGACAAACACTGAACACGTCAGAGAATCTCGCTCGTTATGAACATACCTCAGCGACGGACTGAAGGCTGCGAGCGAACTTCAGCTGGTTGACACCGTGGTGCACGGGCTTGCCGTATGTGGCGCCTTTGGGCACGGGGCGTTTACGACCACCGCGGCGAACGCGCACCCGGTAGATGACGTAACCTGCGGAAGGAAAAGAACACACTTCAAGCAAAACGCAGCATCAGCAACTCGATCGTGAACTCTCAGCACATTTTCTCCCTGCCAACACACACAGTACACATTCCCAATAAAATCCTTACTGTGTGACATGTCTGTGCCAAATCACACAAAGCTCATGTATTGACAGACTAGCCGAATCTACAGTCGCTTGTGTTATCAGTCTGACTTGTGAAGAAACTTGGTCTTAAAACATACATTGATGAGCCTGACCCATAAAGGATATTTTGTAGTATGTGCTATTCAAGTTTGACTATTTTCACTACCATACAAAATCGCCGTTCTACTTATTGGTGGATTTTGGACAAGGTTTGTAGCAGCAGTCACAAAAATAAATAAACCATTTTCCTAGCTTGTCATCCTCCAGATCAAAACCACAAGTATACGTTTGCTAAAAGTGCATCCATTTTCCCCAAATCGATATGTCTTTGCTGCCGTTATCTGGGTTAAAATGAGTCATTAGTGTGACCGTTTACTTTCAGCAAATTGGGCTCCCACTCATCACAAAGCACACACCTGTACACTACAGCCCGAAGGCAAACATTGTTTCCAGACTGCCTGTATTATACGTGTGCATGCTTTGCGTTAAGCGAAATGAACGCTAACCAGATGGCACTCTTACCTTGCTTGGCCTTGTAGCCGAGTCTCCGTGCCTTGTCGGGTCTGGTGGGTCTGGGAGCGCGATGCAGGGCGGAGAGCTGACGGTACTGCCAACAACGGACACGCAGCAGAAAGCGCATCACATCTGACTGCTTCTTCCTCCATAACTCCTGCATGTACTTGTACGCACCCATGATGCCTTACCTGCGAAAAAGAAATACAGCAGTAGTGAGTCAATAATCACAGCTCACAGTAAAGTACCTAGCACAAAGTAAATAGCAAGAAAAAAGGTAAATACTAATAGTATAATAATGGTATGGTAACCAAGCGTAAAATGATTCTAACTAAAGTAGTATATCAAGTGCACTAGGAGATACCAAGAAAGACACTATTACTAACTAGCTGTAATATACCAAGGTAACTAGTAGATCCATCCACCAAGGAACCTCTGTAGTTCAACCAAATTACCATTATATTTATACACATTTTTATGACCACAGTGGGACCTCTGGTCAACTTTCACACTACAGGCAATTTGGGAACACCAATTAACCTGATCTGCATGTCTTTGAACTGGAAGAGGAAACCTACCAAGCATGGAGAACATGCAAACTCAATGCACACAGACCCCAAGGTGGGAATCAAACCCTCAACCCAGGAGGTGCGAAGGCGACAGTGCCAAAACCACCATGTAGATACCAAGATATAAAGCAGATACTAAAGTCCTTGTCTGACTGTCAACCTGTATTTTGTCTGTAATAATAAATTATACAAATCACATTTGTAGGTTGTGTTAAAACAATGAAGTGTGAGGAAAAAGACAACAGTTAATTTTTTTTCCAAATGACCATCTCTCATCATACTGGCACTCTAAAGGCATGCTTCCCAAAAGTTTTGGCCCACCCTGGACAAGAGTACATAAACAAATTAAATCCCCCTGTTTAGACTGAAAATTAGTTGCAGCACATTTTAAATGTCAAAACACAGACTTGCACAGAAATGATTCTTTAATAATGAACTCAGGTTTTCATGCTCGCGTTTCCTGAACCACTACAACCCTGCTTTCAGCTCCTTCACCTCTCCATTCAGTCTAACAGAAGAATAACTACACTGATTAAACATATACAACAAAATACATAAATAAGTAAATACAGACTATGTTTTAGTGCTCATTAACTCGTTATTAGTTCACATTACACACAGCCTGAATCCTGGCGTGTCTGAGCGCGCGAGCGGTTACCAATGAGCAGCTAACACAGCTAACAAACATCTAAACCCGAAATATGCCACAAAACCGTGATACAGGAGCGAAATACCGAAACCACGGACATCATTAAAGCCCCCGGGGTATTTATACAAAATATTAAATATAGATGGTTTTATTCAGGGTGAGATTTATACCGGATTCGAGGCTGAGAAAATTAGAAAAGCGTTTCTTACGTGATGGCGTACAAACCGGAAAGAGAGAGCGGATTACCCAGAATGCCTTATGAAAAGCTCGTGCAGGGACTTCCGCTTTAAAGGTTTGACGGGAAATGTAGTTCATGTTCCTTGAAGGTTAATAGAAGGAAAAAAAGGTTAGCAAGACGAAACAGTGCTAAGACCTAATGTGTGTGTCGATGAAGAGGATTTAGAGAGGATATGTGCGTGTGTACGCTTTTAGGTTGAGGACAAAAAGGAAGCCGGAAGTGCGAGGAATTTAAGAGGAATGTTATAAGAAGTACTGAGCCGGGTTTTTTATTTTTTATTTTAGCGAGTCGCACAGGATTGACGTCATCACTGTGAAAAAAGGTAGATTTGTGGTGTTTTTGTGTGTGTATAGTGTTAAAATATGCATGCAGCTGTCTTTAGACTTTAGTTTAGTTGTTAATCAAACTAATACCATGTTTTGTATTTGTAGAAATGTTTTCATACAAACAAGGAGTATTAAAATGTATAAAGAAGCATAAATGTATATAAAAATGTTTTATCATGGTGGTTTAATTCACTAAAAAAAAAAACAACAACAAACAAATAAATATCTGGGACATTCTGTAATAACTAACATCTTTTTGTCCTATTATCTACTATACATTTTAATATGCACAGAATATATATTAAAAAAATATAAAATGCAAATTACTTCACAAGTGGTGTTTAGAAGGAATTGTGGTTTTATAATTTGCCATGGACCTCCATGGGTTTAAATCTTTGTGTGTGTGTGTGGATTTTGCAAGTTCTCCCGATCTTCTGTCATCTGATCAGTGTTTCCAGATTGCCTGTAGCATCTACGAGTGCGATGGCTTGGCACCCTTTCCAGAGTGTGTCTTGCGTTGTATGCATAAATTTCTGCTATTTCATTATGGACAGCAAGTTCAAAGAACAAAGAGCGAATTAGAAGCGTGAAACTGGGCAAATCTGCCACAAAGACGGTTCACATGAATTGGCAAGTGCCATTGGTCATGCTGCAATGAGTCGCTCGAGGTGTCTTAAGTAGCATGTGCGCTTCAAGAGTGGAAAAACATCACTGGAAGACGAGAATACTACGTGTATAAAATCTCGTCTTGCACCTCCAGGGTTCAGGTTCATTTCCCGCCTCGGGTCTGTGAGCTTGGAATTTGCCTGGTCGGTTTCCTCAGGGTGCTCCGGTTTCCTCCCTCAGTCCAAACACATGCAGATTAGGCTAACTGGCATTCCCAAATTGCCAATAGTGTTTATATGACAATCGCACCTCGACCTGGCAACCCGACCCCTTAAGTAGTAGCTGCCACAAAAATTACGGAAGACAGACAGAGAGTATTCGTTACCTGATGTGCTGAATTTCACGTGGCCCGGCCAAAATATAGATAGGTAGATAGAGTGTCGTCACACTAGATCGAAAATCAATAAAAATAAATAAATTTAAAAAATAATAATAAAATATATATATTTTCAATATATATGTCAGTGTGTGAATGTGTGTATGTGTGTGTGCCCTGCGATGGATTGGCACCCTGTCCAGGGTGTACCCCGCCTTGTGCCCTAAGCCTCCTGGGATAGGCTCCAGGTCCCTGCGACCCTGAATAGAAGGATAAAGCGGTATAGAAAATGAATGAATGAATATATATGTCAAATGGGTCCAAAAGTGGGTCACCCCTATGTTCCCAGTTCACTGTGGTCCCCAGATATGGCACATAATGGGACCATAACAAAGGGTCCTATGCTCCAAGAGCCCGGTGTTCCCCAGTTCTATGTCCCCCTATATAGGAACTAATAGAAAACTGATGTTCCTCAGCACTCTATTTGCTTAATAGATCTTGGGCTATTGTGGAAAGTAATCCAAGCCAGCACCTCCTTAAAATTATATAGGGCGATTTCAAGCTGGAGTCAGATTTAAGCATAAGCATATGCTCGTACTTTTCTTGCTCGTTTGTATATTTGGCTCCTTTTTCAACTTTTTGATGAATTTCTTTCTAGAGACTTCCAAGCCCACATAAAATGGTAACCATTACTTTTGTTGTGAGCGAAATAGTTTTGAAGCCTGGTTCCAATAACATAAACTGGATAATATTCAGAAATATTGTATAATTGGAATATTTTATCTTTCTATTCGGTGGGGGCGTGGACCAATCTCAGAGGTTTGTTCTTCCAAGCGCTTCGCTGGTACATCGATTGCCTGCTTTGAAATGAAATATATCAAGATATAAAAATCATATCATTCCTCTTAAGTGATTTGAATTGGTTATTATTTTTAGGAACAAAATGACGTAGTCCCTCCAGGTTAGATGGTTAGAGTCCTCAGGCCTCAGGTCTGTGTGTGTGGAGGTTACATGTTCTTCCCGTGCTTGGTGGGTTTCCTCTGGGTACTCTGGTTTCCTCCCACAGTCCAAAGACATGCAGTAGGCTAATTGGTGTTCACGTAGTATGTGAATGAGTGTGGCCGGCTATCCTTTGATAGATGTCCAAGGTCTCCTGGGATGGGCTCCAGGGCTCCTGCGACCCTGTACAGGATAAGTGCTATAGAGAATGAATGAATTATTTATTTTCCCCGAAAGTCCACCAGCTCCAGCTAGTTGCTGGTTGTCACTGAGAACTGTTTTAACTGTCCTTATTCTTCATCTCTCTGCAGGGAACTATGGGAAAAGGCTGTAAGGTGGTGGTCTGTGGTTGGGCCTCTGTTGGTAAAACAGCGATTCTCGAGCAGTTATTGTACGGAAACCATATGCCCGGTCAGTCCTGACACACACACACACACACACACACACACACACACACACACAGTGAATCAACTCTCAGAACTGTTCATTTTCCGATGTGTATTTATTATTGTACATACTATACTGCCCACTTTAATAGGAACACCTATACCGCTGCTTGTTCATGCAGTCAGCACAATGCTTCGATGATGTAGATACAAGTTTCAGTTAAGGCTCACCTCAAACCGAGTGTGATCTTGGTAACTGCGAGGTGAAGGACTAAAAGCATAAACACATTGTTGATTAGAGAGGTTTAAGGAAAAAAAGGCCAGACTGGTTCAAGCTGATCTGGAAAACCTTAGTAACTTAAGCATCTACACTGTGGTGAGCAGATAATCGTCAGAGTTGGTCCAATTGCAGCCAAACTTTAATACCTGGTTGGAGAAAGGAATTTTAAAGAAGATTCAGACTCTTTTGTTGAGATTACCATCAGGTGATTACCAGATGACCATCTCCACTCAACCATGAGTTATGAGGCATCGTATTTTCTGCATCGTGCATGTAACGAGAACATCAAAATAACATTCTACTGTATATATAAAATCATCAATAAAAATGATTTCTTTGAGAATAGGAACATGTAACAATCCAATAAATAACATGAAAATAAAAGTTTGAAAATAATGAACAGTTTGGAACAACCTCTCAAATTACCGTTTCAGGACACAGTCCGGTCCGTAATTATTTGGACAGCGGCACATTTAGTTTTCTTTCTTTCTTTCTTTCTTTCTTTTGTATTGTTGCCTCTATGCATCACCACAATGGACTTTTTATTTTATTTTTTATAAACATACCAAATGCAAATTCAACACTTCAACTATTGGTGTATAGAGAGTTGGGGGGGGGGTGTATTTATTTTTCTGACGATCTATGTTCGCACCGCTCAAGGCACACCAGGACCGGTGATAAAATTTCCGGTGTGACATTTCCGATTGACATTTACAGAAGACTTCAAGCACAGTACAGTGATGAGACTGTTTGCTGCGATAAAACATTTGAACGGTGCGAATGTCTTAAAGAAGGCCGTACGTCCGTGAATGATGATCCCAGCCAAGGTGGCAGTTCAGT
Organism: Clarias platycephalus; assembly: GCA_030068275.1. Taxonomy (NCBI): domain Eukaryota; kingdom Metazoa; phylum Chordata; class Actinopteri; order Siluriformes; family Clariidae; genus Clarias; species Clarias platycephalus. The sequence continues at coordinate 10,426,173 of JAQQZT010000021.1, forward strand.
TTTAACGAAACATTGAACGAGTGGAACGCCTGATCCTTGAAAATCGATGGATAGAGACGTATCTATGTGTGGGAACTGTACACACAATCACTGTACAGTCCTGACATCTTTCCAAGACATTCCACTTTAATGTTTGGGGCATTAAAGGAGTTCCTGGGAGGCCAGCGTTTCAAACATACAGTAGGCAGCGTATTGAGAATCATGGCTCCGGCGTACTGAAGGAAAAACTGGGATAAGTGCATTAGTGTAGCAGGGGATTATATAAAGAAATAAAGGGTGTTTCTACTCTCAAAACTGTTGTGGTTTGACTTGAACACCCCACATACAATATACAGATTATACGTTATAAGTTGCAAAACACGATATATAATTTAATTTACTAAAAATTACAATTTTCAAAAGTTGCTGTTTTTTCACCCAGGAACAGCAGTCTGAGGCTACAGTGGGCAGAGGATCACTGTTTCTGAAATCCACACACCAGCTTCTCTGGAACCAACAATTATGCCAAGGTTAAAGTCAGAGATGACATTTCTTCCCCATTCTGATGTGTGGTATGACCTGTATTTGCATGGCCAGAACATGTGGAGTAAAAGGTCATTTTCCTATACGAGGCGCTGAGAGTTTTTCTTGGCTAGTCGGCGATCTACAAGGATGATGTCCTTGACAAGGGTACTATGATGAAAACTGAATCTTTGGAAGGTGATCTGTTTGAGCACAGGTCATGGAAGTGTTGGACAGACAGTAGGATAAATAAAGTGCCTCTCTCTCTTTCAACACCCACAAAACTCCATATAAGTGCAAAGAAAGCTGTGAGCACGTCGATCAGGGTAAAAGCTAAAAAGACATATGTGGAAGTTATTTCGACTCACCTCGATGCCACCATCCCAACAACACCTAATTAAACAACTTACAATTTAATTAGGAAAAGAAGAAATCATAAGCAGAAATTATAGATCATATAAAACATGTTGATTATTAATATTGACCTCCAAGTTGTTCTTTTTAATGGTACGCTTTTCAGGTGCTGAAACAAACGAAACGCAGGAAGACATCTACGTGGCCTCTGTGGAGACGGACCGCGGCGTGAGGGAACAGTTACGTTTATACGACACCAGGGGGCTCCAGGACGGCCAGGAGCTGCCGAAACACTACTACTCTGTGGCTGATGGCTTTGTTCTGGTCTACAGCGTCGACAGTATGGAGTCCTTCAAGAAAGTTGACGTCCTGAAGAAGGAAATCGACAAATCAAGGGATAAAAAAGAGGTACAAAAAAGACGCGAGTATGACCGAGATGATAAATCACATAAAGCATGCAAAAGTGAAGGAAACAATAGGGAGAGCCACATTTAATAGACTTATATGTACATCATGTGGTATAACATATACATAAAAGTAATGATTTTTTTCATGAAGGCAATGTTTGTGGCATTGCAGTTGATTGATGTAGTTTTGATAAAATTCTAAATCCTCCTGACTCATCATCATGTACCCTGTGAATCACCAATAGCAGCTGGTTGAGATACCAAACAGGGGAGGGCTCAGAACTAATATCCATAAATACTGTAGTAGAGCTGCTCGATTAAGGCAAAAAAAACAACAACCCACAATTATTTTGGTCAGTAATGAGATCACGAATATTTACCACAATATCTCAATGAAATCATGCATTTATTTAACTGTAAACAAAATAACCTGGTGTTTCTTGAAAGTGGAGATAAATACCATAGAGATTAATACAACAGCGTGGACGTGAGTGCGTTTAATGAGGGACGAAATAGCACTGCTATAAAATAAAAGAATGTCCTGGATCTCTGACATAAAATAAGAACATCACTGGTAAAAAAAAACCGGAATGACGATTGATGATTCCATAAACGTCGGAATCCAAAATTGTAAATGAAATCCGATTAATTGCACAGCCCTAATAAATAGAATTTTTTATATTAGTCCCCGACTTATGAACGTTCTGTTCCGGGAGCATGTTCATAAGTCGAATTTGTTCTTTTGTCTGACAAAGTGAGTCATGTACACCTTTGACACGAATATACAATGTAAAGCATACTAATCCACTCAACTAAATCTGTCCCCTTTCCCCACACTGCCCCTCATCGTGCTTCCTATCATTGTGCTTCCGGACTGATTCATTGAAACCATCAAAGCTGATAACAAAAAAAAAAAAAAAAGGATGCAGGAGGGAGAAGTAAGTCCATAATGCTGTATTGGGTTCTTGCCTTGTTCTTTAATATCAGTCACTGAACTTTTCAAAGACATCGCTACCATCATCTGTAATTTTAACGGCATTACAGTAAGTATATCCGTCACATCCCTGTCATCTAGGCATCACAATTTGGCCCTTGTCAAAGTCACTCAAGTCCGTACACTTTTTTTTTTTTTCTGCTTCACATCGACTTCAAGGACAGAATGTTAACTTTCTGCCTAATATACCCACCCGCTTCCAGTCCAGCCGCCATACTAATTATATATTGTAACTGCAGCTACTGTGACAAGCCCCAAATTGTGATGGCTAAACGACTGGGTCAGAGCAACTCCTAAAACCACAAGCTCTAGTGGGATGTTCCCAGTCTGCAGTGGTCAGGACATACCAGAAGTGGTCCAAGGCAGGAAAACCAGTGAACCGACGACAGGGTCATGGGCGGTCACGGCTCACTGATGCGCATGGGGAGCGAAGGCTGGCCCTGTGTAGTGTCTGAGGTGAGATAGTGTAGCTCAAATAGCTAAAAGGTTCCCATAGAAACACCGTGCATCACTGTTTTGGTGGGTTACTCAACATTAGGCAAGTATTTTACTGTCTGTAGAAAATTGTGCCACATGTAGATGGATAAAATTGCAAATCCACCTGACACCTGGAGTATCCCGGTGCATCACCAGTGACAGATGGTTGTGATACTAAACAGAGAAATTAAAATGAATATCCATAAATAACATGATTAAACTATAAGTCCTGAGCTGTGCATTATATCACTGTATAAATGTTACAAGTGGATAATGATGTGTTGGATTCTCAGTCATAGAAGACATTGTTGCAATCACCTGTTACACCTACATATCATTTTTCAGTATTAAATTTGTCACATCGCTTCAGTGTAACTGTCATGTGGCGTGTATTTATTTTGCCTGACGTTAATTCACACACAGTTTTTAAAAAAAAAAACAAGACGATCTCATATCCAAAAGAAAGCTGACCAAATGTTGGAATATTGCCTGGAAGCATATCACGTTAGAGGAGGCGTTTAATGCTGTTACTCAAAGGACCCTCAAAGACGTCAGTGTTTATTTCGCCTTCTGATCGACACACTGCCTTTCTTAAAGGAGCGCGATGTAATGTAAAAAAAAACACCACCACCACCACACACACACTGCTTGTCTATGCAGCTTCCTCTCAGATCGATATCTGGTGTATCTACAACAACAGTGCTAATTCAGCAGTTATGGGGTGTGTGTGTGAGAGAGAGAGAGAGAATGAACAGAGGTGATGTTGTGAATAAGAATGGCTGAATTTCCAGACTGCACTGCTGATGATGAGAAATTTAGGGGAATCCTGTACATGTTTAGGTTAAGAAAGGGGGGAAAAAAGAAAATGTATGAAATATTATTATTATTATTATTATTATTAAAAATAATTTGTAATGTTGCAACGTGTCTTGTTCTTGTGCTCTGTAGTTTCAGAGAAATTCAGCTTCGAAAGCTGACCCACAGTAGGACGCACACTTCAGTTACTGTATGGGATGGGCGAAATTTCTCTCTGAGGAATACAGCAAAGCATATTAAATATTAAAGAAGCGGTACATTGTTGAGTTTTATGGCTGATATCAAAGTGCTGACATGTTCTCGAATCTAATTCGGGCACTGTTGGCTCAAACCGTTAACCCTCTAGCACTGCCAGGTTTCCACCGCTGAGCTCTTGAGCGAGGCCCTTAACCCTATGTCGCTGGCCGACCCTGCGCTGGGATGTGCAGAAATTTTTTTTTAATTTCACTGTGCTGTAAGGTAAATGTGACGATCAAGTCTTAATCCTGATTGTTCAGAAGGTAATGGTTAGTTTCCTTTAACGGTACTCTCATCTCAGACAGTAGTTCCAGTTCTTTATATATTAAAGGTCACCTACTGTATGATGCAAAATCAATTTTTGTAGTCTCCAGTATGTGTGGAGAGAAGAAAAAAAAACATTACTTTTTTGTCCTTTTTAAAACAAGCCAGTGTGACCTCATATAGGATAATCTTGTCTATGCAGCTTCCTCTCAGATCGATATCTGGTGTATCTACAACAACAGTGCTAATTCAGCAGTTATGGGGTGTGTGTGTGTGTGTGTGTGTGTGTGTGTGTGTGTGAGAAAAAAAAGAATGAACAGAGGTGCTGTTGTGATCCCGGCCTGGATAAAAAGGCGCATCCTATATGAGGTCACACTAGGGGAAAAAATCCAGTTGGCTTGTTTAAAAAGGACAAAACGCAGAAAGTGTTTTTTTTCCCCCCATATTTTTTTGTTTGTATGCACACACACTGGAGACTAAACTGAATGATAAAAAAAAGAATTTTGCATCATTTTATATATACTCAGCAAAAAAAGAAACGTCCTCTGACTTTCAACTGTTTTTACTTTCAGTAAACTTAATGTGTAAATA
>JAQQZT010000021.1:10433893-10453244 GCA_030068275.1 Clarias platycephalus
CCCCCCCCCCCCCCCCCCCCCCCCCCCCCCCCCCCCCCCCCCCCCCCACAAACAAATAAAAAGGAAGACATGTTAAGATCCATTTATTGCCAAAGTAGGATTCTACACGGGTAAAAATGAGGGGGAGAAGAAGAAGAACGGGATCATGTTAAATGACAATCAGGAAATAAGACTTTAACTCCACCATAAAACACTCCTTGTACACTCTATCCTACAGCTGAACCCATCTCCCCTCCCACCCTAATGCCCTCCCGCTCTCCTCTATATTACACATCCTTCTTCTCCCCAGAGCCGTCCCTCAGTCTTCATCATCATCAGTAGCACTCTTCTTCCCTGGTGAGGTGTGAGATTATGTGGCGTAGCGCTTGGTCCACTGTTTGGCTATCCTGTCGTGCTCCGGTCTGTTGTTTGTGTACTGAGTGGCGATGCTTCCCACCAGAGGGTCGGCTTTAGGAGAGGAAACACAGGCTTGGTTTAGGAATGAATAAATGAAGTAAACAACAAACAAAAACAAACTGAACAACATGGTCGAATCTTAAAAGGGTGTGATGATTAAACGCGTCCATGGGCTGTGTCTCAAACCACATCCTGCCCTAAATGGAAACTCTTTGTAATATGTTAAACCAAGGGAAATGTCTGCAGCATCATACATGAGCATTAAACAGCTGGATAAATGCTCACACCTGTAACTGCCAGAGCAATGAGACTCTGCTATATTCTGGGTCTTATAACGGCTCGAGCTCCAGCGTACGGCAACGCTGCAACTTCGGCCCAAGACCACGTGAGACAGGAGTCGAGGAATTTTAAACGAGAGAGTCAGGAAAGGTTGGGCTTCGCAGTTCACTACGGCCCTGCGGTTCTGTGCTGATGACGGTTAAAAGGTTACGAGTTTAAAATCCCAGGACCACCGGAGTACAAACGAGCAAGATCCATCATCATCATCAACTATTCAGCTTTGTGACTGGATTCTGTTTTACCTCTAAGCCACTTTGAAGAAGAAAAAGACAAAAATGTTTTCAACCCTGGCCCTTGAGAACCCCCTTTCACACCACCTGCTCTGTACGAGGGCGAAAGCTGTTCCTATCCAAAGAACCAACGTACAGAGGAAACCTTACAGGTTAAACTCATCACGCCACTTCCTGATTCAATATTTCAGGATGATGATGTAAAAGGGTGGTTTTGGTTGGTAAAGAAGATCAAACACTTGATTGATCCACACACACACCTGGACTACTATAAGTAGCAAGTGTTTGTAAAGCAAAAGCTCATCAAGTATGAGAATGAATCCTCGTTTGTAGGTTTTCATTCATGATGGTATGATGAGCATCCAAAAGTGTTAATATTGGTACTTAATTCCTTAATAAATAATATAATAATATTTAAGTTATTATTTATCTATAAATATAATAAAACTATAAAGTCGGTGTGTCCGTGTACATTTTGTGACGTAATGAGATGAGTAATAGAACACAATGTTGTTGTTTTTTTTACTTTTGTCGGTTTGTGCACACATCACGTAAAAACTACTGAATCAATTTTTATGTGGTTTTTACAGGTGTATTTGGCCAAGGTTGAGGTAACATACAGGCTTTGTTTAAACGCGATCGGCCCACGGGAAGAGAGAAGATATGCTACTTTAAAATTTAAATAGAAAACGGCCTTATTAAAAAAAATAAGAAAATAAATTAGTTGATTACTAAATAAATAAAGGACTGCACTGTATTTATTATATATAATGAGTTTTGTTCATTCCAAAATTCAACAGGCGGTACTGTAATTGCATGCTCATGTTTTAAGAAAGGTAAAGTACACGCGAAGCACATCTAGTAACAATACAATTTTTGTTAGCAGTTTGTGCACAAAAGCAATGTGTGGGATAGTAAAAAAAAAATAAAAAAAATAAAAAAAAACTGATCCATGCTTCAACAGGAGGAATTCTTCTAACTGTAACCAGACCTACTGACTCGAGTCTATGGATCTCCTCAGAGCAGGTTTGCACAGGGGGAAACAGATTAAAGGTTTCGGTTGCACTTTTTTTTTTTTTTTTTCTCTTTTCTTTTTTACACAACGAAAATTTTGGTTTTATTCACCCTGTCTAGAAAGCCACAAGTTGGATTTTGTGCTTTTCTGCACAAAAAGCGTACGATTCTGAACACAGTCCCAGACTTCACTTAGCCATGTGCTATTTGGAGGACATCATCGTGTTGCACCCTCTTTAGAACAAACCCACATTTACAAATGATGCAACATGCATTTCACTCTCTTATGCGGACTTCTCCATTTCTTTCATCTCAGACTTTTTTTTTTAAAGAGATTAATTAAACATTAATTATCTTACCAGGGTTGCAGTCTGTGAGGAGAGAGCAGATGGAGAGTAGCACCTTGGAGATGGTGAGCGCCGGGCTCCAGTTGTCCTTCAGGATGTCCAGGCAGATCACTCCCTGACTGTTAATGTTGCAGTGGTAGATTCTGGTACGAAACGTCACCTGGGAGGAGAACGGACACACGCCAGGTGTGAGCAAAAAGGGACGTCTTTACTCTCCGAGATATAGTTTCCATTCAAATCATTTTTTAAAGACATTATTAATCATTGTCTCCTCACATACAGCAGGGATTAGAGTAATGAAACACAGGTGAAACGTACTTCATTAGTAATATTTCAGCCTGCATAAAGCAAATTGTACACACGGTGAGAAGCTTTTATAAAAATATATGTTTACGCTAATTTATAATTTTCATACAACATCACCATTATGGTTCATTGTAAAAGAACATCTGTGAGAAATTTAAACCATCCCAGTTTCCCCTGCACATTCTGGGGCGACCAACATCGGGGTTTAAATACAAGTTGTTGTTTTTTTTCCATACAGAACTTTTGTACTCGGCGTGTCATGATTACACCAAGTCTTCACAGTGTTGAGAAAAACATTACAGTGAATTTAGACGCTCAAACTCAGCCTAATGGGGCAGAAAATTATGTGCACGTTCTCCTAGATTGAACATCAGCGGTAAGGTTGCCATGGTTACGAAGACTCTGTGCCATGGTTCGTGGGCGGGGGGAGGAAATAGTCCTAAACAGAAGTTAAACCCGTGAAGAAAAGTGGTTAAAAACAGCAGAACATTAGAGTTTTTTGTGGACATTGTGTCTCCAATTTTCCAAAAATCAAATGTTTTAACCAGGAACTTATTTCCTTCCTAAAGCTTTTATGCCAGTACATCCACTGGAGAAAGAAGGATTCTTCCATGTGCAGTACTGTGCAAAAGTCTTGAGCACCCCACATTTGGAAATTAAGAAAAGAAAATCAATGGGAAAAAATGTTTTACTGCAAAAGTGGTCATCCCTTCTCGTCTGTTCCAACTACTCGCCAGTTTAGTTCTCATGGGCCTGATCATGTCATCATCTGCACCTGATTCTCACTGGTTCATGCCTTAAGTTATTTTTTTTTTAATTTAATTTAATTTAATTTTTTTATAAATGCTCAGGTTCAGGGACTGGACTGAAAAACAGAGCTAAAAAGTCCTTCAGGAGGCCTTGAGAACTGTTCCTCAGGACTGCATATTACAATAATAATAAAATAAAAAGTCTGACTGTTTGAAAGCTAAATATGAAGAAATTATGGGGTCAAGAATTTTGCGGATGTGGGTAATATTTTGTTTATTATTTTCTTTATATAAAACCTTACGTTTTATAACTTAAAAGAACATTTGGTTTATAAAATTTGCTATTTATAACTATATATATAGAAATCTGGTACGAAAGTGTAATGAATTCTTCGTATGTTCAGCTCACCGATATCAACCAATACAACTTTTACAATAACAAAGACTTGAGCCTCTTCATTTCTTCATATTAAATTAAATGAAATTATGTAGATTAAATGAAAGAAATGCAAACAAATGTTTTCTGTGACGGGCTGCAAAGTGCCTGGGGAACCAAATTAAAATTGGTTGTTTATTAATTTTTACCTCAGCAGCAACCTCATTTCCCCTCTCGCTGTTCTAATCCCCAGCTTGATCATCCGCACTTGTTTCTCACTAGTCCATCCCTTAAGATTTTTAAAAAAAATAATAATTTAATAAAATCATAGCTCACTGTGCAGCTTAATTTAAAACATAATAATAAAATAAAAATAAAAAAATATTCCTCTGAAACTGTTCAGGTACAGGGACTGGACTGAAAATGAGTCAGTCAAATTTACCAAAAATGAGAGTCGAAAATCCTTCAGAAAGCCTGGAGAAGTGTTTTTTTAATAAACATTAAACAACGTTTGGTTTCAATTTGAATACTCTATATTGACAGTGTTATGAATATCAGAACAGTTTACAGACAACTTTTCTAACAAGCATGGTAGCTTATGTTTAAAACCGAACGTGAGATTTTTTTTTTCTTTTTTAAATCCAAGAATAGCCTTTTCGGCCATGTGCCCAAAGATATTTTAACCTTTGCTAAACATTAAGAGCAGGATTATGTGGACATCCGGCTATGGGCTTTTCCCACTAAATAATTGTTGAAAAACTTTGAGGAGCTGCCATGTTTCAGCATGACAATGCCACTGTGCACAAAGCCAGCTCCAAAGTCTGACGCAGAACAACTCGAGTGACCGACATGGAGGCTTAATCTCCATTTCCACTGAACACCTTTTTTAGAAAGCCTTCGCAGAAGAGTGGAGCTCATTACAACAGCAAACAAACAGGATGTTCAACAATCACATGCAAATGTGAGGGTGAGAGACAGCATGATGTCAGCAATCTTCTGATATATCGGTTTTAAACCACACTGACCAGGTTAAAGCAATTGCCATTGATGAATATACGCAAACTATGCTACACAAGCACTTGTCAACATGCCTTTATCCCATTAGATTCCACATCATGACAGGAAAAACCTGCATGAACCCGTTCCTGATGCAGATTTCTAGTTAAATGTTTACTTTTAACTAGAAATCGTATTTCAATACACTCGTAAATCAAAACGAATTTCCCCCCATATGAAATAATGGAAACTCAAATTTGTTCCATAGCAAAAAAAACAAAAATATAAAGTAAAAATAAAAATTAACCTGCACTTTACCTTTAAAAAAAAAAAATAATAATAAATTAGACCTAAATTAGTAACCCTTCTTCCTCCCTTACTTGATTTTTTCACACACATTAACGGAAAGACTGTTTTGACCAGAGGAGGGGGGGGGGGGGGTGAAGGCTAAAGGAGGTGTATGTTGGCTCAGTTGTGATCACGTGACGTTCTGCGTCAAAACAAGAAGCGCATGCGTGATACATGATAGTCTATACTCGTAAACCAAGACCTGTTCGTTTTCCAAGTCAAAATTTATTGAAAATCTTTGCTCGTCTTGCGGAACACTCGCAATCCGAGGTTTCACTGTACTCGCACAAGTAGTTTGAGAAACTTATTTGCCAAGTTTCTTAAGAATTGTAACAAAAATCAGGGGGGGGGGGGGGGGGAAATAATCGTCCTATCGTACTACAAATTGACTCGGCACTTACTATTACTACTTCCACCATGCAGGCAACTGTTAACTGAAGATGACTTAAGACTGTTTACGCTCCGTTGATTCATCAAATTATTTTATAAATTTTCTACTCAGCTAGCAAACATGTGTAGTTGTGCAACCCCTGATATATTTACAGAATGCATCACAAAACCTCTTCAGATGTCTGGGAGTCCTTTTAGTGACAGATGTGTGTGCGCGCCAAACTAAAAACCAGTCATTTAACATGCATTTCCCATTTGTTATTCTTAGGTCTAAATGAACATCTGAACGGCACAGCTCTGCACTCTAATTACAGCGTTAACAAAAAATAAACTGTTTTTGTAATCACGGAGTCATTTTAGGGGAAGAAAATAGCGCCGTAAACTGTTTTGTGAAACTAATAGCAACACAGAATGCAGAGAGAGAGAGAGAGATATCATGTGATCACAATAGAGCAGTAAGAAAGTCAACAGAGATAAAAAGTTCTCAAAAAGACATGTTACTCAACGGGCATCAGTCCAACTTTAGAAAACAACAATTCTCTGCAAGCATTATAGTTTATTACCAGTAAGGAGGAAGATTGGAAAAGTGTGTGAGGAATGCCAGAACGCTCCACCAATGCAATCCTGCTCTGAATAACAGGTCTATAAAGCACCACAATAGGCTTATCATCAGCACTAAAACATCCAGTGACCTCATGGACGTGGCAGCACTGGTATTTTCGTCCTTCTGATCCGATCTTCAGTGCAGCTTTACACCATATGGTCATTACAGACAGCGCGGCGCAGTTTAAACACCAGGTTAATACTTCTTCGGCACAAACGCGCATTAATCTTAATCTTAGTCAGAGATGAATGTTTTCATGATCTGTTTTCTGTATCTCAATGTTATGACGCTACAACATCGAGTGTATGTGTATATAATGTGTCTGTATTCTGTGCCTTGCGTACGTCGCTGTCCTTCACCTTCCAAATGATCTAATCGACGATCGATCGCTCTAGCCTTGTCAATCACGTTTCCTGCGTTGTGATTGGTTGAACAGAAGATCAGAAAGGCTACTTAAGCCCCTTCTGCCTACACTGCCCTGGACCCGTGCCTTTGCTTGTGTGTTTATCGTTCAGTTGTTACCAAGATATACCGGTGTATCATCCACAGATCATGTTCGTGATTTTCGCCCAGTATTCTGATCGACTATGTTTTGACCTTGTTTTTTTTTTTGCCCCCAACTTACGAACACTCGAGTTACGAATTTCCACAGATACAAACAGACGAACATTTGTAGATGCAAACAAATCACAATAGTAGCTCTTGTGTATTGTACAATAAAATAGACACTGCAGTGCACCAGATACCAATGTTTATATACAATATTTATACAGTATATAAGTGAATGAAATTTGTCGAGGATTTTCCTAAATTACCAGACGTTAGACATTTTATACACAGTTCAATACAATGGAAAACAGCTCTGACAAAATGGCGTCTGGGACTCCCCTCGCGATTTAAAGGCACAGAGACAACACCGTTGCATTTTACATTTCACTAAAAGATTTAGTGGATTTAGTAGATTAGTGTGCTTTACATTGTACAATGAAACCTCGGATTGCAAGGTTTCTTTAATACATTTTGACTTTTTAAAGAACGAGTCTTGGTTTACGAGTACCGAGTATCATGCATTTCCATTGCTTCTTAAGGAAAAATTAGATTTGGTTTACGAGTGTGTTGAAATACGAGCCCACTTCTGGAACAAATTATGCTCGTAATCCAAGGTTCCATTGTATATTCGTATCAAAGGCGTACAAGACTCACTTCGTCTGACTTAGGATCGAATTCTGTTCCGGAAGAATGTTCGTAAATCAGATTTGTTCTTAAGTCGGGGACTACCTGTTGTAAATTTTGAAGTTGTAAATTATGGTATGTAGAAAAATTGCTGTTACTTGATTTACTTAGGCTCCTTTGTCTCCAGGTTTTGATTAGCTAGGGAGTAACGGTAGGGTGTTGTATTTTAGTTTCTTTTCTCTTGAGGATCGCTTTAGAAATTTCACTTTAGGATTAGTAAGAGAGGGAATTTATGTGGACTTGTTGGATTCCAAAGCTCACGACCACTTTTGAAGAAGTGCAAGTTCACAGTTTAAATAAACACCAACCTAACGCACTATTGATCTCAACCCTCTTTAATTTTTTTTAATGACTTTTTCCACCGTTCCCACCCCCGACCTGACCCAGTCCAGGTCGTGACAACGACAGAAAATAGGAACTTTATAAAATAACTACTTTGATGCGAATAATATTTTTGCTCTAGAATCGCCATGGAAGACTGTACACATACAGTCTACATTTTCTGTACTACCGCAGATTATCAGTTTCCTGCATGTTTATCTATTCAAAACATCAACAATCAACAGGATTTTGGTAATGGTTTGGCAGAATGATGCACGATAGACAAGCACTTCAAAGCGATAAAAATCGACATAAATAACCACACAGTGAGTACTCTCATTGTGTTCTAGTGGAGAAAATTAGCATCTCGTGGGAACCTGGGAAGGGTCTCACCTTGGGCGGTTTGAAGGGGTAGTCTGGAGTGAAGGCGATGTCGAGGAAGAAGACTCCCCCCTCGTACACGGAGCCTGGAGGACCCAAGATGGTGGACCTCCACTCGTAGATGTTGTCTCCTTTGGGGCCGGCACTAAATAACAAAAAAGGCAAAATTAGGCGTTTTGAGATTAAGTGATGTTTGTTGCAAGTATTTAAGACATTGATCGGAAAAGGAAGAAAGATGAGGTCGAGTTTCCAAAGAGAGTAAACAGCGTACCTAGTGTCAGGATCAGATAATTCAGACAGATGGGTCAATTTGAGAAGCTGAAGACTACGATGAACCGAGAAAAGAATCGAATCTTATAGATGATGGAAAAGGGACTGGGGTATAAAATAATTTGTATAAATAATTTAAGAGGCACCCAATGTGATTTGTTGGTAATATGGACAGGTTTTTTTTTTTTTTTTTTTTTTTAAACGGATACAGTTTAAATGCTACCTCAGATTTATAGTAATTATTTCTTTCCTTAAATATTAAAAGTTTACTATGCAGAAATTTTTTTTAACTAGCTAAATTTATTCACAAATTGCACAACAAAAATTTAGTTTTTCATAAACATGCTACATTTTGCAGTCAGTGTAAAAAGCTGCACTTAGTCATGTGACTCAGAACATCCAAGACAGAAACGTACTTGACAAGAGTTTAAAATAAATAATGCAAGCATACATCAACAGATTGTACAAAGATGAGACATTACTCTTTTATGTTCAAAATGATAAAATAAAAATGTAGTACTGAGTCAATGGACTGATATACAGACACATAGTACCCAGTCAAAAGTTTGGACACACCATCCAATTCCATGATGGAGAGTCCATTCTAACTCTCCTGATTTTTTTTTATTTATACATTATAAAACAATGCTGAAGGCGACCAAAATATGCAGTAATCTCCTTTAAACAGTTGATATTGAGATGTATCTGCTACTCCTGCTCTAGTAAATCCTTCATAACGACTCTAATCTGAGGTGCTGGTTGTTAATTGGTGATTTCTGAGGTAACTGGTAACTCTAAATTAACTTCTCTCCAGCAGAGTTAAGTCTTGCTGTCCTGCAAAGGTCTTCATGAGAGAGAGAGTTTCATCATGGTAATTGAGTTTTGCAAACGCACTTGACAATACTGCTCTTGCAAGAACTATTCCAGAAAGGCCGTCTTAAAATAACACCTGACGACTACTGTTATTTAATTACATGTGTCCAGTTATCCAGTATTGTTCTAAAATGTAGACAATGAATCAAAAGTTGCGTCCAAACTTTTGACTGGTACTGTATACTAAAAGTGTGTGAAATCACCCAATTCAACAATATCGCGATACCTAGGTATCAATGTGATTTGTATTGCAATTCTAGAAATATTCTAATTCAATTATATATAATTACATTTAACAAATAATAATTTATTTACAAATAATAAAACATCATGCTGTGCTGCCTTTCAGAGTGCGTCACTTGTAGGATTATGAAAAGGTGCAACTGCAACCTTTTGCCACCACAAATGCAGACATGTACAAATTAAACATTTATTTATTTAATAAAAAGCGATAATGGATTTAGAGTGACGATATTCCAACCTATCACTACTAGGCAGAAGATTTGGAATAATTCTATCACTAATTCTTTTACCTCACCTTGTCCATTACAGTCTTTTATTCAGTCGAAATAATGTCCAACCTCTAAAGCTGATTAAAAAAAAAAAAAACCCAGAAGGCATTCATACGAGTCACTCATACGAGAAGTTTCACCAGCCCGTGTTACCGAATAGCAGGGAAGTCACCCTTTATTTAAACCTGCATGAGTCGTGTCAGGATTTTATGGCATGTTGTTTAACGTCACAATAAATCTGGCCTGGCATTAAACTGCTGTGGGGATTTTTTTTTTTTTTTAGACACTAGGAAGTGCGTGTTAGTGGAGACAAAGTTCATTGTATGAGAACAGTCCTGGAGTTATTATAATAATAATAATAATATGATGATGGTCATGGCTTCATAGTTGAAGGAAAAAAAAAAGAAAAGAAAAAAATGTTGTAATGCTTGATTCTGCCTGAAGCGTGGTCAAACCTGTTTGAGACTGATCGAGAAAGCATTTGTGAAATGTGAGCAACGTCATAGTTTATAACTGTAAGATAACTATATCAAATAGCACTTCTGTTGAACTGTAGAGTTTTCTAAGAGTTGCCATGACCTGATTTTTACATTTTAATCCTTATGCTACTTAATTAATATTAAACATCGGACATATGATAAACAGGTAAACCATCAAATCATTGTAAAAAAAGTTTCATATGAACTAAATTGGATTAGAGTACACTGATGTGCCAGTTCAAACGTGTGGAAAAAAAATGTTGACGTGACCTACATTTTTAAGGGCATTTGATAAAATTGTGCAAAGTTTTGTTTATACAAGACAACTGTAAAAGATCACAAAGCTTTAAAAAAAAAAAAAAAAAAAAAAAGACGGAGAAATTTGCATTTGCCCTCATTGATATGCAAGACTATTCACACCCTCCAAATCACCCAAAACTATTCACACCCGTCCACGGCCGTACTCTCACCTCAAGACGGGTAATCCTGCCAAAAACAACCCACCTAAAGTAAGACTCATAAGAATTTATTTTTAAAAACTACTGCTGCAAATAAAGTTTTGAAAAAATAAATCTTATAGATACAATTTAATAAAAGCAAGTTGAATCGACATGGCTATAATGTTTTCTTGAGATGTTTAATTAGTAGGGACGCCCTCAGACCTCCCCCCATTGGACACGGGTATACTTTTACTTTTCTAAGGAAACAAAAAGCTTTAACCTCCTGAAACCCGGACTCTACTCGTGTACATTGCAACTTCTTCCTGGTTGAAGACGTTAATAAAATTTACAGTGATCAGCTGTGGATGCATAGAAAGTGTCAGAAGTTTGGCAAAATAATTATACCCGATAGTCCTCATATGAGCAACGGTACAAGGATATACATAGACAAGGAAGTTGAGATGCGCAACGTCCCGGAAAAAGGTTTTTCGAGAATCCGCTTGCCAAAATCTGCTAAACCGCTTTCCTCCTCTTTTTTTTTTTGTCCGATTGAGACAGGGAACATTGAAGTGCTCTGAAAAACTCTACTCCTTCAAAACTACTCCTTAGACCATAATGTGATTTGTAAAGAGGACCTACACTAATAAATAAATAAATAAATAAATAAATAAAAATGCTGCCATGCTGCACTGAAAAATACACAAAATCACAGACTCGCATCCTTGTAACAAGCCGTTTTCAGCATTTTGCGGAGGAAATGCAGTGCACCGTTGCCCCACTACTTCCAGTTCAGCAGACACTTGTTTATATAATACATGAGGCTCAGTGGTTATGATATTGAACCACTGACCAGAACATCACAGGTTCAAACCCCAGCACAACCGCTTCACCCTCAACTGCTCAGATGTATAATGAGATAAACGCAAGTTGCTCTGGATAAGGGCGTCTGATAAAATGTTAATTATTCACCTACTACATATTACTATTGTTAAGACATTAAATAAGTAACGACACATTTCAGACTTACTTGTGATGAAGCTGGGGAAAAGGAAAAAAAAAAAAAAGCTTCTTCCGGTACTTTCACCACAAGTGAAGTGAAGTGCGCTTCATTGTCTTCTGTGAAGTGAAGTGAAATTGTGTCACATTTTACACACTTCATTCCTTAAATGAATAGCTGCATCATTATCAACCTGCGAGAGGGTAACGCCCCAGGATTAGCAAAACATTTACGTCTGAATAGCCTTCCTGTCTGAGTGGGTGTCACATGATCGCCCAAATTACATGTTTCTGTCCTGGTGTCGAATGTTTAAGTAGTTTAAAAAATATATATAAAAAAAATTGACACCTGTATAATCAATAGCTGGGTTCAGTTTGGAAATAACCTAAATGCATTTACCACAAACTGAGTAAGAAGAAGAAAAAGAAGGGGAAAAAAACCTTGTATTTGCTGTCTATTTGAAACTTTTGAGTAAAATGAAAATAAATTTCAAACTTTCAGACAAATACAAAGCCTTGAAATAACAACACACCTGAGGCAGGTTGTTCGTGTTATGGCACAGAATTGTAGTCGAGATGTTTAGCTAATCGAAAGCATTTAACAAATAGTTAAAAGACATGTTTAACTTGTGAATCACAAGTGGGATATCGACTTGCGCCAGTTGTGATTTTTTTCTTTCAATACCATTGATGTTTATTTTCTCAAGTGGCTAAATTTCTAACAGGATTTAACACGTTTAAATCTCCTAAACTGTTTAAAGCCCTATTTGCACGGGATGAGTATCATCTGGGGAACGCGTGTGATTTGTAATAATTTGCAGAACACAGATTTCCGGTGATAATATTAGTCTCATGCGAATCATCTTATCTGTGATTTGGCTAGGATTTGGTTTTTGTTTCCCGTGCATCTTTTTATTATCCATCTTCCATGAAGAATGAAGGCTGCGTTGGAGCTCTGTGGAAGTACTTTGGGTGCTGTGTCATATCACTGTACACACAGTACATCAATACAATGTGCAGAAAGAGAAAGCTGAAAACCATCAGATGAGTGGAAGCATGAAGATGGATGACGTGTGTAGCAGCATGCGTTAAGGAACACTTCTGTTTATATCATATAGATAGACCTATAAATGACAACTGTTTATTATTATTTTTTTAAGATAAGTCAGTAAATTGGAGTAAAATCGCAGACTTCGCTTATCCAGTGTGAGTGTGGCACACAAAATAACGTGCAAAATAGGGCATATGCTGCAAAATCTTCTTCCTACCAGCCGCCCGCTCAATACTCCAGTCCAGTAGGTGGCGGTATTTCACCAACCACCCAAAAACGGAGTAAAAGTCGACAATTTTATAAGATTTTAAATATGAGCGTTTACCAGAATAGTTCTAAAGGGTGCGAGACGAATATATTCAGAAATGAATATGGAGTCCATCAATAAAGCATCTATTAAACTGCGTAATCACTTAAACCACACACACCTCTCTCAACTCGGTATCAAGAAATGGAAAGTTGACACCAACTTCTCTTCAAGAAGCACAAACACTGATGTGTTTATTTGTGTGTAGCTATTGTGATGAGCAGTAAGAGGCGTGTGGCACCAAGTGTGAACGTTTCTGACTAAAACTACCCCGAGAGGACACAAAAGGTAGCAAACCACATGAATACACAAGGTACATAACCATGATGATAATTAAAAAAGCGACACAGCAAGTACATGCGACAGAAAGAAAAAAAAAAAAGCTGTCTGAGGCCAAGTTCACATGTATGAAGATGTTTTTTTTTTAAAACGAGGTAGTTCCTCTTTCGATCTTTAAGAGAGGGGGGGAAAAAAAAAAACGCACCGAGATACATCACCCTCACCATAAACCCATGCTGGTCAATCAGAAGTCAAACACATGAGATACAGCACATGAAAGTTGTTTTTTCCCCCTTACAAGCCAAAAACACAACACGAGTTCCTAAACATCTTCACTTTGTTTTTTTTCCATATCTGGACTAGATATGATGCTGAGTGATGTGCATGTTGATAATATCTGAAAGGGGGGGGGAGAGAAGAGAAAAAATAAATAAATAAATAAATAAAACACCAAAAGATACGTTGCTATCAAATTGTTTACGATTTACATTTAAAAAGTACCCAGATTTACTTTTTAAAACCGTTACAGAGAAATAAAAATCAGTAGCAAGCAGTGCTCAAGACAAGGTTCATACACAAATCATCCAAGACTTTGGAATGAGTGAAAAGTAAGAATATAAACGAGAGGAAAAAAAAAATCTCCGTGCTGTGACGACACCGAGGTGTATGTGAAATGAGCCAAACAAAACCCTCACTTCATGTTACAAAAATAACTTCCCAGATATTAATAAAACAGCCATGTGCCAGGCTAGGTCAAGTGCAAATAGTGAAGTAAAAGAAATTACTCATCTCTCCGGGTAAGTGCAGCCTGAGGTTTCTGCTCATGACCAAAACTGATGCTTAAGATGAGCAATAGCATGTTTTTACCACAAAGCTCTCACAGACAGATTATATCACTGCCTGTTTATCTGACTGATTACATGAGCACAAAGCTACAGAGAAACACACACACATGACAAACAATAGATAGCTTAAACAAATGCACCATTACAGAAATGAGGCTGTAGATCAACCAGAGGTTTATTAAATTAATACCCTTCCACAGTCTTCTACAATAAAGTAATTAAAAAAAAAAAAAAAAAAAAAGCAGGTGTGTTAAAAGCATGTTAAATAAGAGATGGGATGAGCACACGGCAAGAGTGAGACTGTATGAACCGTTTCAACACATACTTATCTATTGCCGAACACACACTGCACACATTTAGTTTTGTAATTTAACAGCAATTATTATTAAAAATGGGTCAGATTATGAACAGAATGCAGGCCTGAAAACTAAAATCAATTTAAGGGGAAACAAATGAGGACAGGCTCTAATACACGGGGTACTGAAGTATTATAAATAGAGCTCATGTCTGAAGAGAAGTTAATAAATTACCAGGAAACATGCAACAAAAACAGATGAAAAAGGCCAAATGTAATAAACAACTAAAACATTATGCAAACCTTCAACATAATTCAGCCTAAATAAATAAAAGAAAACCTGATGAGCATACCTACATGGGACCATCGCTGCTCAACAAACCAAAAGCTTTTGGTTATCTTTATCAAACCGATACCACTCAGACACAACTAAATAGATAAAACTACCCCTGGGGTAAAGTGAATTAAAATATAAAACTAACTGTGGACTCGACCAAAACAATAAACCTCTCTCAACTTCACCAAGCAAAAAAATAATTAATAAATGAACAACTTAAAGAAAATAAATAATATAATTTTAAAAAATTTTTAAAAAAAATAAACACGACAAAAATAAATAAATAAAACTACCACTAAAAACTGCCCTTGAACTCAACTTGGCTGCAATAAAAATGGAAGAAAAAAAAAACCCCACACGCAATACAACCAACCACAAAGAAAACCATCCCTCAACAAATAGGATTTATTTTCTAAACATTATCTAGATATTTTAAATATGGGCCTCATTATTTAAATACCTACAATAATTATTGGAACTACAGGGGTTTCCACTTCAATTGATGAACCTCTCTATTCAAATAGTCACTCAACATTAAGACTCTTATTTGAGTTACTGAAGTTGAACAATCTAAAAATCGTAATTAACATATCTTTGATTATGTCGGGTTGTTACTTCCACCATTGTACTGAAGCAGTAAAGATGGAGGACGGCGTGGCTGTGCCGAGTTCTCCCACATGCTACTTCCTATAAACTTATCTGCTGGATGCCCAAATCCAGTCATTTGTTAAACACCACTATCTTACTTAACCCGATAGTCAAATGTGGTGTGAATGTGCGAGTCTCCTACGTGTCCTACAACATACAGGAAGTTTACAACCACTGTCAATTCATAAACATGTTAAATACACCACTAATACCCTACACAGTAACAGCTAACCAGTAGAAACAACCAGAAAGACCAGACATTAATCCTGCACATGAGTCAGGATATGATTGTGAACACGGGGAGGAGTCAGTAGAACTGCAGAACTGCACTGCAGCAGAAACCGGGGGAAGAATCTGTAGCAGAATCTGTAGAATAACATACTGTAGCAGTGAAAAGGATGTTACACGAGACTGGTCAAAAACAAAAAAAAAGGCACAATTTCAAAAGAACCCAATTATTGGGCTGTGTTAAGCAAAGAGAACAACTAAGGAGTTTTCAAATTACAGGAATTTTGTTAAGAATCCTTTAACACTATCAAAACTTGGAAGGATCGTGCTAAACAGTCAACTTTGATGAAAAAAAATAAAATAAATCATGAATGGAGATCACTTAAACACTTGAAGTTGCATGGTTAAAAATAAATAAATAAATAAAATCTAGACTTCAACCTACAACTTGGATTTGTCTTCAACTTAAATGTATTGAATGACCAGGTTATCACATCTATGGCGTTTTTTCCTTCCCTGATGGCATGGCCATATTCCAGGACTCACATTGTGAAAGCGAGGTTCTGTGAGAATAAGTAATCATTTTCACACATGAACTGGTCTCAGATTGTGTGTTGTAATCTAAGCTCAAGAAGATTAAATGAAATCTTAGTGTGTCCACGATTTTTATTTTTTTTTGGTCCAGGCAGGGTATATGAGACAGCACTGTCAATTCATTAAAGCAAAAAATAAAAAAGGGCAAGTATAAAGGCTAAATTATGCTTCTGTGCAGAGTCTATGTGGCACCTACATTGTGAGCATTCAGGCTATATTCATGTTACTATATTAAATGTTAGGCTATATTCAAGAGATATATTTAAACATACAGTTTCATTTAACAGATGAAAACCCGGCGTATATTCACATATCTTCGTCCAAGTTCAAAATAAAGGAGTCCCTGACTTGCCAACGAGTTCAGTTCTGGGAGCATGTTCATGAGTCGAATTTGTTTGCAAGTCAGACAAGGTGAGATTTATACACCTTTAACACAAATATAAAATGTAAAGTATGTATAAAAAATAAATAATAAAATAAAAAATATGGTGGTTCCACATTATACTCTTATAAGACTGCGCCTCCAAGTCGCGAGCCGTTTTTTGTCTCAGTTGTTTCAGACCGCAACCTCTGTCTCGTTGAGGATTTAATGAAATTAGGATCAATCATCAGGACAGCTTTACAGGACAGCCATTTTCCATAATCGTGCTCCCGGACTGATTTGTTAAAACCGGTGAGGCCGACTTATTTCTCCCGCAACCCCCCCACAAGTGTCTATTTTTTGTACAATGCACGCGAGTCACTTCCACAAATGAACCGGAAGTAGAACTGCGGTCCGCTTGTATCAGTTACGAGAAAATTTGTAACTCGGAATGTTCTTAAGTCGGGGACTTACTGTATTAAAATCAAAGGAGGAAAAAAAAAAAGGAAAAAAAAGGACAGGAAGATTATCACTTCACCTTATGCATCTTTTATTAATCCGCCGTGCACACTGTTTATTAAATCGAATGTATGAATTAAGTGATCATACTCTCAATTTAATTTATTAATCCTTTCGCACAATTCATTAAACCCAAAGAAGAAAAGCCTGAAATGAGAAGATACTGGAGGGGACCAATCACAGTCGTTGCAGTTTGCATAAACGCGATGTGTGGTTATATTTTTGCCAGCAGAGGCAGTGTGATGCTCTGGATAATGTTCTTGGGTTCCCCCCGCCCCCCATTTCATGTGGATGTTACTTTGACACAAAATACCCACATCAAACATTGCTGCTGACCAGGTACACCCCTTCGAGGCATGACCGTGAACTTATTCAACAGGATATTGCCTTCTGCCACATTGCAAAGATTACAGAGGGATGTTTTGAGAAACTGGCTTGTCTTCCAAATTCCTCAACTCTCAATCTGATCGAGCATCTGCGGGATGTATTATCTGGAATAACAAGCTCACAATTTACACAAATTAAGACGATCTGCTGGTAACGTAGTCATGACGAAAAGATACAACGGCACACCTTCAGAGATCATAGTGGAGTCCAGATCTCAAAGGGTCAGAAGGGTGTTTTGGTGACACCTGCACAATATTAGGCATGTGGTTTTAATATTATGGCTGATAGGTATATAATATTCACACATCTTTCACAAGAAGGGGAAAAAAAAAAGAAAAAAAAAAAAGTCTTAAGAAGGTTTCCCAGTAGGTTTTCTTTGATGAGCAACACTTCATCAGATGCAGTGCAACACTCCCGAGTGCCAATCATCCACCCGTGACCGACTCCGGCGCTCGAAACACATTGAACATGCTTCCACGCAGTCCTTTGCCTGATTACGGTGGAATTTCTGATGCAATATGGTCGAATTTCAAGCGACAAGGTTACAAAAGCCTGCCAGAATAAACAGATCCTGAGAAGTGAATCAGAGAAATCGGTGTTAAAAAGGGGAAATCCACACTGACTCAAATTTCACCCGTGTGTCTTTCATGCTCAGTGTCAGTCATCTGCTGCTTCGACTACATCTATAAACATTAGCTCGCTGTAGTGTTACAATGCAAAAGGTCACAGCACCCAGGGGGTTTGGTAATGCGGGCGCACACACACACACACTCTCTCTCTCTCTCTCTCTCGCGCTTTATTGGACAACAAGCAGCCCATCAAGCTGCTCGCCTCAGAGGAGGAGTAAAAAACAGGAAAGGCCTATAAAACAGCCCTGTGCTCAGCAGTACAGAGCACAAGCAGGGCAATTAGAGCGGCACACTGTTTTTAATTTCAGTCCCGGCCTCCCGAGTCAGCCTGCGGCGTTGGAAAGTGAAGAATCCCAAACGTGTGACAAACACCCATCGGGCGAAATCCACACGAGAAAGGGAAGGAAAAAAATAAAAAATAAAATGCAGGAAGAGCAGAGAGAGAGAGGTGTAAAGATGAAATAAATAGAAGGACAAACAAAGGAATGGAGGAAGAAGTTCTAAAGAAAATATAGGAGTGGGGGGGGGGGGGGGGGGAATAAAAAAAAAACAAGGAAATGAACAAAATGAAAAGCATTGCAGGCACAAAATAAGAAAATGTAAAGAGAATAACTAAAGCACTAAAGTCTTCAAAATCCTACCTCCTGCTGCACTACACACACATCGGCCAATCCACCAGAATCCCTTTCCACAACTACCCTCCGCCTATTTTTATCCAAACCCTTAATAAATACAGATAAATTGCGTTAATATTATACATGTCTAAAGGTCGTGATTTTTTTTTACATTCGCAAACTTCACAATTTTTCATTTAAAAAGTGAGGACGCCACATGAGGCTGACCTGGGCTGAGCTTCCAGATTGCGTTGGTGCGTATCGGAAAAATTTTAAACACCACGATAAAAATACGTCAACTGGATCAATTTTTTCTTTGACGACCTGTCCACGTTGCATTTTGGAGCAACTGCGTAAGAGTAAAGGTTGCGCATTAATCAATATGGATATTATAACAGTATGACGGTTTGTTCAGGACAAATGAGGAGTGGGAAAAAATTGATTCAGTGATGTATCGTGATTCTTGTGTGGCAATTCATGTATCGCCGCATTTACAGCAAAATCGATTTGTAATTTTTTTTATTTGAGGTGGTAAAATGTAGGGCTGAGCGGTATACCTTTTCATACCGAATACCGGTGTTTTTTTTTATTTATTATATTCATTTTTCATATACCCCAATACCGGTGAGTGTGTGCGCACAAAGCGTCGGGAACACA
>JAQQZT010000021.1:10460731-10479319 GCA_030068275.1 Clarias platycephalus
CTCAAACAATGTCCCGCGGCGGGACGTTCCACCGCTCTGTGTTCCCGACGCTTTGTGCGCACACACTCACCGGTATTGGGGTATATGAAAAATGAATATAATAATTCAAATTTAAAAAAAAAAACAAAAAAAAAAAACAAACAAACAAAAAAAAAACACCGGTATTCGGTATGAAAAGGTATACCGCCCAGCCCTAGGTGGCTGTACCCCTCACTGCTTCTTAGGCCTCTGTGAGCTGATCTCTGTATCTGGTCCAAGTTCCCTCTCCTATTCCAGCAGTTTTCCCAGAAACCTCCCCTCCCCCGAATCATGTGATCTTAAAAAAAACAGCCCTGTGTTAGCGATTTCAAGTTTAAACTTTTAATTGATCCATTACATCACTTTAAACGTTGTCTTACATCAGGCACCATTCGACTAGCCGCTGATCTGCTGCCATTACGCAAATTAAGATCGAGCACTTGACACTTCGAATGTTGTGTTTATTTTTACTGATGGAGCAGAATATGTTTCCAAAGAAGGGGTCTGACCGCATTAGGGGTTGAACGTTGCCAAGGTGACAAACAGACTATCAAACAGCCCGGAGTAAGTGTAGTAAAAAGTTTCGTTGAAACAAACCATTAGCAACTTTAAGCTAACAACTGGAGTGAGACAAATAAGCCAGGTCTCAAGAAACCCATCGTAGGTTGAAATTGCCGGGACTTTGATTGTGCAGCAAAACTTTATTTCTGTACATAATCCCCTGCTTCATTAACGCACTTATCCCAGCGTTTCACTAGTGCTTGGACACCATTGGGGTAGAAGGTTCCCTCAGTACGTCAGAGCCATGATCGGACTGCCTGCTTCATTTCTGAAACTATGGCCTCCCAGGAACTCCTTCCATGGACCAAACCAATAAAAATGGCTTGGAGAGGGGTGAGGGGATGTGGCACCGACTCATACTTGCTGAATGTTCTCATAAAATGACTGCAGTGGCCTCGAGTCACGATCGTTCATAGATATAAGGCTCTCCATAATGTCGGTACCATTCAAATGTTTTAAGTCTCATCACCGTCTCCTGCGAATATCAATCACTTTTACGGCTTCATTCACCAGAAATTCCATCCTCACAAGTCACAGTTTGATTTTAATTCTATTCAATATGTATAGTGCTTTTAACAATGGTCATTGTCACAAAAGCAGCTTTACACAATCAAAGGAAAATTCAAGGACTTAAACGCCCCTCATGATAAAGTGCTTTATAATTTACACTGAAAACTTTGTACCCTCTAGAGTCAGTCGTGTAACCACGTGACCATGATCAAATGCGTTTTCTCTTTAACAGCTACTACGAACGTCAAACCATCCGTATTGAAATGTCCCTGGCCGTTCTACTGAGACGTCAGGACTCATGGATGTCACTTCTCTGATCAGACAAGAAATAAGTCTTTGCTGTTGACTTCCTCATGTAACGTTGCGAGTAAGAAACCAAGCTTCCAAACCAAACCCAAGAATAAAATGTGCTAACACGGTCAAGACGAACGTTTCCACATTTCACAGTGGCTGCACATTTTTAAAGCAGCAGCCACTGACACGTCATATCGGACGTGGTGACCGGGTGACCCGATCGAATTGATTTCTTCTCGATTATCTGATGCTAACTTCACAGCTCAGGACAGAGCTTATTCTTATCTGACTGAAAAATAGCCATTAGTGGCTCAGTGGAAGGTTTATCGCCTGCCAATGCAGAAGGTCTGGGTTTAATTCCTTTAATGCCCAAACCGGACCAACAGACTAACAACATTTTTGTGAAAGAAACAGAGAAACCATTTGCTTTACGACAAAGATTCGAGGCGCTCAGGTTTCTCCAACCTCCAAAACATCACGACTGTTGAGTGAGTGTGTGTGTGTGTGCTTACACAGTGAGCCACGACTGAGCCGGAGTAGTGGTAGCGGTCTCTTCCCCGTGTAGGTCAGAGGTACAGTAGCTCAGTGGGGTTAAGTGTTCAGAAGATCCCAGGTTCAAACCCCACCACCACTGTTGCGCCCTTGAGGAAAACCCTTAACCCCCAACTGCTCTCGCTGTATAAAGACATAAAGGTGTACGTCGCTCTAGGATAGAGGGTGTCTGCGTATCGTAAATGTAGGGGACTCAGGACACTGGAATAAAGGTCCGGCACGTCTACACACTGACCTTTTGGCACTGGTTGAGAGAAGTTTGGAGTTTTTGTTCATGCCGGCCTTGCTCTCTCGCTTCTTGCTCGGCGTGTCTTTCTCCGACTGCTGATGGACCGTGGACGAGAACGACGAGGATGATGATGATGAAGAGGAGGAAGAACTAGAGCCGGCACGCGAATCCTCGTCCGACATCCTCGCGACCTTGATGGACAAAAAAAACAAACAAACAAGAAAATCAGAACCTGGGATGAGAGTAGGAGTGGAAGACAGAACAATGTGAGAGTAGACTTTCTAATAACACAATGTGTGTGTGTGTGTGTGTGAGAGAGAGAGAATTTAAACAGCCTTCTTATCTAACAGTAGTTGATTCATTTAATAAATACCGAGATAATAATAATAAGAAACCCCTGGGTTTGCTCTCTTTATGAAATAAAGCTAGTTATACAAAGTGATCGATTTAAACTAGCAGATTAAACCGAAATAACCGACTGGGCGACGCCGCGCGCGCACACGCAAACACACACACACAATTAGCTTCACTTTTCCTCCTCGAGTTTGAACAAACTTAGCAAAGCTTCCGACTACAAACAAAACAACAACAAATAGACAAACAACTAAACACGTCGAATAGAGAGAGCGCGCGCGCTGGGTCTGGGTCTCGTGTTCAAGCACGCGACTGTCCAACAACAACAGACCCGTGTGTGTCTCTCTCTCTCTCTCTCTCTCTAAACCATACTCACTAAACCCGCTCGTTATATAAATATATATATAAATATGTAATATAGCCCAATATAAACTACACAACCAACATTCTGCTTTAATTCTGCTTTTCTACCTTTCTTTGTGTCTGCGCGAGCCTCTTCCGTCGCCTTGGACGCGCGTGTTTGTAATCGTCCTCGCGCCGAGCGGAAGTGCCGTGGCGATCCGGCGCAAGCCCACAACACACCAGCGGCACAGCGCGGAAACGCTGCTCTGTATTCACCCTCTTTCTTTCTTTCTTTCTTTCTCTCTCTCTCTCTCTCACACACAGGCCTTGCCAGGGGAGTAAATAACACACCAAATAAATAAAACGCTTATAAGCGGTTATGTCACGTTCCAATGAAGCAGGTTATAAAAGAGGAAGCTTATCTTTGACGCTGTGACGTAAAATTTCCCTTTAAGTAACCCCTTCAAGAGTGATTACACAGGCATGGAGGTTAATTAGCTCTATAGTCTTTTTACCAGTCACCTCCCAATACGATATTATCACGATACCACGTGTTCTATAGGTATCACGAATTTATAAATATCCCGACTTAATATGACCTTTACCCTTATTTTAAACCTTTAAAAAAGTGTAATGAGTAAATATGTTTGTAAGCAACGATGAGCGGGCCCAAGCACCTTGCGCCATCATCCAAAGCGGCGCAGCGGCTCAGTGATTAGCACTGTCGCCTTGCACCTCCAGGGTTCAGGTTCAACGGGGGTCTATAGAACTTCTGCTTCAAGATACCTGTTCAATAAAATGTCAATAAAAAGTTTCTCAAGGTTTTTTGGTTTCTACAATACTCAGTTCGATAGCATGTTAAGCCTCTCTATAGAACTTCTGCTGTAACATTGATGTGCTGCTGAATTAGCATGGAGTTTACATGTTCTCTTCGTGTTTGGTGGGTTTCCTCCTGGTTCTCCGGTTTCCTCCCGCAGTCCAAAGACATGCAGATTAGGCTAATTTGTATTCTCAAATTGCCAATAGTGTGTGAATGCATGACAGCGAGCTGTATGTGCCCTGAGATGGATTGCCGTATGTCTCCTGCACGACTGTAAGTTGTGAACTTGAGTGTGAGTGTGTGTGCTTACACAGTGCGCCATGACTGAGCCTGAGTAGTGGTAGCGGTCTCTTGAGTGTGTGTGTGTGTGTGTGTGTGTGTATGTGTGTGTGACACGCTCCAGCCACCCTGCAACTCTGTATGCAGGATAAAGCAGTATAGACAATGAATGATTGAGTAAGTTCAGAGTGCGCCACCTGTAGAATAATAAAGAACCTGTTTTACCTCCTCAATGCCTCCAAAGTCTCAAAACTTTACAGTAAGGGCGCTGGCACATGCAGTCAGTGTAGAATCGTTTATGTCTGAGGCTGACCGGCCAATCGTGCCAATCAAACTGAAAACCAACCAGTTGTGGTCACTGGCCAAACGACTGTTTTATCTCTATTAGACATATTTTTATTTTATTTTTTTACAAAATTGTATGTGGACGTCTAGCCATCAAGTTCATATGTGGTTCTTCATCAAAAAAGTAAAAGCATACACTTGTATAGAATATCTTTGATGATTTAGTTTGATCTCTGTAGTTTTATCATTTCTCTTCATCCTGAAACTAATAGGCCCAAATCTGCACCAGCATGACAATGCCCCCGTGCATAAAGCAAGCTGCATAAAGACATGATATGTGCAGTAGTTCTCAACCCTGGTCCTGAAGTATTAGGTGTTTGGGGTATCTGAGAAACGAATTAAAGATCTCCTCCAGAACCTCGGTTGAGAATCACTTTAAGTCTTTTGCCTGAATGTATTTATCTCATCAGGTCCATCAGATAAGGTCCATCAGATAATACATATCCAGTGCACAAAGTTGTGCTTTTATGGCATTAACTTGATTGATAGTTAAAATAATAATAATAATCGTTACTCCTTAGTCAGGAACATTTAAATGACATACAATATGACCAAAAGTATGTGGACACCTAACAATCATGTTCATAGGAGGTTCTTCCTTAAACACAGTTGTATTGAATATCTTCGGACCTAATAGGCCCAAACCTGCTCCAGCATGACGATACCCCTGTGCACAAAGCACAGTCCATGAAGACATGATTTGTGTCGTGGTTCTCAACCCTGCTCCTGGAGGATTTGGTGTGCTATGGGAGCTGAGAAAAAAAAACTACTTGGGTTTAGAACCAATAATGTAGAAGAATGTCCTTTACAGAGCCCTGACCTCAACCCTACTGAACACCTTTGGGGTGCACCAGATCACACAGATTGAACCCCAGGTCTTTTCTCCCAGCATCAGGATCTGACTTTACTAAAGGAACACGGATTCAATTCAATTCAGTTTTATTTATATAGCGCTTTTAACAGTGGTCTTTGTCACAAAACAGCTTTACAGAAGCAAAAAAGAAAATTAGAGAAATGAGTATGAAATGTGTGAGGAAATCTGCATAACTCAATGTCCCCAATGATCAAGCCGAGTGCAACGATGGGAAGGAAAAAACTCCCTGAGATGGCGATGGGAAGATATCTTGTGAGGAACCCATACTCATTTGGGTATGAACGGATAGCAGGGCTTGATCAGCAGACATAATGTGTGTTAGGAGGCTGGAAGTTCAGTATAACAGAAGAGGTGTTTAAGTTATATAAAGTTCACTTTCGTTATTGGAGGCTCAAACTGAACAGTTCTGCACTATTGAGTGACAAATCTCTACAACCACACTGTAAATTACAGAAGATTAAGGATTATTATAACAGCAATAATAGTGGTGTTAGAATGGGCACTTACGGGTGGGATAGTCAGACGTCCACATACTTTTGGGCATATGAGTGTTTTTTGATTACAGTTTTCAGCTATATGTGTTATACTATTCATTTATTTATACAGTCATTTATTTATTTGCCCTCCTGAAAAACCCAGATTAATCTGACAAGTAACCAGCTGCTAAAATACAGGCTGAGCTGGTCAAACTGGTAGACCATCTTTTCCAGGTGCTACATGCTGGTAAAGAGCAAACAATTTCTAAATTGCTGCTACTAAGGCTACAGTATACAGTATTCCTATGTACTTTATTACATAGGAAAATTTAATAAAATTTCAACCTAGGCACCGGTGGCGTCAACCTGTTTCCTCAAATAGCCAGGGATGGAATGCACAGGTTTCTGAAGGAAGTCATTTGGGATTTTGCTGAGAACCTCCTATGTTCTCCTCATCTGTGGCTCCAAGTCCTCCAGCAAATTTCCAGAATGTTGGCTAGGATGACGCAGACCGTATGAACGGCCTCCAAGAAGTCCAGATCTCACTCCATGTCATTTTTTTCCCTGTGAGGCTACGCAAAGGAGGAGGTGTACAGAACAAATCCATGACATGTACATGTACAATTTGTATTAGAAATATAGACTTTATTACCAATTTTGAATGCCTAGTTACTTTTCACCCACCTTGTATTTACAGTAGTTATATATGAAGGTGCAGTACCATGCAGGAAGAAGATCAACATACTGTAATTCAGTATGGTTTGAGATGAGAAGTGCATAATGGTTCCAACGTGCAGCCTCATTGAACTAAACACTGGTCACTTGCTTGTGAATTTATGACTAGAGGAACTTGCGTTTGACATTATTTTATTT
The DNA here is from genome assembly GCA_030068275.1 of Clarias platycephalus. Taxonomy (NCBI): domain Eukaryota; kingdom Metazoa; phylum Chordata; class Actinopteri; order Siluriformes; family Clariidae; genus Clarias; species Clarias platycephalus. Next base: position 10,467,259 of record JAQQZT010000021.1, read on the forward strand.
ATTTTCGATTATGGAGTCTCTCCCTAGCACTGTGGACTCGCACCTCCAGGGTCAGGGGTTCAAGTCCTGCCTTCAGGTCTTTGTTTGTGGAGTCTCCATGTGCTTGCTGGGTTTCCTCAGGGTACTTTAAATTGCCATAGTGTGTGTGTGAGTGAGTGAGTAAGTGAGTGAGTGAGTGAGTGAGTGAGTGAGTGAGTGTGTTCGTGCTTGTGCCCTGTAATGGATTGGCACCCAGACCCTGGGGTGGACTCCTGCGACCCTGTACAGGATAAAGAGTAAAGAGAGTGAATGAGAGTCCAATCCTTTAATGTCTGAGAAGATGTTTGTTAAAAACCAAACATTTTGGGCTTACATTCTCAAGTTTGTACACATGGACTTTCTTTTTTATTTATTTCCAGGTTTACATCCAGTGACTAAGATTTAAAATTGCAATTTTCATACAATAAAATGTGTTTTTAGCTTATAATTTTGAAAACCTTTATTCATGGCAAAGTCATAACCTCCTGGCAGAGGTAACCAGACTTCAAGTTTGTATTCCATCAGTCATCACGTGAGCCCCTGAGCCACAAGCCACGTAACAGCCCCACAGCATTAATGACACATTGCCATATTTGGCAGCGGGGTGTCCGGTGCTCGACCTCACACACACTTAGGCCCCTTTTGCTGCAAACATGCTGATGAGGCACAAGACCAAAAAGTGTGACCAAAAGTGATTTTCAAACCATTTCGTGCTTTTAAGCAAGGCTTCTTCCATAGAAAGTGTCCAAATAGCTTATAATGTAAATATTTAACCATTTACATTACAGTTGAAGGTTGACAACCACAATCTTTTTTCCCCCTCATTCATCATTCTTCTCTCATTGTGTTTAGAGCACTTTGCTTCAAGGCCATAATTTGCTTACTTTTTGACTCCTTGCGTTTTTTTTTCCTTCTTCTATCCAGGACCCAATTTGTGTTCTAATGGATGATGACGAGATTGTATATGAGTGTAACCTCAGATGTATACCCTGCGGAAACAGGATATGGTTAAAGGCAACAACAGAGATCCTCTGAAAGAGGATTTAACCCCAAGCTCCATTTAGGTCAAAACACACACACAACACAAAAAAAAGTGCTTTTCCCATCATGCTTTTTACGCTCGGCATTTTCATATTTTATAATTACCATGAAGACGTATCGTATTAAGACCTTCCCAGGGAAGCAAGACCAAAATTACCTCTGCTGCAGAGGAGAAGTTCATTTGAAGTTACCAATTGCCTCAGAAATCACCAGCACCTCAGATTAGAGCCGTTATGAAGGCTTTACAGAGCATAAGTAGCAGATTAAAAGAGATTATTCTCTATTTTGGACGCCTTCAGCATTGTTTTACAATGTAGAAAGAATTACAAATCAGGAAAGCCTGGAATTAAAAGGCGTGTCCAAACTTTCGACTGGTAGAGTATATTCATTCGTTATAATACAAAGACTGTATTCAGGATCATTAGAGCTAAAATGTAAGAAAGCTAAGATGAAAGTGTTCGTAAATACAAAACCAAAAGGGAATTTTAGTCCTTCTTAGACATACAATCGTATTTGCATTGACATGCAATTAAGAGAATTGCACTCCCAAGCATGTGAAGCTCTTTTGTGCCTCTAATCTCGAATAGTTTGCATTGTAAACAACCGGCATGGAAGGTGTTTATAACACCCTTCACTTTGCTCTTTCTGACTAAGCTTGTAGCGTTGGTTTTGCCACTGCATGAACTGCCCTATTTACAGATAACTCTGCCACAGCTCATTCTCCCCCTCCACCATCAAAGATCTTTGCATTTGTAACAGGATGGGTTTCAAGGGCTTTCCGCTCTGTTACACACACACGCACACGCACACACTGGTGCACGGAGCAGTCAATCAATCTGTTTCCTGCCTGTCTCGCTGTCTGCTTGCATTACATGTAGCAGACGATCAGACACGAGTTGTTTAAAGCGCATATGAAGGACCTGGCTCGAGGAAGCACCTGAGAAATGTGATGTCTGTGCAAAGTCAGTCTTTCTCAAACCAGTCCTCGTGGCTTGCTGGACGGTCCACGTTATTGCTCCATAACTGTGTTGCGTGAGGCCCTGAAGTAATCCCAGTGTGATAGCGCGTAACCATACAGGGTATAACATCATTCTGGAAAATATCACGTAGGTGATGTCTTTATTCTCAGACTGTCACGTTCTTCTGGAAGGAATAATGCTGCATTCAATTAGAGGTCAGACCTGGGCATTTCACATCGCCCGCCAGGGACAAAAAATGTTGCCAAAATTCCAACCCCTGAGATCAGCATGTAAACATCTGCAGTAAACAAAGTAGCACTAATTACCTTTAAATGAGTTACATAAAAGAATTTTCTTCATCAGTATAAAACATACACTTGGCTGTTAAAAGGGCACTTATTATGTGAAATGTACTTTTTTTTAATTATATGTAGACAGAATGAATATAAGGAAAAATAAAACATCCCTTGTCTTTTTTTTTTTGGATATGACATTCAAATTTCCCACCTGGTATGACATAATTTCAGGCATGCAGAAAGAAATGCCAGGAACAATTTACATAGCCTGTCCTCTGGCTCGACTCTTCTCGGCACCGTTTTCAGGGAAGTCACACAGTTCTGTGTTCTGATTGGCTAGAAAAATACACTTCCACAAAGGGGCACTGGTCTCAGTAGCTAATTTACTGACGCGGGGGTCTGGAGCCTATCCCAGGAGGCTTGTACACCCTGGACAGGGTGCCAATCCATCGCAGGGAGCACTCGCACACAAACATTCGCACACTCATTCAACACACTATAGGCAATTTGGGAACACCAGTTAGCCTAATCTGCATGTTTCTGGATTGTGGGAGGAAACCGGAGTACTAGGAGGAAACCCACCAAGCACATGGAGAACATGCAAACAGAGACGGAAATCGAACCCGGACCCTGGAGGTGCAAAGCGACAGTGCTAATCACTACACCGCCGTGCTGCCAGGGTCGAGACAGAATTCATAAAGCAAGCTGTATTTCAGCTGGAACACGTCTTGAGACCGATTGATATTAACAGAAGACTTCTAGCACGGTACAGTGATGACAATCAGCTGCGGTAAGAAATTTAAATAGTCGGCTGGGAGTTAATGCCACATCCCTGTACAGGTCTTCCAAGGAGTTCCTGGGGGGCCAGCGTTTCAGAATCAGTTCTGATGTTATACTATACAATCAAAAGTCCTGGTTTGACTTGAACACCCTTTAAGTAAATAAACCATTCATCACAGTTGAAAAATAAGTCTCTATTTATTCAAGATTGTCACTTTTTATGAGTGACAATAAAACTTTTTTATTTTTTCTTATTAGATACAGTACATTAGAAGTTGTGGAAGATCTATTAAACAAGTGTATTCCTATTATTGCTTATGCCTTAACAGCTATACTGTATACAGTCATTCTATATAATTTTCTTCCTCTTGAATGTAATAATACAAACACAATGCGCAGAACGTTCAAAGACCTCCATTCAGAGAACCATTATGTCCTTGGAAAAAGTTTTTCCTGTCAGCCTTCTAGCAATGGATGGCTGTTTCATCATTAGGATTCGAACTCAGGAGGTGTTTATTAATTCAATCTTTTATCTTTAGTAAAAGCTTTATCCTGGGCAAAGGTAGTCGCAGAATCAGGGGTCCATCCCGGGAACACTGGATGCAGGTAAGGATTGGAAACCCGTCCAAAGTCTCAAACATTTCTTTACATCAAGAAGCAAGTTAGAGGAACTTGTCCACCTACTGATTTTTTTTCGGTGAGGTGAGAGGAAACCAGAAAACCTACAATTACTCAGCACAGCGGGCAAACGTTAATGTTATACTCAACACTAATTAAACTATGGCCGAATCAGTCTCCATCGAATCTGTTATTTCCTTTGACCATGTTGTTCCCTTTGCCTTTCATCCTCATGAGGAACAACATAGAAGAGAGAAATAGTCACCGATAGTCAGGTAGAGGATTTTAAAATCCTCTAAAATCCAAAACAAGTTAAGACAATCACGTCCATAAGAAATGGTTTTAAACATTTGCAAGGCTTGAAAAGTTGTCAGGAAGAGGATGTATGAGTAGATGCAATCTCTCTAATAAGATGCTTACAGCCTCTCTAGAGAGCAAGTGACAAACTGCACTGTCTCAACTTTCAACTCAACAAGCATGACTAGAGAGCATTGCACAAACAATTCAAACTTTTGAGGATGATATACAGTACAGAAGGAATATTCACTATGAAAAGCTGAGTGTTTAAGTATCAGAAGGTCATGGGTTCAAACCCCACACCACCTATTGGGCCCTTGAGCAAGACCCAAGTCTGCTCAGGTGTATAATGGGATAAAGGTCAGTTGATCTGGATAAGAGTGTCTGCTGAAAGCCTTAAATGGTAACGTAAAAGTCCATGTTCGAACCCTGGCTGATACTTAGAAAGTTAACACTTGGTTGTAAATTGATGTCTCTGCAAGATAATGACCACAAACCCATATTCAAATCATCGCAATTACTGTTTCGCCATCTTAGGGAGACTACCGAGAAACTGTCAAGACGTCTCAAGTGAAAAAAACAAACAAAACGGAAGTACAGTACGGTATAAACCCGAAGATGTAAAAGAACATCCTGGATCGCCAACTTTGTGGATTCATTTCAATATTAAAGTAATTGCACCAGCTTTAAAATTTCACTAAGGGTGCCAATACTTTCAGTTTGCTTGGGTTGTATTCTGCGTTGTTTGTGTACCAGATGAATCAATGTAAATGCAGTCCTAAGAGAGAACATGTAAGTGAAGCTGAGCGAACGTTTAGTTCTTGATACTGTGTGTATTCTTAGCGGATGACTCAAACTAGGAGAAAGGTTTTAGGAAGGGAAATTTCCCCCCACACAGCAAACGAAGCCGTTTAAACATCCCCAAGAGGGCCTGCAGACACATCGTGTCATCTGCTTGTTAACCCATTATGACATTTCTGCACTTTAAAATCAATGGTGCTCTCTTAGACACAATTCTGTGGAATCACTGGGATTCAAACTCATGCTCTCCAGATAATAAGTCAGGCATGGACGTCCACAAGACCTCTGAAGGTGGTTATTCTGTTGCTGCACTCAAACGCTCTTCACACGTGATTTTGTTCATGGCAGCACATTCTAACACCTTGGGACACTTTTTGTCTCGGAGGGCCTCACGAAGACAAAACAAAACCATGTGTACGATCTTAGATTACATACTCTGCATTGGATGTGGCGTACCAGTTTTCTTCGGTACTGCAGGATGCGCTATGAAACTCAGAAGTAGATCGAGTAGTGAAATTAAACTTGCTGGAAGAATATAAATAAATAATAGAACATGAGGACGTTCAAGTCACAAAAGAGGGGCGTTCGAGTGAAACCAGGACTAGTGATGAAACTATTGGTAGAATCAATTGACGTTTACAGAAGACTTCAAAAACAGTACGGTGTGAGGCGGTTAGCCGCAGTACAACATTTGAACGGGACAAACGTTTAAAAGAAGGCTGTACGTCCGTGAATGACGATTCCAGCTGACGAGGACACGCCCATTGAGGTTGTTCCTGAAAACCTTCAGCGAGTGGAACGCCTGAGCTGGGAGCGATTGCTGAATTGATGTACAGTCCTGACCTCATTCCAAGGCATTTCCACATGTTTGAGGTATTTAAGGAGTTCCTGGGAGGCCAGGGTTTCAGATGTGAAGCAGGCAGTCAGATTTTAAAAAAATAAAAATAAAAAACTTAGGTATCCAAGCACTTTTACTCGAACAATCCTAAGTGCCGGATTGACTTGAACACCCCTTGTAGCTTGTCCGTCTATGGAAATCATCCAGCTGCCACATACACAACATGGTGAGCGAAGCTTTTACTTGCCGTCCATTAACTTCTCTATAATGACATTCTTTTTTTATATTATGCATGAAAGTGTGGTGAGATCTGTTGTAATTTATTACACATGCAAAGGTAGATTATCAAAACATCCAGTGAAATGCGTTCACTTCAAGATTAAATAAAAATACAAAGACAAAACATTGTGATACAAGCTTGGGCAAGGAAGGAGAGGGGTTAAGAGTTACATCAGACCAGCCTCACAAATCAGACCGAACAGACCACATTTCAACTCAACACATCATTTATTCACTCAGTTACTTACAGGGAATCAGTCGAACGAATTTTCTCTCACAATGTGCATTTTACAACAATCCGCCGTCGGCTCCGCGAGGGCAAGCTTCAGGCTGCTGAACTTTTACGAGACGTTTCGAGATAAACAGGCCAGTGCCATAGTGTTCCACATATACAACTTAACAGAAAGGGGAGCTGAGTTAAAACAATCGTTTATGGGGGAAAAGAATGTCCGCTTCATAAAAAAAAAGAAGAAAAAAAAAGAAAACAAAAATCAGTGATCATTTCGCTTTCCACTTGCTCAGTGATGATGGCCGTACTTGTCGAGCCCGCTGGATATGAAGTGCACTCTGGTCACTTCGGAATAACGCGAAAAAATTGCAGAACGGTCATAACAGCAATATAACATTACAAATAATACAGCTTTTGATGACCATGCCAACATTCAGTGTATTGAAAAAAAACAAAACAAAAAAAAAACAGAAAAAAAAAATAAGTACAATCCTGATCAGCTTGCTCTTATTATGCATACACTGTATAAAAAAAGCGTTCAAGTCAACAAGAAAACGAAGGACAGTTCGTTGTGGGATAAGGGTCGTCAGGATACGGGAAGGGACGGAGCTTTGAAGCAGCGTAGGAAGGTCTATGTGGCGTAGCGCTTGGTCCACTGTTTGGCTATCCTGTCGTGCTCTGCTCTGTTGGTCAGGTATTGTGTGGCGATGCTTCCCACCAGAGGGTCGGCTGTGGAGAAGAACAAGGAAGTAACGTTAGCTCAAAGCTGCTGACATCCGTGCTGCATTAGGAACGTAGTAAATGCACATGCAATGCAATGGTAACAGTTACGCCAGTTGAAGACTGGAACGACAGTTTCTGATCATTTTTCTCATTCTGTGCCCACTGAAGCCTCGGTTCCTCTTCTCGGCTAAAAGAAGTGGAAGCTGGTGTGAGCTCCAGTTGTTTTAGTTCGTCCACTTGTCCTTTTAAATGTGTTGTGTGTTCTGAGATGCTTGTCTCCTTACCATAGTTTTATCTGAGTTGTTACAGACCTCTTGGGCCATTCTCATCTGACCTGATCTACCTCTCATCAATATGGTGTTGATGAACCAAAGAACCGATTAAAGAACCGCTTTGTTTGTTTTCTGACTATTATGTGATACTATGATTTTTAATTTGATTTAATACTAGTAATGTTAATTTGTCAGATTTATTTTTTTGACAGGTTTTACAGTATTAAAAAATCTAAAACTACTTAATAATCATTAAAATGTTGTGTAACATTGTTTAAATGTCATGTCTCATACAAAGTGATAATCTTTATTAGAAAGAAGCCCTGGGTCTGAAAGCTTTACACAAAGATAACAAAATGCAGTTTTTAAGAGTAAATAGCTTTCCAAACCAAACTGGTCCTATGTGGAAAAAGTAATCCACCCTTGGTAAATCATGGATTTTTGGAAAGCTGAATTAAATTTTACCTGTCACACTCAGGCCTGATTACTGCCAGGTGTGTTGAATCAAGAAATCACTTGACTAGAATCTGTCTGAAAGTAAATCAGGCTAAAAGACCTCAATAAGCAACACATCATGCTGTGTAATTGACATGTATTCGTCTGGAAGGAGTTACAAAGGCATTTCTATGGCTTCGAGACTCCGGCGCTCCACGGTGAGAGCCATTATCCACAAATGGAGAAAAATTGGAATTGTGGTAAACCTTCTCAGTAGTGTCCAGCCTATCAAAATTACTCCACCAAGAGCACGACAACGACCGTTAAGATCCATGATTCAGGTTCATGACTCAACAAAAAGAAAGAGACTGGGTAAAAATGGCATCCATGAGAGAGTTCCAAGACGAACTGATCAAAATGAATACAATCTTACATTTGCCAAAAAAAAAAAAAAAAAAATCTTGATGATCCCCAATATTTAGGGCAAATATTCTCTGAACTGATGAGACTTTTTAGAAGTTGTATGTTCGGTTACAGTACATCTGACATACAACTAGCATAGCAATTCATATAAAGAACATCATACCAACAGTCAAACATGGTGGTGGTAGTGTGATGGTCCAGCTTCAGGACCTGGGTGACTTGCTATATTTGATGGAACCATAAACAGTGATTGCAGTTGTTGCCGCCAAGTGTGGAACACTCAGTTACTCGGTTTTAGGGGGCAATTTTTTTTTCTCCCTCAATAAATAAAATCATCATTTAAAAACTGCATTTTGTATTAACTCGAGTGATCTTCGCGTAATATTAAAACTGATTTGATGATCTGATTGAGGATTTAATTGTGACAAATATGCAAGAAAAAAAAAAGAGGAAAGGAACACATACAGCTTCATCCCAATAGTGAGGAATATGTTAAGCTGTTTGTTGCAATGGTGCGTAACTTCTTTAAGAGTCTCTGGAGTATTCCGGAACTCTCCTTACACTCATGAAGAGGCTGGGTAAACAAACTCCACATTGTGGGAACCTCATGATAAATACCATCAGATCAGCTTCCCCCAGCCAAATCCACACCACTAATCACTGACCTCAAAATCAAAAGGTGCACGAACGTGGCTTCTCGGCAGCACAATACAGTTCTGCAGCGGGGGGGTGTGTGTGACGGAGGAACGACAGGCCTGTGAGGGTTAATTAACTGTCGTTGCACCCTGGGCCCTATTTAATAAGCTGTGTCTCATTGATCTTTTCTCCATGAATAGCACCTTCAGGGGGAACAGGCGTGCAGCGCGGGGGTGGGGGGGGGTGGATGTTCCTATTCAACGCTGCGTATTTGAAAGCCTATTCCCTGTGAATAGAGGGTGAAAAGGGAACGGGGGAGTGTTCCTGCGCCTAAACATTCGGCATGTTCGCGAGACTGAACACAACACTCCCTCTTGAGGAGACGGCATTTGCCTGCTACGACGCGATCAGATTTTTATCAGCACAGACTTTGTTATTTCACATTGTGACTATTTCTTTCAGGGAAAGGCATCCCCTAATTCCTTTCAAGAACCAAACATCTATTCCTGGTGAAGAAGTTTACGAATTACAAATACATACTTAACTGCCTCATAGAGATCAGCTACACAGACTGAGACTTAAGAATGTCTTTTTTACCTCTCTGGTAAAAAATTGCCACTGCAGGCTAGTTTTGTAACGCGTTGTGCCGTGTGCTATTCCTCAGGGATCGATCTCGCAGCTATGAGGGATAAATCAGTAGACATTTATATAAGAAACCAGTCCCAACCGGTGTATTCTTAAAGTACAGCAAATCTGAGAATGTAATTAAAATGTAAATTCTTTAATGTTCCAGAATATTATATATCTTGTAATGATAGGTGCTAGCTAGCCTACTGACCCTAGCCACTTAAAATACAGCTTACAAAACAAATCTATCGCCTTTCATTTGAGTGTTTTATTTTTTTCCCTGATATGTTTTCTCAAAAATGTCAAAAATGACCAGAACTGTTTTAGCATGCGAGTCTACACCTTGGACAGTTCACTCTTCTCTCAGTATTACAGCGTTTGAGAGACAAACACACAAATAGTCCCTTAAACACCTCCCAATAGTCACTATTTTAAGTTCTTTAGCTCAAGTATCTTCAGCTCAAAACTACTGGGTAAAGATACAAATTCCAGCAATAAACCTATTTCCTTCTTGTTGTAAGTTACTGCACCTAAATTTGACTCCCATTTGTTTATTTTTTCATGTTAGTTTTCTTTCCCCCCCCCCTCTGGCCGTCTGGTACTTGTGGAGTAAATGTGGGGCATCTGAGGAGCTCAGGGCAATATAAATTATATCCATATCTACCTTGATCTAAATTTGATTGATGGCATTCACATGGATGTTATTTCAGGAATTCATTCATATTGTTAAAATAAGCCTGAAAGAAAGCGTCTCATAGACTGAATTCCGTCAGCTGCGAAAGTATTGACAAAGACGAGGTTAAAAAGAAGACTATAAAGAAATTATATTCATGTTAATTAGCTTAATCTCACATTGTTAAGCCTTTATTTGTCACGCATACATTACTGCACAGTGAAATTCTTTCTTCGCATATTCCAACGTATCTGGTGTCAGAGCCATGAGAAAGCGGCCCTGGAGCAGATAGGGTTAAGGGCCTTGCTCAAGGGCCCAGCAATGGCAACCTGGTGGAGCTGGGGCTTGAACCTCCGACCTTCCGATCAGTAACTTAGTGCCTCAGCCCTTTGAACCACCATTGTTTCATGGAAAATATGACAAATGTAAACACTAACGGTAAACACCGTATTAAAAAAAAAAAAATTGTTGGTACCCTTGATTTAGTGTTTTTGTATAACTGCTGTTCGCCAACACGTCTTCTATAGTGCTTGAAGAGACTGGAAAATGCAAATGCAAGGAGATGGAGGTCATTCTTCAATCTTTAGAATATAGTAATTTGCATTTACAGAGTGACTTACATTTTTATCTTGTTATATATCTGAGCAGTTAAGGGTCCAACCATTTTCAACTTGGTGGTGCTGGGGTTTGAACCTGGGACCTTCCGATCAGTAGTCCAATGCTTTAAACACTTTGCGCCCTGTCCCTATTCACTCATAATGATATTCATAACTCTAGAGCTGCATGCTTAGCTTTGATCTGTTTAGTTTATATGGGCTAAATAACATGAACGGGCTAAAAAGCAATAACGGGGGTTAATAACCGGCACAGTTCAATCAGCTTCACACTGTATGATTATTGGTTGCAAACACAATCATGGTTGTGCGTTAAGATCGGTGGTCTGAGAGCGCACAACGTGACATGCTCAGCAGTGTCTGAGCTAAAGCCACACTGACTCAAGTCAGGCATGAAAAAGTGTCAGAAGAATCTCAAAGTGTGAGACCGTTGCTATGACACTTAGCCACCAACCCACCAATAGAACGACAGCATAGGATTAGACACAACTCACTGGGCAACTGCAAATATGCTAGTGGTGAGGGCGAAACAAAAATACTACACATAAGATTAACAGGAAGAGCGGTTTGTTGACTTGTCTCAGCAGACAGTGTGTCTCATCACAGTTAGGTCATGATGTGTCAAAAAGGGAAGCGACATAAAAAGAAACAGAGGAAGATATTACAGCTTATATATATATGTGTGTGTGTGTGTGTGTGTGTGTGTGTGACTAGCTCATTATCACATAGATCATTGTCTTTTTACTGTTACGACAACATGAAACTATTTAATGCATTCCAGCCAAAGAGCTACAGTACAAACCTGCCCTGTGTGTCTGTGCACCAGTATGGTGCTGGAGGACAGTCATTTCCTTTAATCGTATCTCTAGGATCTTTATCTGACATGGAGAAGACACGCTATTGTATACACAGTAGAATCCTGTCAAGATTTTATTGGGATCATTTCATACACTGTGACAAGTAAAAATTGTAAAAGGACCGCACAGTGGAATCACCAGAGTAAAAAATTTATGAGTCATACAGTAACAAGTCATCTTTACAATTCAAGATTCCTTGAGAGGTCCTTAGGACATTTTCTAGACTTTACTATGAGGACCAATTAAGAAATTGCTCATAAAGACCTCTGGGTTGGTAACATTTTTAGGAGGGAACTGTTACTGAAGACGTCCCCAAGAGGTTTCTAGTCATGAACACAACCCCAAAAGATCCCCAAATAGTGAAGACATTCACAATATGTTTCTTGTCCTGAAAACGTCCCCAATTGATTGCTAACCCTGAACACGACCCAGATAGATCTCCAGTTCTGACTAGGCCTCCAGCAGGCATATAGTCCTGGAGATGTACCCAATAGCAGACAATAGGTCTCTACTCCTGAAGACGTCCCCAATAGGTCTCTACTCCTGAAGACGTCCCCAATAGGTCTCTACTCCTGAAGACGTCCCAAATAGGTCTCTACTCCTGAAGACGTCCCAAATAGGGTTCTACCCCTGAAGACGTCCCAA
>JAQQZT010000021.1:10487882-10498163 GCA_030068275.1 Clarias platycephalus
TGGCCGACTGGGCATGTCTTCGGGACCAGTGGCCGACTGGGCATGTCTTCGGGACCAGTGGCCGACTGGGCATGTCTTCGGGACCAGTGGCCGACTGGGCATGTCTGCAAGGTCTGATACCTACTGAGCATGTCTTCAAGGTCTGATACCTACTGAGCATGTCTTCAAGGTCAGTGACCTACTGAGCATGTCTTCAAGGTCAGTGACCTACTGAGCATGTCTTTAAGACTAAAAACCTACTTGGGCAACCTTCAGAACTAGTAATTTATTGGGAACCTAAAGAACTCTAAAGGTATATTTAGTCTTAAGGACCTTCTACAGACAACCTGAAGGCCAGTCTACATATTTACTGGTAGTGACAAAAATTTGGACTTCATATTAAGGGGTAGAATCCAAATGCAATGCAATTCACACTCACATCAACATCTAGATCAAGCTTAGTCAGGTGTGAGCACTTTTACTTTTTAACTTCAGATCAGTGGTGTGTATCCTCTCTTCCTTTCATAACAGAAAACACTATTTGTGTGCATGTTAGACAATTAGTAAGTGAATCAGTTCTTGCAGTGAAGAAAGAGAATGTTTAACGCTTGATTTTAGGAAGTGCTGGTAGTAGACCGATGGCGCCGTCAGCAGAAAAAAGGAAGCGTTGTGTTTTCTGATTAAAGTGCTTTGGAAGAACAATATACAAGTTTTAGTTTGGAAAACCACAATTCAACGGCACAGATGGAACAAAACGATTTGCCTCCAACCACATAATCCAGACCCAGAAGAAGCCAGAAGCACAAGCTTACAGTAGATCAGTCATGCGTTTCCATTACCTGAAGCTCCCCACTACACAGAAACAACCAGAAACCACGACGGAAGTGGCACATCACAGCGTGCATGAGGACATCTCTCCTCTGCCTCTTCCTTTAAACGCTTCTCGTTTTTTTTACAGCCATCTGTCTCTCTCTTTCACTTTCTTTCTTTCTCTTTCTTATCCCCTCCTAACCCTAGTTATTTTCTCACAACTGTCCCTGGCTGCTATTTTTAGTCACAGCAGAGGAAGGAATAAAAAAAAAAAAAAGAAATGAAAATGTTTAAAGCCTTGAGAGATCACGGTCTGGGGAGAAGTGAATTCATAAGCATCCGGTTTATGAAGAATTACAGTGAAATACACAGAAACCCCCCCTCTGGTAAAGAGAAAGTGAGATGGAGTATTTACTTCTCATTACTACTGTACAAGTGAGCACAAGAGCAGCGTGCGCGCACACACACACACACACTTGAGAGGATCCAAGATAGATAGATAGATCTAAGGACTAATGCAAATCTAACTAACAAAAACATCATTTTGTAAGCATTGTATAATGTGGTTATGAGTAAATGTGGTGATTTTTGGTTGTTATAAAGGGCTACACACACACACACACACACACACACACACACACACACACAGAAAAAACCACAATCATGAATCAACAAATAAACTCACACCTACCCACAAACCAACACAAACAAGCTGACCACATACAAGCTGACCACAAACAAGCTGACCACAAACAAGCTGACACATGCTCACCTTCAAACGCCCACCCACAAACAACTCAACAACCAACCAACAATTGACACAAGCCCATCCACGCCCACAAAAAAGACAACTCACAAACCAATACACACGCATTTCGACACCAAACGACCAACACAGACACGCCTACCCAAACTGACACGCCCACCCACAAACCAGCACACGCCCAGTCTCGAACCTGCAAAGACCAACCAACAAACCCACACAGGGCCGCCCATAAACCGACACAAGCCCACCCATTTAGAAACAAACACATGACCACCTACACGCCAACCACAAACCCATACATGCACACCCTCAAACCGGCACACGCCCACCCACATGCCCACCCACAAACCGACACACGCCCTCTAATTAACCTACACACTTCTAACCACAAACCCACACACGCCCATCACAAACCAAAACACCACCCATAAACTGAGACACGCCCACACATAAATCTACATATGCCCACCCACACGTCCACAAACAGACAAACAAACCTACATACGCCCACCCAAAAAACAATACATGCCCACCTTCAAAATATTAAACACCACCCATAAACTGGCCCACGCCCTCCCACAAACCCACACACGTCCAACGACAAACCCACACAGGCCCACCCACCCACAAAACCACGCATCCTCACAAACAGGTGGACTCACCCTCCCACCAATCAACACACATCCACACCCTCAAACCGACACACGCTCCACCCACATGCCGACCACAAACCTACACACGCCCAGCTTCTAACCAGAAAACAACACCCATAAACTGACACACGCCCACACATAAATCTACATATGCCCACCCACAACCTACATACGCCCACCCACAAACCAATGCATGCCCACCTTCAGAACATTAAACACCACGCCCATCCACAAACCGACACAGACGGACCCACCCTATAAACAAACCAACACATGCCCACCCACAAAACCACGCATGCTCACAAACAGGTAGACACACCCACCCACCAATCAACAATCAAACTGGTACACACCCACCCAAAGGCCAATACACAACCTTAACGAGAACGAGACCAAAACAGAGTCAGAGCAAAAGGGAAAACAAACAGAGAGAAAGAGTGAGGTTTTCAGCTCAAGTCCTCAGAGCGCGTCAGCTGCAGTCTGGGCTGCGTTCCAGTTCTCACCAGCCAGAATAATAAACACGCTGTCATTCAGGCTGGTGTGTGTGTGTGTGTGTGTGTGTTTTGCATGTTACACCCCCAACACTACCATGCCCACACACACACTCTTCTCTTTCTTTCTCAGTCTAAACACTTGTCTTCAAATACACAGGGACAAATGAATGATTAATTCCTTCATCCTCTGCATTATCGCAAATCAGCCGAGTTACACACTCCACAAGCCACTTGTTATTACCAGTCCCTGCCGATGCGCCGTTACTATGGAAACCATACCATATTAGAATAAGCACATATATAATATAAACCTGGGATCTGAATTACAGCCGTAACCACAGGTTGAAAATCAGCAACTATTCATTTAAGAATAAATGAAATTACAAAATCACCCAAGCGATGCTTCGCTCGTAAACAAAGACTTTTTTCCCCCCATCCACATCGTCTCTTATTCTTAAACTATTTAAAGAAAATGTAATTATTAATAATAATGATAATAATAATAAAAAATAAATCATCATACCAGGGCGCACATGAACTCTCGAACCTGATTGGTCGAAATGTCCCCGGGTATAACATTATCGAGCTTGTTTTTTTAAGTCTGGGAATCACCAGGGATACGATATCACGATACCTCAGTGCCGATTCCATCTGTCTCGCGATTCTATAAGTATCACGATTTTATAAATATCCTGATTCGATATCAATGTTTTTTTCAGATTTAAACAAGCTTCACTAATAATTCGCCACCTGTAGGATTACAGAGGAACTGCAACATTTTACCAACGCAAATAAAAGAATGATAAAATTTAAAAAAGAGTTAAAAAAAAAAATTTTCATTAAAATTTTGGATTCATGAACTGCCACACCAAAGAATCTCTAAACATCACTGAACTAATTTTCCCCCTCCCATGTTGTTGGTCTTTCGGCTGCTCCCGGCAAGGGGTTGCCACAGCGGAATATCCAGTCCGCACTACAACTTGGCACATCTATTATTTTTATCAGTTCTGGTTTCTATATGGTTTTGTACAACAGATGCTCCACATAATCTAAATCTAATGCTAAACATTCTTAACAACTAATAAACTTTTTTTTTAAGATTTAAAAAATCGTGGTGTTAGAGATGTGGTGAGATTCTTTTTTTTAACTCAGGCATGAGAAAAACAAAGAGAAAGAGTGAAAGAGACAGATGATGATGTGCAGATGCTAGTGAGGAAATGAGTGTTTATTGTCGTATGTGATAACAGGAGCTTACACGTCTTAGTGTAGTTACCCGTTATTAGAACACCTTAGACGTTATACAGAGTGATACATATAGTTAAAAGTCCCAGTGCCATTACCGTCTATTATCACCACTCACCTCTCGTCCAATCAGATTACTTGGTCGTGACTAACTGTTGTACGAGTATTAATACAGTAGTACCATTTATTTAGACTAACAGCTAATAATGGTACAAATGTTGTTACTAAGAAGATGTTTCCCAACATTTATTTATCATTTAAAAATTATCAATACTCGACATAAATTTCGACTATGCATATAGTACCTGTAATAAATTGCAGCCCTTTGCATTTAAGTAATTTCACAGATCAATGTTGCAACTCGTTTTTTTTTTTTTTGCGATTAATTGTGCAGCACCAAAAACCCAAGAAACCAGGAAAAGTGCAACAACTACTTTCCTGAATAATTTCATGTGCTGGAAATCTTTCCAGAAGCACAGCACGGTGTTTAATAAATGCTTCCTAAAAAAAGTAACCACATAAACAATTACACCTTTTACTTTGCTAAACAACATGTATTTAAATCCCTTTATTATATGTCCTGGGTTACATAGCACGTCTGGCATCCATCTTCCTGTACCTGAGCCACAAATGTTCATGTTATTGGCTGGGAACTTATATCCTAACTGTGGTGTTATACAATATATATTAAAAAATAAATAAAAAACTAGTGCACATCCATTGACCCATAAAATAATAAATAATAAAAATAATACACTTTGGGTAAAAAGTCCATAATTTTACCCACTAATAACTAGCTTTGTTTTCCACAATTCCCCTCCGAGTTCCCGGCATCTTCCACGCTGTAATGTCATCACTTCAGTCCTTAGAGATGAGCCACATCAATCCCAAGCCCAGTCTTTTCATGACAAAGAATGCGTCTATTTCCCATTCAAAAATTGTCTACATGAAAGTCATTCACCCAAAACACATGAGCCCGAGGTCCTGGCCTGAACGTCTCAGGCACATGTGAAACAGATGCGCAGATGGAAACACTGTGAGGGGATGTGAAGAAGGGAAAACATATTAATTCCTGTAAGTCAGCTAGTTCTTTATCGGATTGACTCCTCATTCGGTCTCGGCAGGCATGAAATCGGGAACGACATCTGGATCTGGTACGGTTTGATGTCAGGCTGAGGCAAGTTTGACGAGCGAAGCATCGAGAAATAAAAGCCTGGGTCAGCTCATTACGTCCCCTCGTCATCATGACTTTTTATGACTGGGGTCGGGTTTTTTTGGCTTGATCGTCAGAAAAGCAGTGAAAAATTATGCTGAGAGAACACAGTCTATGAAACTACCTTCATCTGAATAAGACTTCTATCGCATTCTTCTCTACGCGAGAATCAAACTCTGTCAAGATGCCAAGAGATCTCTTATGCTCAGCCCTGTTTAGGTCCTTATGCAGGCTTTCATTGGGAAATAAATACTGTCGAGGTTGATCACGTTCCAAAAAGGTTATTCGAGTTATGACTCTTGATTCTCTGATGAATGCACCGGATGAACTAATCAATAGTCCATGATAAAGAATGATCCTGAAGCAGAATTTCTCCATCCAGAACTTGCCTACTTCAAGTTATATTAACCTGCAGAAGCTAATATAACTTCTACCTAGTGAAACGTCTGACGATTTTTCTTATTATTACGAGAAATGAATGAATTGGATCTTGGAAGAAGAAGAAAAATATATTTTTAGCCTGAATTTTTGATGGGCCATACATCAACTTCTTAAGGTATCTTGGCATACAAGTCTTTTTAGAGCAAGTGGGTCTGATGACGTTGTTGTTCTGTTCAACTTTTATTAATGTATTTTACCCTATTTTAATCAATCTGCTATTTTTGTTGAAAACAACTGAAGAAACATTCACAGAAATAGGCCGTTACTCCTTACGTGCATCCATGAGTGTTGGCCGCCCATGACCCTGTCGCCAGTCCAACTGTTGACTTGGACCGCCTTTGGTAGGTCCTGACCAAACATAATACAAGAGCTGCCATTTTTGGTGTTACTCTGTTTGGTGTGTCGTCTAGACGTCACAATTTGTACCATGTCAAAGTCACTCAAATACTTCCGTATGCCCATTTTTTCTGCTTACAACACATCAACTTCAGGGATGAAATAATCAGCGGTAGTCACTTGACCCATCAATGGTCATAACGTTAATTATGGCTGCTCAACGTATATCGTTTATCAATATTCTGCCTAAAAATACCAAGATAGTTTTATTTCCCCTTACCTGAAATATCAGGCAAATTGCTTGTAGTATAATTTAACGCTAAGTGATATAATAGTAACAGTAACCACCCGAGTTACCATCTCAGGGTGAACAAACCACTCGAGCGGGAAAACCAATTTATGTGCCTGGGCTAGTTTTTACTATTCAGACAAGCAGGTTTATCCAGAGAATGAACACATACAATGAAGCAATTTTCATGCAAAGCAGGCATAAGCAACTAATGCAAAGATCAGATAATCTGCTAGATTACTGCACCTTTATACTGTACATGTGTATTATTGTTGGGTATAGAAATTATTTATTTTAAATATTAAATATAAATATTAAGTATTAAATATACAGCATTGGGAGTCAGAAGAGCTTTGGAGACTATTAAAAACAAGACATTTACTGGCATTAGTTAGGAATATGAAAATAGCAAAGAAAATAATCCAACACAAACCTATTAATTAAAATGAATACATTATTTATTACTATTAAATTATGCTTATTATTATTATGATTCGTATTGCATATTTACTGTTATAAAATATTTTCTCTAGTATAGTAATAAAAATAATAAAAAATAATTTCCACGTCCACCCTGATTGTTCATCTCGTGCTCTCAGCTGTACATAAGTGTGGCCTTTTATGGAGATTGTGGGCGTCAGTAAATGCACTTATGTCAGACACACGACTATAAACTAGGGATGTTAATCATTACACGACAAATAAAACTTTTATTGGCATTAAGAATTCAAATGATTGAAAATTTATTAACCGATAATGTTTGTTTTGCATAATATTTCTCGACAGTTCACATAGCTATTAATTTATACTAATTGTGGGGACAAAAACCGTGTACAGTGTCTGACGAAGATGAAATTTGTAAGCCGTATTTATTAAAGTGTTGGAAGTCAAGGTTTCTGTATCAGAAATGGAAAACGCGTATAAAGCCGGGGTCTAGTTTGGTAAGTCGAAAGCATTTACTCAAACACATAATGAGCTGGCGGAAGAAGCCATTAAGGAAATATTTTTGGACAAGGACACATCGTAAACCAGACGATTCCAAATGGGACGGAGGTAAAAATATCTGCATGGGGGAATATACTGAAACTCTCAACAGCACCACAAGAGATTTATTTGTAACTGCCCGTAAAGGTAGTGCACTCAAACACAAGCTGCAATTACTTTAGCTTCTGTCACCTTAATGACTGACAGACAAAGACTCAAAAAATTTCCATGTTGGGCCCTGAGGCCTAATAACATTAATTAGATTTGTCAGCTTTCACAGCTAAACAATACATGCTTTTCACACAAACTATACTCCAACTACTGGGAATAATATCCTGAGGGGGAAAAAGCTTCATTCACACTTCCTGAAACAGCTGCAGAAGAGATTCGTCAAGCTACAGAGCTAATTAAACACTGACAAACGTACGCTGTACACGGGACGAACAGCCAGACTGGGAAGCGTTTGGGCTTTTAGCAGTTTGTGTTACTGCATATGGATAATCCCCTTCATTCCAGATCCGAAAGCTATGATAGCACTACACTGGAATGCTACAGCGCTGGTTCACTTAGACACACCTAACGCCACGAGTGCCAAGCAGGTATTCACTGACATTTAGTGAAAAAGTGTTACAATAGCAAGCCAATCAAAGGGCAATACCGGAAAGATTACAGTTATCCAAGATCTAAGGAAGGAAGTAACTCAATCAGGGAAGAAGATTGTAGAACTGTTAAGCTAAAGGTGCTTGTCTCCGGCAAAAGCCTCAACAGTATTAAAGCACACGATGGAAAAGTACAGTATAATTAACAAACGAATGCTTCTATCTCTCAGCGAAGCTATAAAAAAAAAATCCAGTAGGTTGATCTCTTACTGAAATTACTATAAGCCTATCGTCTAGGTGTGTAGTATTTTTAATGAGGTTAAAGGGAACCTATTATTCAAAATATAATAATAATTATTATTATAATTATTCGGATGTCTCTCCAGCCTCCATGAACACAGAAAAACATAAGGGAAAAAAACCTTTTCCTTCTTTTTTTTTTTTATTGCCCAAGGCTTAAACAGGCCAGTCAGATTTCCTCTATTGTGACCTCATATATGAAGAAACTCTCCCCCAGCTCGATGCTCCACTCCATCCAGTCCTGCCTAGTTCTTCCATTCTATTGGCGCCATCTTTAAGAGGTTTTTGTTAACAACTCTTTATTGCATTTGTTTATTGCACTTTTTCTAGATCAAGTAGGAACAACAATACAAAAGAACAAAAAAAAAAAAAGGTGCCATCTTTAAGAGTTACAATAAATAAGGCTAGGTATAAGCAGGTAGCGGCTAACTGCTAACCTAGCCTCCTTTAGCTTTTAGGAAGTGGAATGAAGTGGGAGCCCCACTAGTGGGGAATACAGACATGACAGGTGGGGCGCAATGAACGGGAGGGAATTAGTGGGAAATAATAGGAAAGTACCTATTCTAATTCATGCTTTTCTTTATTGACAATAAAGATCGGACACTCGAAACTAAACAATCACACGCAAAGAAATGGATCATTAATACAAGTAAATTAAAATAACATCAGAGAAAAAGTGGAACCGTAATGCAACAATAACGGTTTAACGTCGGCATGTTAATTGCAGAGGAACAATATATAAGGAAACATTCGGTATTATATAAATATATTTTTCAACTGATGAAAAATGTCTGATAAGGTCCCACACATGGATGTTTCCGGTTCCTGATCGGCTAGGAAAATGCACTTCCCCAAAAGGGATTTTCGTGGACAGATCGTCTACAGCTACAGACACTGAAACAGCGCGTTTGGAAAAGGAGTGAAACGGGGGGAAGAAGAAAAAAAAAAGAAAAAAAACTCAGGGATGAAGGAATGCAGGATCTGAACTGTAACATTAATAGAGACATTCTGTAGACCTTTGAGACTTAAATCTGGTAGAATGCTGAGCAGGCACTCGGAGGCAGTTATGGATGTTATATTTACAGCTTGGGATTTTATTTATTTTGGAACTGGAACGGCTCAGCTTTCAGTCAAGTCAGACTGACTCAATCTCTCCGAGCCAAGTTTCCATCCTGAACCAAAACACTTATATATAAAAAAATAATAATAATAAAAAAAAAAAGGTAAAAGTTAAACACTTGAAAAGCAGACCTTTGAAATGAATCAAATCTTGGCCGAAGTTTTTGTGCTGATATGAAACCGTGCAAATAAGCTCGAAGAGCCTGTCATGATATCCATAAATCTCATGAACTAACGAGCTGATGACTCAAATTCGGGTTTATATATTATTTGTAAAATTTACGTAAAGTACTTGTGTCAGCTAAAGGAAACTATCATCCTGGCTTACACTAAATATATTTATATTGCAGTAGTTTCGATGTGTTTAGTGAGACTTTTTGACTGTTTCCATTAGAAGTAAATGGTAATCTGAAGTAGGAAAGAGAAATCCTAGAATATGATACAGTTAAAGCAGAGACATAGCTCAGCTCGGCTAGACGGTTGACGGGAGAAACCCAATTGTGTTTGACTGATGGCACTTGGTTAATAACCTAGTAACCCAGTGTAAGTATCTATCCAATGACGGAAACTTCAAAGCACTTTTTCTATGTCGCTCTGGATAAGTGCCTAAATGTAAATGTATTAGCATGAAAGTTAATGTCTTGAAAGACGTTTTGAAAAGCACTGCAGCATCTCCCTTTTAGATAGAGATGCACCACTGGCTGAATCCTACTGGCACCGCTAGCAGCAAGCAGTGAACAATTAACCTGAGGTATAAATAGACAAACTAAAAATAATTTCCTTTACTCGATTTTTCCTTGGCAGTATTGTGGTTAAGTGGTTTTAACGCTTGTACCTTCAAGGTCAGGATTCGATTACTGCCTCGAGTTTGTGTGCATGTTCTCCCCGTGCTTGGTGGGTTTCCCCCAGGTACTCTGGTTTCCTCCCACAGTCCAAAGACATGCAGATGAGGTTAACTGGCGCTACCAATTTGCCCTTAGTGTGTGTGTGTGTGTGTGTGTGTGTGTGTGTGTGTGTATGTATGTATGTATGTATGTATGTATGTATGTATGTATG
>JAQQZT010000021.1:10504716-10517157 GCA_030068275.1 Clarias platycephalus
TGTGTGTGTGTGTGTGTGTGTGTGTGTGTGTGTGTGTGTGTGTGTGTGTGTGTGTGTGTGTGTGTGCGCGTGTAAGAGAGAGAGAGAGAGAACTAGGTTTCTCTCCAGCTCGTGCTCTCGTCCTGTAACGCATTCACTTCTGAGAGCGCTAGACCATCTGTCACCTTAATGAGATATTCACACAAAATAATCTCCCACTCCTAAACAATTTACGAGACAGATATGGTAGAACATACAACGTGATGAAGTGCTCCGTAACGCCGCGAGTTTAAAAGAAAAATTAACAAGCTGCGAAAATTCGTAACGCAGCTTTGCACCTACATTTATGTAATATTGATTTCTTTTTCTCTCCCTGCAAGTAATTTACCTGATGGGAAAAATAATAAAAAATTACACAAATGAACAATTTAATAGTCCAGAAAAACATTTCTAACACTTTCTATTATTACACGGACATTTACTGACGATAAAACATGCCCTGTAGGTGATATTAGACGAGATCGGCGTTAGCATTAACTAGCGCATAGCATAATTGAATCAGTAATATTATCGGTATTAATGAAAATGAATCCTGCTGAATTACATGTCCGTGTTACAATTAACATAAATAAACTTCGACAAGAATGTGTCTTTATAAATAATAGAAAGTAGAAGGCTCTACGAGCTACCATGTAATTATATTCCGTGGATTCTTATAAAAATGCTCAAGCGCTAATTATTTTGTTTGTTTTGAGCAGTCTATTAAAAAAAAAAAAAAAAAAAAAGATCATTAAGTGATTAAGTATCTGCAAGCTCTAATCTTTCGCAATGATGATAATATAATCTTTTATCTGAAATAACACTTGGGTGTATTTCTGTGTAAATATTTGCTCTTGGTAGTTGCTGGTAGTATAAATGCTCAGGACCTCTTAGTGTGTCTCCTGTGTCTTGGCCACTGAACTGGTCTGACTGACTGTCCTACAGATTGTCCAGATGTTTAGTTACTCTTAAAGCCAGTTTTAACCGTTTCTGTGCTGCTAACACACTTTTATCCAGCTTACACATTCAGAATTTGAAAGGAAATTACCGTAAGGGTACGCACTACGAGCTATGAATCTTACACCATATGGACAAAAGAACTGGATGGGGTTGAGGTCAGGGCTCTGTTTGGGTTATTACAAAAACGCAGGAGATGGAAGCGGTTCGCATTTTTGAAAGGAAAAAAAACGTAGTATATTTTTTTAAGAAATTAATCAATTTTAAAGAATTTTATGTTTGTATGTTGTGAATGAATTCTGTTAACGACCTATCGGTTCAGTTAATTAAGTCAATCAATTAAAGATTAAATTAACAGCATAATCAGCACAGCTCTATTGACAACGCATTACAGCAAGAATTTGTCCGATACTCAGAACAACCAAGCCAGCAACATAATCCTTCAAAAAAAGGATTTGGAAAAAAAAAGAAATTGTACAAGATAATTTAAGCAACTGCTTCTTTAAAGCCGTCATAAAATGGCTTGTTGTTGTGAATTGGTTTTATAGATTATGGTTTTTTTTTATTTTTTTTTATGGGATTACGACTCACCTACTGTACTTTCAAAGAGAAAACAAGAAAGAAAAAAAACAAGAAAAAAACAAAAAAAAACAAGAGGAGCTTGACAAGCTAGTCGAATCCGGCAAAGAGTTTACCGAAAACTTTTTACTTCCTTTACTTCCAACAAGTTTCAAAACATTACAACGCTGACTTCCTTCTAAATGAACTGAAACGCATGCGATTAACCAACTACTGTAAATTTGAGTATAGAACATCTTTATCTGTTGTAGGGCATTGGTGGCTCTGTGGTGGGCTTCTTGCCCGCCATGTGGAAGGCCCGAGTTCGATTCCCAGCCAATGCCCAAACCTCAGCCACTGCATGCAGTGCCCGAGTCTGAATAAAATGGGAGGGTTGCGTCAGGAAGGGCATTCGGCGTAAACGCTGTGCCAAGTTATTGTTCAGATCAAATGATCCGCTGTGGCGAACCCCCTGCCGAGAGCAGCCGAAAGACCAACAACAACATTTCTTCATCTTTTGTGATAGATACAACCCTACACTACACTATTCCAGCTTAAAGATGGCGAACACAAACTTTTAGTTGGCTGTGATAATCCCACCCCCCAGTCACCATGGATTTTTTTTGTTGTTGTTGTTGTCTGTGGGCCTTAGCTTTGGTTGTCTAAAAAAACTAAGAAATTAGCTCCAGAACCATATTGGTGTAAAACAGCAATAAGCAAAAGTGAAGAAAAGGTCTGGCTGAATTTCACCAAGCACCTGGTCCCTCCTGACACGGATCTAGCGTCTAGAAAAAAAAAAAGCTTTAGGAATATGAATGTAAGTTATACAGTAATTAAAAAGTGACAAGAATATTTTGTTCTGTGAAATATAACACCTTTACTGAAGGCCTGGAAGGTTGCCTGATGGGAAATAAAAATGGAATAGTGTACTGGCTCGGCCTCAGGAAGCGCCACATTCCAGCACTGAAGAACCCTCGGGGGGAAAAATATTTATATGTAAAATAATAATAAAACCCAGTAATGCTCGCATCTTACAATAAATCAATTCCAGTCATTCTGTTTTAAACCAAGCCATGGGAGAAAGAGAATCATGTCTGAGAAGCGAAGAATCACGCTGAGGAACCGCGTTTGCTGCCAATGTGCCGCGTCTACAGAGCAATTTAACTGGATGATCAAAACAACTTTCACAAACCGTTTTTGATGATTATACTGGATGTGACAAATCATTCAGATAAAACGAAAATATCTCTAATGACATTTGTTCACTTAGAGCGTTGTACATAGGTGGCCAAAAGTATTGGGGCAAAAAGTGAAATTCAATGTTTTAACGACGTTCTCAATATTTATTTATTTTTTTAAACAACAATCATAAGAAGAAGAATTTGTTATTTTATGTAATAAAATTGGTATGCAAGAATCAGTATTTAGTATCTATTCATCCATCTTCAACTGCTTATCTGAAAGCCAACCATGACTGGGAGATCTCGGGGTGTTTGCAGGCTAGTTTAGGGATATAATCTTTCCATCTAGTCCTTGGTCTGCCCTGTGGCCTCCTCCCAGCTGGACGTGCCAAGAACACCACCCTAGGGAGGCGTCCTTACCAACTAAAATGACTCCTTTCCACGCAGTGGTTCTACTCTGAGTTTAAAAGAAACGCTTGTATTCATGGTCTTGTCCTTTCGGTCCTGACCCAACACTCCTGACCATATGAGCTTTGCCTTTTGGCTCAACTCTCTGTTCTCTTTTGCGGTAAAGTGACTGCAATAGTGAAGGAGTTTAAGTATCTCGGTATCTTGTTTACGAGTGATGGACACTGGAGCGTGAGGTTGGCCAGAGAATCTGATCAGCGACGCGATATTGCAGTATTTAAAGTAAGACGTCCTTTATTTTTCAAAACATGCTGGATCCGGCTGTCTAAAAGACATCGGCAGTACTCTGGTGTCACTCGCGCGATCCATGCCTGCTTGATCACTTCTTAAAGATCATGTACAGAATACGGGTTCTGCCCGATCCTGCCTTCTTCACCTCTGTCCAACAATGTTTTCTATTAGGATTAGGGTTTAGGTCTGAAGATGATCCAGGCCATGGCTCCAGAAATTGAACACCATTATCACATTGCCAGTTTTTCAGTTCATTAGCACAACTCTTTAGCCGAAACGATTAGTGACATCATCCGTTTTGTGCACGGGGAGAACTATAATACATAACATATGTTCGTTTTGGACACCACTGTATGTTGTCCAGAACACTGAAGGACAAGCACAAATAAATCTCTTTTCTTATTATTTCAAGGGGACTTTAGTAATAAGCAGCTCTTCCAAAAAGACTACAATCCCACCCACATAGTGTGTAGTGGCTCACACAGACACAGAGATCATCTTGTGCCCTTTCCCTTTCAGTGAATTGGCTTTTTTATTCAAGTTGGATCTGGGGAAACCAGGAACAGCCCGGATGTTGTATTGTACGGTTATCACGGTTATTGTAAATAAACAATATTATCCCTAAAGTGAGCTATTGCTGATTCTTACTCCTAAGAAAAATCCATGTAACAAAGTGTACTTTACACGAGCAGCGCTACGGTGGTGACTCAAACTCCCTAAATCCCTAACTCAATCTGACGCCTTTCCAACAAATCCAATATGGAGAACGAGAAATTTCATTTCCATTCGAAAACCTTTTGCTAACAATCACCCAGTATCCTGGGGTTAGTCATGCGTGTGCTCGGCATGACGGCCGTGACCGACCCGACACATGCCTCAGCAACACTACCCACAATCATTTTCTCTCTATTCCAAGTGTTTCCCATTTACACACACGCGCACACACACAACCTTCACGAACAAAATGCAGCACTGTTAAACGACAGCTGGGGTGTTACACTGCAGTGTGACTATACACATGCTCCAATTAGCTTCTCTAAAAGGAAAAGGCTATAAAATGTTTGCTGCCATCAAAGCGGAGGAGAGACAGAAGGAGATATAGCCTCGTAAAGGTCAGGGTTCGAGGGGGACGGCGTGGCAGGAAGCACTCACAAAAGGGCACATAAAGTATTCAACAGCCCGTATAAAACAGAGGTGTGCAAGGAGAGAGAGAGAGAGAGAGAGAGAGAGAGAGAGAGAGAGAGAGATGACTGTAAAGACCAGAAGTGACAAACTAAAAAGGAACATCTTTGTTTAGTCCCCTGGTGGAGGTGGTTTGAGTCATTTATTCTGGTTTTGTCTTACTAAACAAATCAACTTTATCCAAATGACGCCGCAGCACTGCTGAATTCTTCAGGGGTGATTAATTGTCTATCAGTGTGGCTCGGAAACTAGGTGCAGCTGCGAAAACAAGCAAACATCTATATTCTAATGCACTCATTTATATAGCAAGACAGACAGACAGATAGATAGATAGATGGTTAGCTAGTTAGACAGACAGACAGACAGACAGACAGACAGATAGGCAGACAGGCAGAGAGACAGGTAGCTGGATAGCGAGTAAGAAAAATAGATATACTGAAAGACAGACAGACATCCACATACTGTAAATAGATAGATAGATAGATGGCTAGCTAGTTAGACAGACAGATGTACTGAAAGACAGAAACATCCACATAAGTAGACAGACAGACAGATAGACAGATAGATAGGCAGGCAGGCAGACAGGCAGACTGCTAGCTAGTTAGACAGACAGAAAGATATACTGAAAGATAGACAGACTAGTTCCTCGGGAAAGCCTCTGGACCCTGCATACTTTCTTACAAACGAATGCACTGCAAAATGAGAAGTTTTTCTGTTGTCTGAGAAAGAAGACGTTCTAATCCTGCTGAGACCTATTGATTTGCCAGTGCTGTTGTTTGAAAAACTCGTTTAAGGCTCAATCTGGAGGAGGGAAAGACGGAGAAAGAGAGAGAGAGAGAGAGAGAGAGAGAGAGAGAGGTGTGAGAGATAAGTTGAGATTCAGCACTACTGCTGAAAACGCTAAAAATACCCGGGCCGGTAATAATTCCTATAAAAAGTGAAGTACAGCCTTCTGAGTTGTGCAATGGAAACGGTATCACTGGTTTGTTTCCCGGGTGATGCTACAAGCCGTTCATAGCCGTAGCCGTTTCCCTGTTGTTTAGTTTCTCTGTAATTTTTTATGCCGATTACTTTAAGAGAAGAAAAAAACAAAAAGCCGGTGAGGGAACAGATGTAAATAGCTGCTATAGACACGAGTCTTATAGTTCTGTGGACATTCCGTAACTAAATGTAAACGGATAAAAATAAGACATTTTAATCAATGACCATTTTTGTGGAGTAAGACAAACAAAGCACTCGCTCTTATTGCAAAAATTATTTGCTTCAGGGTGGAAACGGATCATATCTCATTTATGATTTTCCTGTAAGAGTGCGCTCAGGGTGGTATTTTAAATCGCTCGCTCATCAACGTTCTACGAGGCGAAGTGGAGCTGTCGGACAACTGCATCAAACGAAACGCTGCCTCGCGCCGAGATACATGTAGAGGTTGGTGGTTTCCTGTCCTGTCTTTACTTCTACTTTATCCATGAGTCATGGCTCTAGACGAGCACTGATCAACACCACACTGCTGACCCCAAAGAACACTCCAGGCTGCCACATGAGGGAAACTCCTACACTTTTACTGTGCTTTTTTTTTTTTTAAAGAAAAGAAAACCCTAAATGTAAAAACAGTGGAAAAGAAGCGGGGTATTACTGCGGATTGGGACGCATTAGCGCTGAGCTGAAACATGAGCTTCGAGAGGGCGGAAAGAAATCGGCAGGGAGAGAAAGAAGACGTTCTAATCCTGCTGAGACCTATTGATTTGCCGGCGCTGTTGTTTGAAAAACACATTTAAGGCTCAATCTGGAGGAGGGAAAGACGGAGTGAGAGAAAGAAGTGTGAGAGATAAGCTGAGATTCAGCACTACTGCTGAAAACGCTAAAAATACCTGAGCCAGTAATAATTCCTATAAAAAGTGAAGTACAGCCTTCTGAGTTGTGCAATGGAAAAGCGTTCACGGTATCACCCGGAGAGCACTAGTTGATGCTACAAGCCGTTCGTAGCCGGGAGCCGAGAGAGCAGATTGGCAGCGGGAGGTCATGCTCGAGGTTTCACATGCATTAGAGACGAGAATCAGCAGGGACCAACTGATATGATAATATCATGATATCTAGGTGTCGATTTTGAATAATTTTTTTTTTTTTTTAAGATTTCGGTACAATTCTAAGCAAAACGTCGCAAATAATTCACTCAGGACGCTAAGCTTGCCGCCAAGGTGTGAATAGTTTAGAGAGCACCAGCTGTAGGATTAGTGAGAAACAGAAACACTGTATCAGCTTAAAATACAAACAAATACATTTAAATGTAATTTTAAAAAATTGTAAAAAAAAAGAAACAGGTGTGAGGGCCCTTCCTGCATCTTCTCCATAGTCTCAGATCAAACGTATAGTTTAAATCGACCCTATTAATTCATTTATGTATGTTTTTTCCTTTCTTTGCATACAAAACCCAGACTGTAGGATTAATGAGAAACAGCAACATTGTATCAGCTTAAAATACAAACAAATGCATTTCAAAGTAATTTAACTTTTCCATAGTCTCAAATTCAATTTATAGTTTAATCTCCCCTTTTATTTGATTGATTTTATTTTCCATTTGTGTATGGATATTTCCCCTTTTCTTCCACATAATATGCTGTCTTAAATTTGATTGCCCACATATTTTCATATACAGTACGAGTACTGTGAAAAAGCCTTAGGCATTGTATCATCTGTAGTACAAATGTTATGTATGTATGTCTGCATTATTATGTAAAAAAACATTCACTATTCCCAAACATTACTTAGAATTACATAAATAACATTACAAGGAAATGTTTGTCTGTCTGTAAATAAAGCGAAATATTACATGGACCAGATTTCAGATGTAAACAAAAGAAAAACCTAATGTGCGCTTCTGGGTTTTGCATGAAAATAGAAAGGAGCGGAAAGGGTACTGTACCGTGCAAAAGTACATTCCTTAGGAATTCATAAGTAAATAACATCGCAAAAGCATATTTGCACACCTATAAAAAAAAAAAGCAACATATGTACATGTGTCATATGGGCAGGGGAAAAAACAAAACACCACCACCTTCGCATGAAAACAGAAAGGAGTGAGCATTGTGACAAATATACCAGAAGAACTCTTATTCTCCAGCACACTCAGTAAAACCTAAAAGTTGTTTTACTTGCAGTTCTGTGCAAACGTCTTACAAAAAAAAGATACAAAAAAAAGAAAGCCAGAAGCAAAGATGCATTGGAAAACACCTCTGTAAAATAAACTTCTATAAAGAGCATTAAGGAGTAATGAAATAAACACAGACAATATCTGGTGTGAAAACTCTTTAGATTTGTGCAGTTTTATAAGTAAGACAGCTGTTGGGTTTTACTGAGTGTGCTGGAGAGTTCTTCT
This sequence comes from Clarias platycephalus, assembly GCA_030068275.1. NCBI lineage: Eukaryota > Metazoa > Chordata > Actinopteri > Siluriformes > Clariidae > Clarias > Clarias platycephalus. The sequence continues at coordinate 10,512,685 of JAQQZT010000021.1, forward strand.
GGTCACTTGGTCACACTCGCTTCTTCCTATTTTCATGCAAAAGTCCCCCCGCCCCCCCCCCGCCATATAAAAACTGGTCTGCTATGTAATATGTTGCTTTCTTTATAGGCATGTAAAAATCCTTTTGTAATGTTATTTATGTAATCCTTTCTAAGGAATTATCTTTTGCACAGTACTGTACCCTTCCACCATATCGAGGGCTTTAGGGACAGGGTTTAACGAGAGAGGGAGATTAATTAAATGTTTTTTTTTTTAAAAGCGCAATTCACTACTACTGTTATAAGTCGTTTTTTAAAGTTGTACTCCGATATTTTTCTGCTCCTGAGTCAAGAGAGGCTGTTGAAAATGCAATAAAGATTTCAGTAGGCGATAAACCTGAATTCACTGTTACACCAGTGAAACGCCTCCAGCAGCAACATACTGATATCATTCTCAGGTATGTTTTACACACACACACAGGCACATACCTGCACACACACCTGCACACACACACACACATACAGGTCTGGCACAGTCGAACAGACAAAGAGACCTATGAGCCAGTGTGCAGCTGTATCAGTGTATTGGCAGCTCAGGTAGGACGTATACCGAGCTGACAAACCAGTGACGGCTATAATTATACAAGCGAGCACGTCAAAGCTTTTAACGTAAACATTCAAGAACATGAACTTTTCCTTTATTTGAACAAGCAGGTAGAAAGAGCAACCTTGCGCAACTAGAAATGTGAATGCTCCAATTATTACAAATAAATATAAGACATATATATATAAAATTGTTTTTAATTTTTTTACATAACATACAAAATCAGCATCCAAATTTAAGCACACACACTGTATAATGCACTTTAGCAAACGTGTTTCAGTTTTACATTCCCGGGAAAATAATATATTTATAAGTACAGGTAGCCCCCGACTTACAAACATTCGAGTTACGAATTTCCTCAGATATGAACGGACCGCGGTTCTACTTCTGGTTCAATCACAGTAGTAGCTCACATGTAGTGTCCAAAAAATAGACACTGCAGTGCACCAGATACCAATATTTACAATTATACACAATATTTTCAGTGTGTAAGTGAATGTATAAAAGGTCTAAAGTCCGGTATAAATGAGTCGGCCTCATGAGTCGGTTTCAATGAATCAGTCCGAGAACACGATAGAAAATGTCTGTCCTGTAAATCTGTCCTGATGGTGAATAATTCTAATTTCAGAAAATCCTCAACGAGACAGAGTTCATAGTCCAAAACAGTGGAAAACAGCTCTGAGACTAAATGGTGTCCGGGATTCCCCTCGCGATTTAAAGGCGCAGAGACAACACTGTTACAATTCAGGTGTGAGCTTCCTTTCCTTAGGCGCGATTATGTTTTTTGGCCACATGATGGCAGTGTGATGGGGGCAAAGGGGACAGATTTAGTCAAGTGGATTGGTATGCGTTACATCGTATATTCATGTCAAAGGCGTATAAGACACAGACTTTGTCGGACTTAAGAACAAATCTGACTTATGAACATGCTCGTGGAACGGAACACGTTCGTATGTCGGGGACTACCTGTATATATTCAAAGTTATTAGTGATCATTATCTTAGAACTAGTGTATTAATTGGCTGGGGGAAAAAATCCCTCCAGAAAGGAGGATCGTTTTGGGCTGGAGCTCCTGCTAGTTATTTCTGTGGGTCATGTATATTTAAGGGGCGGGCAGAGCTTTTTGAATATGGGCAGGCATCCAAGTGGGATGGTCACAAGAAGAAAGAAAAAAATTAAACAATTAAATTTCCGCACAATTAATTAAATTTTTATCTTGATCACGATTTTGGCTTCTCGCGATTAAATGAGCTTGATCGACTGATATTGAAAAGCCGTCATCCGGCAATACAACGCAAAGCAAAAGCATGATGCCAAAATCAGAGAGCGTAAATGAGATATACACATACCCAAGGATTTTTAAAAAGCTGTGCACGCACATAAAAACAGCCATGTGCACATTCGTTTTCGCGAGTGCATTGTTGTGGGCTGTGTGAGTGAAAAAGCACATCAGGTGAGTGGAAAAAGAGCAGCGCGTGCACACAGGAGACAGCACACAGTAGAAAAACATGCTCTCGTCCTCAAGTCCTCAAGACAGTGACTGCACTATAGACATCGATACCTAGAGACCTCAGGACTGGCCAGGGGGCAAATACAGGCTGTGTTTATTTTCTGAATAGAAAATACTTTTAACATTTACATTTCTTAACCAATACATAACCATTATGAATAATCATGATCTCAATACTCATCAAAATAATCCTGATAATCATTTTGGACGTACTACTACTTAGAGCCATTACAGACCTGATCTTGCACAGTTAAACCTGCATGAACTAATCTGTTTGCAAAAGGCGATTGGTTTATTAAACAAAGGCAAGGTGTAAAATGTAGAATGTTTAGCTGCTATCTTCGTCTAATTAAGTGTACATGATATGTTAATATCCAGCTGTTTGCTAGCCTGAAGGCATCATGTAAATAGAAAGCGCATCAGCAATGACCTCAAAGATGCAGCTAGGATTAATTAACCCCATGGGAACAAAGACATACAAAGTAAGTACGGCTTTGCGAAAAAAAGAACAAGGCTTTGCAAAAAGCAAGACTTTTTTCCCCTGTTTACTTTTCCTGGATGAGACAAGACCAAAGCATATGTTTCAATAATATGCACGACGTCACGTTTAAAGGCACGGAAGACAAAAAAAAAAAAAAAAAAAACCTACACACCAGATGTTGGAAGGCAGAAGGGTGATGATGGCATGGGCTTGTTTTCCTGCCGGTAACACCATGAACTTGTTGTTTATGCTGAAGTATTCTTGCAATAAATCTCAATCTACGTTGACCAGTCTGACCAGTAAAACAACTTTATATGTTTCCTTTGAAGGTGTAATAGATGATATATTTTTTTTATTATTAGTACAAATAACCTGGGTAAAAATAAATAAATAAATAATAAATAAATAAATATATATGTATATAATTTTTTCCCCCATGTTATCCATCTATTTATTTATTTATATATCCCCCCCCCCCAGGTTATTTGTACTAATAAGAAAAAAAAACATTTATATATAATTTTTTTCTTTATATATATATATATATATATATATATATATATATATATACACACACACACACACACACACATATATACACACAGTATATATATAAAAATATTTTTCCAGGTTATTTATTTGTTATTAGTACAAATATCCTGGAAAATATATTTAGACTTTTTTTCTGAGTTTATTTGTACTAATAAAATAAAAATTAGGGGTAACGATTAAATCAAAAAGAAAAATGTGTAATTAATAATACAAATAACCTGGAAATATAGATACAAATATATAAATTAAATTAATTAATTAATAAATAACCTGGAAAAAAGGTACAAATAATATATATATATTTTGACATTATTACCAAAATATCAGGCAAAACAAGCAAGTTAACAGCCTAGTTCTCTTTATCTCTTGTGTTTAATGGCGGCCAAGTAGGTGCATACTGCCACCTGCTGTATCGGAGAGTGTGAATAACCTGAACAGACTCTGGTAATGCTTTTCCAAGATGGAGTAATTTATTACTTGTGAAACTGCCCCCAACAGCAGGGGCGCCGGTGTAGGTACCAGACATGCTCGTGTTGGTATTGTTAACTTAACCTACCTGTTCTAGGTGTCAACGTAAGCAGTTTAATTGTGAAGTGTGATTCTGGGGGCAGGACTTTGTGTACATGCGCGGGAATGCAGGACGGGTTTTTAAAAAAATAAAAAAAACTGACGTCTTATTTGACAAATTTGGCCTATTGCACCTTTAACACCATGTACAATGCAAAACAAACCCCCGGACATTTTGCAAGCCGGTCCATCATCATTTCAGTGGCAATAAAAACGAAAGAACGAACAGCACAAGGCACTTCACCTGCTCCTGAGTAGGGCAGCAAAGCCGAAAATGTCAGCTACGCATAGCTTTGGCTGATATTACTGGCTTTTATGTGACAGCCGGGTAAAGATTCTATCAAGATGAACGATAGAACGAGTGTGAGGCTGTGAGGATATATGTAACAAAAGAGGGGGGGGGGGGTTTGAGTAAATTTTACACATCCTTGAATGAAACGGGAAAAGGTTTCTTTCCATGTTATGGTTATGCTTATTTAAATTCAGATGATCAGATGCGCCGTGAAACAGCAGTTAACCTCTTGACTCAGCTGTTTTCAACATGCGAGCTCAGGAATTCAACCCAAATCATATATACACAGAATATAGAACAAGCGTCTACATGACCATCGATGAGTTAAGTGAATATCAGATACAACAGCGCACACGTAACAGATATAATCTTTTGTAAATATACAGTCATTAAAACGGCAGTACTAAGCGTACGCCTGTGTGTGTGTGTGTGTGTGTGTGTGTGTGTGTGTGTGTGTGTGTGTGTGTGTGTGTGTGTGTGTGTGTGTGT
>JAQQZT010000021.1:10529457-10545375 GCA_030068275.1 Clarias platycephalus
GCGTTAAAAAAATTTAACGCGTTATTTTTGTGTAATTAATTAATCTAAATTAACGCGTTAAAGTCCCGGCCCTAATAGATAGATATGTTTTTAGGGCCCAAGCACTATGACATCACCCCTTTGTCGTCATAGTGTGTAGTTAGGGCCCAAGAACTATGACATCAGCCCTACCTGTATGTCATCATAGTGTGTAAGTAGGGCCCAAGCACTATCACATCAGCCCTATGTCATCATAGAATGCAGTTAGGGAACAAGCATTATGACATCACCCCTGTGTCATCATAGTTTGTAGTTAGAGCACAAGCACTATGACATCAGCCCTATGTCGTCATAGTGTGTAGTTAGGGCCCAAGCTCTATGACATCATCCCTATGTCGTCATAGTGTGTAGTTAGGGCCCAAGCACTATGACATCAGTCCTATGTCATCCTAATGCGTAAGGGTCCTCTTGTTCTTTTTTTCCCCCCATAATTCGGGGCTTTTGGGGGGTTAATTAACATGCTCTAAAAGTCATGAAAATCAGCAGACAGGTTGGAATCTGCTGCCATTAGGATCCCTGAGTGAAACCTGGGACAAATTTAGAGCTCGTTGAGCTGAACAACTTTTACATTGCATGTCATGGGCTTAACTCAACAGGAAGTCCATTATTTTGGGTTGTATGCAAAATGTACCCAGTGGATTTTGATGTACTCCTCCTAGGGGAAATTTACGATCGCCAACAAACCAGGCCGATGTGATCTCAACACATTGACGATGCAAAATTACAGAGGGATTTTTCTCAAACGGGTCAGTCTTGACGATGCCTTAAACCTATGCAGAAAAGGGGTTAATAACTTTCTGTATGACGTTATATTAAATGGTATCACATTGTGATGCTTTTTTTTTCCAGCATCCAGGGCTTTTTGGAGGTCTTGACATAAAATTTCCCTATTCTAAAATCATGGTCATAATGATATTGGTACGTCCCATATAAATAAATGCATATGCACATTGTCTTTCTGGTGCACCCGGGTGGCGATGGCACAGGGAGCTTGGGCCCGCTCATCGTTTCTTGCAACTATTTTTTTTGTTGTGCATTCTTCTAGGTCTTTATCATGAAGGCGGCAGTCATGCGCATAAACACGAGCTCCAGTGAAGCAAGAAGATGGGACAAGCAAAATCTGCCACTTATATAATCAAGCAGTAAACTACCGCAGTGCACAAACACACACACACGCTTCCTCTCTGCTGAGACTGAAACAATAAGAGTCATCATTATTATAAACAGCACTAGACAGTTACTATACAATATGCTTCCATAACAACAAGGTTCATAAATTATTATCTACACATAAGAAATATGATGCATAAGGAGATCTTGATTATATATTTAGCCATTAAAAAAAAAAAAAAGGACAGATCCGGCCAGACCTAAGTAGAAAGACGATAGGGAATCGTCCAGGCTTGGTAGTTAAGCGCTGCGCTGTATTAAACGCCTCTGGTTTGAGCGGCGTTTTGCAAACGGCGCTGCTCTGTGTGTAATTTGATCGCAGGTTTTCCTGAGGCGGCACATTTCTGGGTTCAGGGGCGGGCAGGGGAACGGCAGGAGCGCTGATGAAGAGGTTTTATTACGCTGCCCTTTGCCTCACATTTCTAACACGCAGTGCAGCTTCCACGGCCTGCCTCGAACAATCTCAGGAAGAAAAAAAAAGGACAGAAAGGGAAAAGAAAGACTATGTCTATTTAACCGATGTCTATTCTTATCCCCAATCGGATACCGTCTGAATCTGAAGCTATTTTATTTTTCTCCTTCTGGTTGCTGGCTCGCCAGAACAGATTGACCGAAACATGTTCTTGTTTAACACAAAAACCAACACAACGGTTGAGATAGTGAAGCTTTATGTGCGGGATTTCCATCGCCACATTTCTCGGTCACATGATGGCCAGCGTTTTTAACATACATCCATGTTCAAACTGCAAGTGAAAGAACAACGGGTTACACCCGCTTGTGGTTCTCGAAGTCGCTCCACGACGTTACAGATGTGGCCGGAAACTGTAGACATTACATCATTAATCATTTAAAATTGTAATCGGTATCAAACCGCTGTGGTTGAGGAGGGAAAAAAAAATAACATCAGGAGCGTAATCAGTGTACGGTTGGTGTGATGTGAATTAACACGCTAGTGTGTGTGCGTTATTTCTTAATTAATATATTTGTATTAAAATATTTTGGTGTATTAGTGCACTCTCTCTCTTAATCATATACTCTCATCTCACCTTCTCTATTTCTCTCTCTCTTTCTTTCTTTCTCTCTCTCTCTCTGTCACACACACACACACACACACAAAGTACAAAACGCTAAAAGATTTAAAAAGACTTGTTTCTGTTTCCAGCTCCAGTGAAGAGGAGGGTGAGAGGAAGAAACAGTGTTGATGGATCTCTTTCTCTCACTCATTTCATTCTCTCTCCTTTCTCACTCCCTCCAAACATTCTCACTCCTCTCACTCTCTGTACCATCAGTCTCACTTTTCTCACTCTCTGTACCATCATTCTCATTCCCATCATTCTCGCTCCTCTTACTCTCTCTCCCATCATTCTCACTTTCCACACTCTCTCTGTCCCATCATCACCACTGCCATCATCATCACACCTCTCTTACTCTCTCTCTCTCACCTTATTCCCTCCATTGCATTATTCTCTCCTCTCATATTCTCCTCTTCCTTAGTCTCTTCTCTTATTCTCTCCCATCATTCTCACTCCTCTCACTCTCCCAGCATTCTCACTCCCTTCACTCTCCCATCATCACACTCCTCCCACTCTCCCAATATTCTCACTCCCTTCACTCTCCCAGCATTCTCACTCCTCTACACCATTCCCACTCCTCTCACTCTCTCTCCTTTACTTCTCTCTCTTCTCTCCCTTCTATTTATCTCTCCTTTCATCTTCTGTCCTCTCATACTTACCGCTCATTTTCTCCTCTCCTTTGCTCTCTTCTCTCCCATCATTCTCACTTCTCTCATTCTCTCCAATATTCTCTCCTCCTCTCCCCTCTCATTCTCCTTTCTCTCTCTCTCTCTCTCCCTTATACTCTCATTCTGTCTCCCTTGCACTTCTGCCTCATTTCATCTTCTCTCCATCTCATCCGTCTTCCACTGTCCTCAACCTCCCTTTATTTCCCCATTTAATGGAGAAACTACACTCATATAGTCATCCTACAGATACAGAGATTCCTGAAGGAGGATGACTCAATGGAAATAAACAGGCGAGTTATTACGCAGTATTAATCCCTGCATTGTGGGAAACACTGCTTTGATAAGGGTGAGAAAAGACCTAGAAAAGACTCCGGCCCACCTCTTGGCACTGGTCGAGAGTTTAGCAGGTGTCTTGCTGGAAAACTTGGCCTCCTTCTTCTTCGGCGGAGCCTGCTCTCTCTCCCTCTCTCTGTCCTCAGGCTGCGCCGACGGCGCCACGTCTCTCTGCTCGGCGTCAGAACTGCCTCCGCTCGTGTTGGGACTGTCATCTGGCCTCGGCTGGACCTCACTGGACATTCTGATCAGAGGAAGAGGGAAACCGTAATGATTCATTTGTTTTCATCTCAAGTTAAAGTTGCAGAACACTTACTCACACACATTCTTTTAAAAAAAACCTGATATAAAGAACGAATGCAAATATGATGTATAAGGAAAATATCTATGCAGCAAAACATAGATATGAGCTGATGCAAGACCTGAATACTAGATTTTAGTGAAGTTATTGTCAAAAATGCGATGTTCCCCCAAACAGTGATTATAAGTCATGGTTGTGTCACGGACGTGTCATCCCTGACTGACGCGGCTCTAAAAATAACAAACCCGACTCACGTTATTAAATAAGCCATTCTTACATGCATAATCTCTTTAAAGGTCACAAGCTTTTTTTTATTGCTTGAGCAAGAGAATCACGCGTGAGCCTCTGAGTCGGGTCTGATCACAAACCCAGACTGCAGAGGACCGAAAGCGTGGCAGATCTGTTCGTTATTTCTCCGCTGTCATGCCATTAAATCAGAGGTACGTGACGGGGAGAAGAGCGTGACGAGAGGAGAACCTGAGTCGAGCGCAATAAAACATGGAGAGGTAAATGTGAGGCGGATTTTAGTGTGTTCATTCGATCGGCAGAGACTGTCCATTTTATTAGGAACATGAACGAGGAGGATTAAATCATATGCGTATGTATATAGAGAACAGAAAACCTGTCCTTCTTTCTCGGTCTTCACCTCGAATCTTCAGCTTTTCTGCTAGAATCTGCTAGTTTCTTTCTTTTTTTTTTATCTAGCAGAACAATCTGGATGGATGAGCTGTGTGCAACAAAGACAAAAGTTTGGACCATGATCTCCCCTGATTTTTTGTAAAACGATGCTCAAGGCGTCCAAAATATGCAATAATCTCCTTCGAACAGTTGATATTGAGATGTATCTGCTACTTACGCTCTGTAAAGCCTTCATAATGCCTCTAATCTGAGGTTCTTAATGATTAACTGCTGATTTCTGAGGTAACTGGTGACTCTAAATGAACTTCTCCTCTGCATCAGAGGTAAGTCTTGGTCTTGCTTTCCTGGGAAGGTCTTCATGAGAGACAGTTTCATCATGGTGTTTGATGGGTTTTGCAAATGCACTCGATACAATACTGTTCTTGCAAGAACTGGTTCAAAACAGCTGACCTTCATGTCTTAAAATAACTACTGACTGTTGATGTCACTTCATTTTTTAATTCCATACATGTTGTTACATAAGGATATTGGTGGCTCAGTGGTAGGTTTCACGGGTTCGATTCCCAGCTAATGCCCAAAATCCCAGCCACTGGATGCAGTGCCGGTCCCAAACCCGGATGAAATGCGAGGGTTGGGTAAGATGCTACCCAATGCATTTTACTCTCCTTATTTAGTCCCAAACATTTACTGGTCTGTATGTCCAAGTATAATCATAAGAGGAACCCTATTAATGAATGAGCATTGTAATATAGCTGTAATGACATCAGGACAATGTCATTCTAGTTTTCGAAAACAATGTCAAAATGACATTGAGATAACCTTGAAAGAACGAACGACCTGAAAACAACAAAAGTTTAAACTTTATTCAGAGGATTTATGCCGATTAACATCTATTCGTAAAAACCCATGCTCTCTTACATTTCTAACAGCATTTAGAATTCCAGAGATCAGAGATATGTCCGGGACGGACCCAACAGCTTACCACACACGGCGTGAACATATTTTTCACATTCGACAGGGTTTCTTTTTTTACCCTTTTATCTGTAGTTTTAATATTTTAATAACCTGCTTATGTACAGTATTTTTTTGTCCCGCACAGTGCTCTTGCCACGGCGATCAGAGTTTGAGTCCGGCTCAGGTTTGGTATTAATATTGTTATAAAGCCATTTTTCAACATTGTATTAAGGACATCCATTCAAAGTTGTCCTGCCAACATTTCATCAAAGTCATTCTAACTAACCTGAGTGTCTGAACATCTGTAACGTTGTCAAGATAACATCACAACCACGTTCTGACAAACAAACAAAAAATCCTGGAGGCATAATATGTTTTAAAATCTGTCACTTTAAAAAGATAAAACTAATTATGATTGAAGATGAATGGATGCACTTCATCTGAAAGGGTTGAGAATATTATCCTGATTAAAAAGATATGTCTCTGTGAGAAATAACCATACAGAATATGGTCTCGGTTTCTTTTTTAAAGAGCCATGTTCCAACATTAAGATCACGTTAATGTCAAATGTAATATATGCCATATAAGCATTTTGTTGTTTTGCTGTCAAATAAACCATTGACCTTAGACCGATATCGTGATAGAGCTGGATTAGGAACGACGGGTAATAACCCTGAATTTCCACTTACTCACCTTTTAGCAGCCAAGGCATAAAAGTCAACTCTTATTTAGTGAATTATCAAAACCTGAATTTCAAGAAGCCTGGAATATCTGAACACACGTGGCCGACAGTACCAGAAAATGATATGTGTGATTTTTACGTGAGGCACGATGAGAATCTGCCAGAGTCTAACTGAACTCTCAACACTAATGAGGAGGAACGTAACGTTACGCAAAGGGTTTGTTTAATCGAAAATTCATTCTTACGAACTACTTTAGAATTAGAATTGCACTGGATCAAAAGTAAATCGCTAAAACACACACACACACATCTAGTGCAATTTGTTTTTCGACACAGACCCGAGTGAGTTCAGGATCGAATCTTGGTGCTGTAATTTAAAACCTACAATGTGCAAAAGTTTTGACACCCCCCCACCCCCCCCCCGCTTAATATGAAGAAAAAATTCCTTGTATTAAATTTTATTTCCTGAAATGATGTGGATAAAATTGATTAGGCCGCAAAGCGCCTAAAAATCAGTTGTTTATGTAGCGTCCTCAGCAGCGACCTCATTTCCCCTCTTGTCTGTTCCGACCACTCAGCATTCAGCATCACCTGTATACTAATCACCGGCCTGATCATGTGTCATCATCTGCACCTGTTTCTCACTGGTTCATGCCTTAAATTCATTTTTTTTATGCTTGAATGATTCATAGGTCACTGTGTGGCTTAAACAGAAATCATTCCTCTGAAACTGCTCAGGTACAGAAACTGGACTGAAAATGAGAGACAAAAAAAGTCCTCCAGGAGGCCTGGAGAACTATTCCTCAAGACTACATTAAAAATACAAGAAGGTCTGGCTCTTTCGAAGCAAAATATGAAGAAATCCAGGGTGGGTCATGACTGCTGCACAGTACTGTATAAATCCTTAACACGTGTTCAGTTAGATATCTTGCTACAGAAGGTGAGAAAGGGTTTAAGTGACGCCGTCAGTCCTGACGTTTTAAATGAACAATGTGTTACATAGTTTATATTCTGGGCCTCGCAGTCAGACTGTATACCAGTTTCTTCACCAAGCTGTCTGACTCCTCGTACCAGACTGGACTGGCACCAACACACACCTGGTTCAAAACATTTAACTTGTGCACATTTCATACCGACTATTGCCATAAACCCTAGTATATTAACAATTTATTTTTTTTAAATGTTTTTAAAAACGCTCAGGAAAATATTTCATGCTTTCGACTCGAGACGACCTCCGTTTTTTGACTGCGTTCCCGTTAGCACCGGGGCGAGTGTGTAACTTTGTGTTTGGCTTCGTTTCCCCCCCCCCTCTTATTTACCCTTGTAGTTCTGCCAGGAACACAGGAACCCGACGCAAGCACTGGTGACGGCTTTGGTCAAACTAAAGGAAAACAAGCATGACTGTGGAAATAACAAAGTCATCGGAAAGACGTGAAGCGCCATCAGTCAGTTATTATGATATTCTGTGTTACTAGGTTTAAGATTAGTATACTTGGAAGTGTTTCTTAAGTGTTTTAAATACACAGAGAGGTACTCCAAGACAATTATTTGATCATTGATTAATAAGAAGTGTGTGCACCTGTTCCGACTTGACTAAAAATTCGACCTGCCTCAATCAGAGATTTTGCCTGCTTGAAATATATGTTAACATTAACAGCAGCCGTTATTATAATATGACACGATGAATTAGGGGTAAGCTGGTGGTGTTCGAATCTCTGCACCTGTCCGAGTGTGTACAAAACACATAAAATGTTTGGATGCATGGATTGATGATTATTCTGTAATACACCGATCAGTCAGAACATTAAAACCATTAACATTTGGGTTTTTGGTTCCCCTTGTGCTACAAGGGCAGCTCCGGCACCTTGGGGTGTGTGTTGTGGTATCTGGCACCAGGAAGTTAAAAGCAGATTCTTTGAGTGCTGTGGGTTGTGAGGTGGGGGCTCTGTGGATCGGACTTGGCATATCCCATGGGTGAGTGATCAGATTGGGGTTTGATGAGTTCGGAGGTCTAATTGGGCTCCTTTGCCTGCTTGGCCCCATGTACAACAGACTGTGGTGCACTGGGTGTCCTGGTGCCTTTCTCTCATGAACAACATTTACTTTGGCTTTTCTGTGAGAAAGACCAGACGGGCTGAGCATGAGTGAGCTTTGGATGAACATGATCCTGTCTTCCTGATGTATGGTGGGGAATCAATGTTGTTTAGGTTGTTTAATCTATATACTTGCATATATAAAAAAACAAATTCAGTCTGGCCGGTGTAGCGGGCTTCCCTCATCTGGTTACAGTAGGCAGCATCATCACCACCTTTTACGTCATGCTGTGATGTAATAATACGTCTGCTGAAACATTGAGCGAGTTGACCACACACTCCATTCGCGGATCATGACAGCGCACAGGCCTCTAGTAATGTTATAAACCCGAGTATTGGTCAGCGGTGTTACAGTCCTTTAGGGTGTCCACTGCCCCTGTTATTATTGTCCTTATTGTCTTGCACTGTGCAGCACCCGTGTCCAGGGGGGACGCTGCTCCGTTCTACCTGCTGTCCTGTAAACGGTTTGACTTGACATTACTCCACCTGCGATTTGTCAATCACACATAGACTAACGGACGGATCAATAAAACTGTTCATTCTGTTAGTCTCATTCCTCTGTGGCGCGACTCGTTCTCGTCATCGCACAAGAGGACATTTCGCTCTGTCGCATCAAAATCTGTTAATATATGCCTCGGGACGCGGAGAGATTCGTCAGAGGTAGGGTTTAAAAGTTAAAAATAACCCTCGGATGCGTCGGTCCAGTGTGACCTGAAGATCAGGAGGTGGATGCGTTATTTATTTATTTGGTTGTTTGTTTGTTTATGTTTCAAAGGGGTTTAAATCTCAGCAGGACAAGACAGATCAGATCGGATCACATGGTTGAGAGAGGGAATCGTTATACAATGACATAACCGCGTCTGGGCTTCATCATCAGGTCACGTGAACCCTCTAATGCGCCCAATGTGGGTCTTTATTATGGGGGATGCCCCCCCCCCCAAAAAAAAAAAAACCAATATATATGTATGTAACAGTTACGCGCGCGCTGCTGCCGTTTGTCTGTTTTTGTTTCAAATGTTTAAATTTGCAGCGCGTGCAGCACCACTGCAACATAGTAGACTTTCCGTACACGTTTCATCCTTTTGATGTTTAAACAAGCATCCAAATACAGTACCAACCGACAATGACCCTCTCTCTCTCTCTCTCTCTCTCTCTCACACACACACACACACACACACACACGACGCCTCCAGCCAGGCAAAAAAAAAATTCCCCTATTTTTTTTCTTGCTTCTTTGTTAACTCGCTCGCAAAACAAATACAAAAAATAAACACACCTAAAAGCCCCAAAGCCGCAAACACCCCACCACACACACACAAACACACATATACATACACACCCCTCCCCCCCGCACACACACACACAGCTTTCCGGAGCCTGCTCACGCGCCACAGCACCCGAATCTCTTTACCTGTCAGCGATGAGGGCGAACGGGTCGGAAATATCCTCAGGCAGGCTTTAAAGCTCGGCGGTGTGTGAAGCACTTCCGGTTTGAAAAGATATATGTTGTATTTTGTACGTATAAAAAAAATACGAATCCCCTGTTGTTCGGCGCGTCCGAGCTCGCTAAAGACAGCGAGGAGACTCTGCTGCTCTCCGAGAGAGTGTGTGTGTGTGTGTGTGAGAGAGAGGGAGGAAGCGGACCGCCTCCCTCCGTCCCTCCCTCCGTGCGCTATGTGTGTGTGTGTGTGTGAAAAACTAAAAAGCTCTACCATATCATTAATTACCCTCATTAATGATTCTATCAATAAAAACCTCCTTTTAAAATCCTGACCTGGACTACATGATGTCTCTACAGTGTTAGGGAAGTGTCACCTTTCCTGTGAGGACATTTGACACTATGTTGGTACCTAAAAACAACAACAAAAAAAGATTATTTTTTTGATTATGGTTAATGAGGTGAAGTTTGGAACATAGCATGAGTTTCATCCATCCAGGAACCACCTCTTGTATTCCAACTACGCAACGTGGAGGCCATTTTTGATGATCATTGTATTGATTCACCATTTTTATGACCACATTGAGACCTCCGGTCAACAGTCACACACTGAGCGCTAATTACCCTAATCTGCATGGTCTGCTTTGGAGTGTGGGAGGAAACCGGAGCACCCTGAGGAAACCCACCAAACACAGAGAGAACATGCAAACTCCATGCACACAGACCCAAAAGCAGATCATTTGAGGATCTGGGTCAGACTTGTTTGTCCGGCGTATCCCATGGGAGCGTGATCAGATTGTAATCTGTTGAGTTCAGAGTTGGGTTTGGGCTCTTTGCCTGCTCGGCCCCATGTACAGCAGGCTGTGATGCCCTGGGTGTTCTGGTGTCTTTCTCTCATGGACAACATCCACTTTTTTTCTGTGATTTATGCTGCATTGGCTTTTCTTTGAGATTGGACCGGACAGGCTGGCCTTTGTTCCCCGTGGTCATGAATGAGTTTTGGGGGGAAATGATCCCCTCCACCTGTTTTCCTGATGTATGGTGGGGGATCAATGTTGTTCAGGTTGTTTAATCTATATACTGTATATGAAAAACTATTTGGCCGGTGTAGCTACACTGGGCTTCCCTCACTATGTAACCGTTTCCACCCCCCCACCCCCTGTTATTATTGTCCTGTCTTGCACTGTTTGTGCAGCACCACTGTCCTGGAGGAACGCTGCTTCAGAGGCGAGAATCGAACCCCCGACCCGGGGGTGCAAGGCAGCAGTGCTATCACTGTGCAACTATAGCATGAGCCAGCTGCATCAATAATATCCATGCAAGGAATAGCTTGGGTGGGTGTGTGTGTGTCTGTAAATCATTTGTTTGAGTATTTGTACATTTGAATAAATAGATACAAGCATAAAGAACGTATAAAACATATAAAATAACTAAAGATTTACTTGGTAAAGGTTAAAGTAGTGATTATGTTTATATAAGGACCTCACAAGGATTGTAAGACATGTGTGTGTGTGTGTGTGTGTGTGTGTGTGTGTGTGTGTGTATACTTAGGCAGTAAACAGTGCATCACTAATAAGCTAAAATAGGCCAAAATGATTGACGTTATATTGCTGAGGGCTAAAAGCACTTACCTTAGAATAAGCCTTAAACCTGTTTTACTTCATTGAAGTGGCATATGATTGTTGAAAACAAGTAAAAAAAAAAAAAAGAAAGAAAGAAATATAAATAAAATATAGAATGGGAAAAAAAGCATTTTTTCTTACTTTTTAAATTTACTATATAAAATTAATTTAATAATTTATATAAATGACCAAAATAATGTCTTGAGCTGCACAGAGATGTCTGAATCGGATTTTTCTTTTCTCTACGTCTTTGCCTGAAGAGTTTTTTTTTTCACACATTGATCTGAATCAAACAAACCTAATTCATCCCTGAGGAGACAATTAGTTACTGGATCATAATTTTCATCCACTCAAGAAAACATAAACACATCAGCATACAGCAGAAATGATGAGGGATAAATGAAAGAACAGTTCAATACAAGATGTTAATTAAAGACTGTGAGAGTGGAGTCCAAAGATAATCAAGTCTGGATATATGTACAGTATAGTTTCTGGCACAGGGAAACCTGAATTTAACTACACAAATAGTTCATAGCATTCCTTCGAATAATTACTGCAGTGATTAATATGGTTCAGTTGGCAACACGTTATTAAACTCTAATGGATGCAACGAATAGCTTCTCTTTTCCGTATAGCCATTATTAAAATCATTCTAAAAAACATGGAATGATATTAGTGAACCATCATCTTCGAGGAAGAAATGTGTTCAGAAAAACATCTTGAATGAGCATATAATAATGAATGAGCATATAATAGTGAAAGTAAGAGCATTTCCACATGCATGATGAGAAGAGGACTCAAGGGATTGGGACTAAACAGCTGTGTAGCCTTAAGAAAACCATGAGATTAATCGAAAAAGAAAAAAAAACTTCAGTTTGCTAAGGTGCATTGGAAAAAAGTCATGTGGTCTGCTTAAGTGTAAGAATAGAGTGATGCAGTGATGAAGTGATGCACCCATCATGACAATGACTGTACAAGCCTAGGGGGCAGTGTTATGACCTAGGGCCACTTCTGTTGGTCGGGTGTAGGTTCAGCAGTGTTATGTGGCCAAAAAACGAGATCAGCTGACCAGGTTTTTCCATCCATGGATATTTTTTTTTTTATACAAGATCGTGCAGAGAACTTAATGTGACTCTGGATAGAATAAACTCATTGATAAGATACACCAGGCACAATAAAAAGCAAGAGGCTCAGTGAAATATTAGATTGTGCAAAATTTTTATTTGGCCAGACAGTGTATCTATAGTCAAGAAGTGATAAATAAATTATAAATCTCAGGGGGGATTCATGGAGAGACCCCAGTCCTGTTAGTACACTGCTTCAGTTCAAGTGTCACTCGAGTTTCCACGCTTGCATCGTCGCACACAGTGAGAGGCCTGAACTAAACAAGTCCCTGAAGAATTATTGGACCAGATTTAAACATTATTTCTGTCCTTGGTTTTTCCCCCTATTTGCCAACACCTCCTCCCCCATCATTGCTTCATTATTTCATTACTGCATTTCATCTCATCTATATAATTTCTAACATGGTGTCAAGTGTTTTCCCAAATGATGCAATAGGCTTCTGTTCACATGGGAATTGGGGTGTAGGTAGTGGGTAGTACATCATGAGAGGCTACTGAGATTGCTCATTAGGTAGAGTGAATAAGAAGGCCATTAGAATATAATACAGTACAAGACATTAAGAATGGAAAATATGTCTTCTGGCCTGGGAAAATCCCTTTATATGGTTATATTTAGAGATATGAATGTATAAAAACTACACTTTTAAACTGAACTGAATTCATTTTTCATTCATATTCTTGGTTTTAGTCAGAAGTAAAATTATAGATCTGGTTATTTTTTTTTTACATTTTAATTTTAATAACATATGTCCATATAAGGTAATTTATATAATATAAGCACTATATATAGTGAGGATTAAAAAATGGTGATGCATATTTTTTATCACTTTTCCACTTTATTTATACAGTATAGCGCTTTTAACGATGAGCATTGCCACAAAGCAGCTTTACAGAACCGACAACAGGAAATAATGGAAATGGGTTTGAAAAAGTGTAAGGAAATTATAATTATCAAATTATATGATTATCTGATGAGCAAGCTTAGGTAAAAGGCAGAACTCTGTGAGATGGCAAGAGGAAGAAACCTTGAGAGGACCCAGACTCAACCCATCCTCATGTGGGTGATATCAGACAGATAAAGCAGGGATCCATTTGATCGATTCTGTGAGTTAGGAGGCTGGAAGTTCGCTACAATGGGGAAGTTGTTTAAATTAATATAAAGTCCACTTCCGTTATTGTAGGCTGAAATAAAAAACAACTTTAATATTTAAGATTCTGCACTGCATTTCTAGTTCCCTGTTTAAAAGTAAGCAAATATGTGCATGTACAAAAGGTCAGATTTTCCTCATGTCTAATCTATTCTATCGGAGTTTACGATGATCAAACAAGACTCCAATGGATTTGATCTAAAATGGATCATAAACTCTGAAACTTGTGTAGATATTTCAAAGATTTCACTTTTCACTCATCAATAAACAATTGTTCAATGAAAATTTAATTTTTGTTATTTTATCCTCCATCATATTTTTCCTAGAATTCAGGCATTGTGACAACTAAGCGTTTTCCCCACACATATTCAAATCTCCTGTCTGGTTTAGAAATTAATATGAAAGAACCGTATAAGATTAACATCATAATATGTCAGTAATGTTAATTCAAGCGTGTCAAGTTTGTATGCATGTGGACAAACATTTTCCTGTTACAGCTGTGCTAAAATATATTGCCTATATGATAATGACCACTAGAGGGGGCAGCAGGAGACAATAAGTTATACTGTAGTGATAATAAACAAAAGGCTTGTGTTTGCCCATGGAACAAATGAGCTCAATCTTAAAGGGGGAAGGAGAGATTTTTTAAAAACAGTAGGTCCTTCTCTCAGATACTCCCTGAGTGGTATAACAGACATGTTACATAGAGGACAGTGCATAGTTGCCTAGCCGTCATCACTTGCTTCATGGTGCACAAATGTGTGTGTATATATGATCAGCTAAAAATGTTTTATTTGATTTATTTTTAATCATAAACTTCATTTATTTGTATTTTTTATTTTATTTCCCCCCCTTTTCGTCTTTTTAGTAATTTTATCCCTGCACTGTGGTAGGTGTTTCGCCTGCCATGCGGAAGGCCCGGGTTCGATTCCCAGCCAGTGCCCCAACCCTCCAGCCACTGAATGCAGTGCCGGTCCCAAGCCTGGATAAAATGGGAGGGTTGCATCAGGAAGGGCATCCGGCAAAAAACCTGTGCCAAGTTGTTGTGCGGATCGGGTATTCCACTGTGGCGACCCCTTACCAGGACCAGCTGAAAGACCAATTATAGTGCTGTAAATGTAATAAAATGTAATATGACTTCATCCTTTAGCTTAAAATTAGACTTTTAATACTGTATCCAGATTCCTTAATGTATTCACTATGACCCATCTAATAAAACATTTGATTAAAAAAATATGTTTGAAGTTTATAGTTCACAGTCTTTACAGTACCAGCCTGGATTTATTAATAATGTTCTTTACGCTCTATGATCATATTATAATGTCCATAAATTGCTGAAATATACTCATTTCTTTATTTTTCGGTGTGTATTTGACAAGATTAAGTATAAAAGTCTGAGGTTATAAAATATCCACAACGCCAGAACCGTTTAAAAATTCTCAGCTCATTTCTGATGAGTTTACACATTTTAGTTGTTAATTCCAAAATAATGTGATACCTCAAATACCTGATACCTCATTTGTTGATTATTTTTGATTATATAGTTTATAATCCTTAATTATGATTAATCATAAGCAGCTGGAGACAAGACGTCTCAGTTCCTCCTTGTAACATACTGAATTAATTTTAAGTTAATTACTGGAGAAAAAAATATGGTAAAGAAGAAGTGGGTGTAATTATGTAAACTCTACTGTTTAATTAAATACATTATTAAAAACTGAGGTTAAAATCAGTCTATACAGAAATGCTATTGCACTTAAAGAATTGTTTATGCAGGTACACTTTATTACCAAAAATATTGCTATTATTTATAATAATATTTTAAATAATAATGCTGTATGCGGTACAGTTCACTGAACCATGAGAACATCAGTAAAGTCAAGCTACTAGTGTTGGGTGAGGAGGACTGTGATGCAGTTGGAGTTCCAGTTCATCAACTCTTCTGTACTTTGGTAAACCGTAAACCATGTCTTCATGGATCTCGCATTGTGCACAGGGGTGTTATCATGCGGAACATGTTTAGAGGCAACTTAGTGTCTATGTGTTTCAAACTTTGTGGCAGGAGTTTGGGGAACAATCACATATGTGTGTGATGCTCTGGTGTCCATATACTTTTGGACCTGTGGTGTATTTGATAAGCTGTTTTTCAGATTTTTTAAAAAAATTTTATTATTTATTTGATCATTTAATTTTCAAATTAGTAACTGTCCTCTTTCAATTAGCTTGACCAGTTCAGGAAATTATTTTGCAGCTGGTATTGTAAAATAACAAGGAATTTTAAGCAGGGTTACTGATATCTGACCCTTTTTCCCCACCAAACAACAAGAGGAAATGTTATGGATATACACTAATATATCATTTTATGTTTTTATGTCCATAAAAAGGCGACAAACTCACTAATATTTTGTTGTATCATCTTTTGCATTGATTACAGCTAGAGATGTTCCGATACCATTTTTCCCCTCCCGATACCAATTCCGATACTTGGGCTCAGGGTATCGGCCGATACCGAGTTCTGATCTGATGCCTGAGTGTGTATCTGTATAGTGTATATATAATTTCTTTTTTTAAGTAAAATACTACTAGCCCTGTGTAACGGGTTCGACCCTAAGTGCACGGGTGACACCATGAAAC
>JAQQZT010000021.1:10549826-10561632 GCA_030068275.1 Clarias platycephalus
AACATATATGCCTTTACTGCCAATTTCTGTCGTTTTCTCTTGCTGGTTTCTTCTTCTCTTCGTTCGCTGATATTTTTATCGCTCCCTTTCATTTTGCAGCTCGCAACAGAACGCGCCATCAAATCAATACACAGCTAACTGTTTGCGTGTCCTTCCTTTGTGGGTGACGTAAGCGCTTCTTCTTCGTCTGTGTTTACTGGCGGCTTGCATCCAGAAGCGCGCTGTGTCACGCCAAACAAATAATTGCGCAAAAACATAACTTTTAAAATTAATTAAAAGAATCTTAGAGGCAGAAAATTTTGTCTCAATCATTTTTTTTGTAATCGAATTACTCGAGGAATCGTTTCAGCCCTAGAGTGGCATAACACACTCGGAGGATAGCTGAGCCAATCAGGCTTCTGGGCTCCAGGAAATCCAGCATCACCTGGAAATTTTTACTTTATCGTTTCTATAGTAACAGAGGGAACTCCGTATAATTAAGCAAAGAGTTGGTAGTAGTAAAATTATACTTTTTTTCTAGTTATCTAGCATTAGATGGATTATTGTGCAGTATATTGTATGGTGTGTATATATAGTTTTCAATTATTTTATTTTTTTTACTCCGGTTATTATTACAGATCTAGTGGAGTTCACAGATGAGGAAGGGTATGGCCGCTATCTAGACCTCCACGACTGTTACCTGAAGTACATCAATCTGAAAGGATCGGAGGTACAGCCTGCTTTCTCTATCATGCGTGTTCTGTTTGAGTTTAAAGAAAGAACGGAAAAAAATGACTCAACGTCATGCTCTGTTTTTAGAAACTGGAATACGTCTCCTATTTATCGTCCTTCGATCAGCTCTTCGATATCTCCAAAGACAGGAAGAACGCAGAGTATAAAAGGTCAGTCACTTTTATTGTGTTTTTTTCCCCCTCCCCCTGAAATTGACGCTCAGAGAGCTCTGATAAAACACGTAGGAGGGTCATGGTGTCGGATTCTTCTGTTGTAAGGAATAAAAGATGACTAAGCATGCTGTTAGAGGAAACTTTGAATGAAAGCGGTCCAGAGTTTTGTGTCAGTTCTGGTACATTGGATGATGTTGAATGTCTGCAGAACTGAAAGAAGAAATAAATCCTGTCATGAATTTACCATGGACGAAAAAATATTCCCTGTAGACACTGGAGACTCCTTTCTCTAGCGTTAAACATTTCCTTATATAAACCTGTCACTCAGTTTTTTTTTTAAAGTTATTATTAAGATTTAAATGTTAATTTAAGTCCCTCTGAGGGAGTCATTACTCATGAAAACGTCAGCATGGCTTCATTGTATGTTATTGACTTTAGAGAACGTTTTCGAATCCCAGTTGCTCCAGAAAGACCTGATCCAGTTTATAATGGTGTGTCGTACAGGTATCTGGAGATGCTGCTGGATTACCTGCAGGGTTATACAGACCGAGTGAAGCCTCTACTGGATCAGAACGAGCTGTACGGCAAAGTGCTGATCGACTTTGAGAAGAAGTGGGACAACGGCACGTTTCCTGGCTGGCCGGTGGGTTTGAAATCTGGATAATAAAGTTATAAAAACAGATTTAATAATGTTTTGTATTATTGTAATAATTTAACTTTATTCTTTTAATGCTACACAGTTTTTTCCCTCTTCAAAGCACATCATGTTGTTGGCAATTTAACAAAAGTGTGTACTGTACAGTGAAACCTTGGATTGCAGTTTGCAAGTGTTCCGCAAGATTTTTACGAGTACCGAGTATCATGTATCACGCATGTGCTTCTTGTTTTGACGTCGAGCGTCACGTGATCAAGTCAAATAAGAGAGGATGCTAAGGTTTACTGTGTAAGATGAGAAGGGAGGGGCTGATTCCTCCTCTCCTCTTACTTTAGCTTCACGCACACACAACGGAAACACTTATGTCAGGATAATTTGTTTTATTTTTACTTTATATTTTGTATTAATTATTTTTATGTATTTATTTTTTGGGGCTGTGGAACGAATAATTTGAGTTTCCATTATTTCTCATGGGAAAATTCAATTTGTTTTACGAGTGTTTTGAAATACGAGCATGCTTCCGAATAATGCTCATAATCCAAGGTTCCACTGTATTGTGATTTTATATCATGGTCTAGTATTCTATATTTGTCACATAATACACCCCATTACAGATTGAGTGGTAGGGGTGGGCACAAACCCAGGGTCTTGTCTTGTCTGTGCTCAGGCTGGGGTGCCAGAATTTATCTCAGAAAATGGTTATCTTCTTCGAAATAAGGTTTGAGTCACTAGTACGTATCCTGTAAAGGAAAAACAGCTCAAAGTTTCATTGCTCTGTGTGTGTGTGTGTGTGTGTGTGTGTGTGTACAACAGAAAGAAGCTAGCAGTGCCCTGACCCATGCTGGAGCTCATCTGGACTTGTCTGCGTTCTCCTCCTGGGAGGTAAAGCTCACACTCACTCTCTCACATAGCTGTTTCTCTTGCACATAACATCCCTGTTGTCTAATTTATTATACAAAAACATTAGCATACAGATGTGCAAAGATCAGAGAGATATTTCTCAAAAGACGAAGTTAAAACCTTTTATAAGTAACATATTCTGTGACTCAATTGATAGAAGTGTGTTTGGAATGATGGAGTGATCAAGGGAAGGGGGGGTAAATACTTTTGCAAGGCATGTTACCAAACTGATTAAGTGAACCTGCAAGGCTGTTTTATTAATAGAACAAATGGATTTTCAGGAGTTGGCTTCACTGGGTCTGGACAGGTTAAAGTCTGCGCTCATGGCTCTGGGCTTAAAGTGTGGTGGGTAAGTGTCCGTTTCCGTGTGTGTGTGTTTATTTTTATTGGATTGTTTGGAATCCAGTGAATTGTCCATAATCTGCTACCTTGTTTGTCTTTAGCACACTCGAGGAAAGAGCGCAGAGGCTGTTCAGCACTAAAGGCAAATCTCTGGAGTCATTGGATCCGTCTCTTTTTGCCAAAAATCCTAAAGCCAAGGGGCCAAAGAAGTAGGTGTTTAAATAGGGTTTTTTTTGTTTTTATTCTTTCCCCCCCCCAAAAAAATAATGTGTTTTAGTTTGACGTGACCTTCATAGTGATCATATGTTCACAGAGACACCGAACGTAACAAGGAGATCGGTTTCCTGGAAGCACAAATTTACGAATATGTCGAGGTCTTGGGGGTACGTCATATCCAAAAATCTCTTCCTCTCGTCATTATGTACTATCGTGCCTACATTTCTTTTTGATGTACTCTAACTTCCATCACTGCTCTGTGCTGCAGGAGCAGAGACAGCTGACGCACGAGAACGTCCAGAGGAAGCAGGCGAGGACGGGCGAGGAGCGCGAAGAGGACGACGAAGAGCAGCCTAGTGAGAGCGAGAGTGAAGACGAGGACAACGAGATCATCTACAATCCCAAAAACTTGCCGCTGGGCTGGGACGGAAAGGTGAGCGCAGATTGGAACAGAAAGACGGAAGGTTTTGACGGAGGAATTTCAGTAGTGTTATTTAAAAAACCAAACTTATAGCTAATTAGAGCTAAAGTCGATAGTGGTGTCCTGGAATGTTTAAACTCGTTTGTGTTATGCACTTTTTAACTGTTAACAGGTTGCTAGGCAACCAAAAAAAGGGACGTGAGTTTTAGGAGACGTAGTAATCACCGTGTGTTGGTTATCGATGGAATTTCTGTTGTAGGTTTATTTAATGCAAAGCTCATACCGGTTTATTTATTACTATTTGTTTTTTTTAAATCTCGTCTCTATAGCCCATTCCATACTGGCTGTACAAACTCCACGGCCTAAACATCAACTACAACTGTGAAATCTGTGGGAACTACACATACAGAGGACCCAAAGCCTTCCAGAGACACTTTGCAGTAAGTACTTGTTAATTAAAAGAGTTAATTAACTTAACCTGACTTGAAGCAGCTTGATTTATGGAGTTCATGTGGATTCTGTTGAGCTTTAGTGGTATTAATCAACATTGCATTTCATTTAGAAGAATGTTTTTGCGTTATTTCTTCTAGTTTAGCTTCTTCTAGTTGTCAGAAGTCAGGTTTTATATCAGTTTGAAAATCTTTTAGAATATTTGATTTATATATTTTTTTGCTCAGAAATGACTAAGTAATATTTCACTAAATGTGCCCTGTTTACTTAAAGTCTTGACTTCATTAAAATGACATTTCCAATATTTTCAATATTTATGGATCTGACTCGAAGTTTTAATTCAAAGGGTTTAAACAGTCTAGCATTAACCGTTCCGGAATTACAAATGTTTTCATTCATGTCCTGATTTTTTTGATGGCTCATTGTTCCAGTATTTATGAATGTGACTGTGTGTGATGTAATTTAGCTGGAAATGAAATGTGGCTGTTGCAGTTCTTTGAGTGTCGGAGTAAGATTTCCTCATAGCTATTTATCCCTCTTTAGTGTGGGAAAAAAAAAAACTTTTGACTTTTGCAGGAGTGGAGACACGCTCATGGCATGCGTTGCTTGGGCATCCCGAACACCGCCCACTTTGCCAACGTCACCCAGATCGAGGACGCAGTGTCCCGTGAGTCCCTAGATACTAGTGTTTTAACATGTCTGTGTTTAGTTTGATATATGTGTGTGTGGTGATTAGGAAAACCAATTACATTTCAGATTGAGGGAAATGTCAGTTTTTTAAAAAAGTGTATAGTTTTTAAAAGGTTAAAACTACAGACCTTCTGGATGTAAATCTGCTTCTCAGCCACAAGCAAAGTCGAAATTTGAGATCTGCTTCCTCAGAAGTGAAAAGGAAGGAAATCTGGACAGTGGTGCTGAAGCGTCTAGGGTGTTTTAACACCCAGTGTCTGATTACAGCTGTCCAAAATTTTAAAATCATCAGGGACCACTCGATACGATATTATCATGATACCCATGTGCTGATTTAGTTAGTATTGCGATTCTTTATGTATCATAATTTTATAAAGATCTCAAATAGATTCAAGAAAAAAAATCTATTTCAGATTTTGTTACAATTCCAAACAAACTTGGTAAATAATTTGCTCCAGTAACACAGGATGCTGTGTGAATAGATTAGAGTGCACCACCTGAAGGACTATAGAGGGACTGCACCATTTTTCCAGCTCGAATGCAAATGTCTAAATGAGTTTTTTCCAAGAGTTTTCATTCGAGAAGTTTTCCCAGACCACCACCACACACACAGTTACACCTAAACTGATTTAGTGATCTTTAATTTGAAAGTACCCAAGACATTCATGCTTAATAAAATCCCACTATGCATGTAATGAAAATTCCTGTTTTTTAACCTTTTGTCTTTTCCATAGTTTGGTCAAAGCTGAAGTCACAGAAGGCATTAGAGAGGTGGCAGCCTGACACAGAGGTCAGTTTTTTGTTTTCCCCCTCTTACATCATCTCATTATAAAAAGTCAAGAATTCTGTTGCACAAACAAGCACCAACCCTAAAATTCTCACCTCCTTTTTACCCTTATTCTTTTTATTTCCTTTCAGGAGGAGTACGAGGACTCCAGCGGGAATGTGGTCAACAAGAAGACCTATGAGGATCTGAAGAGACAGGGACTGCTTTAGATAGTCGCATAAGCGCACAATTTCAGAAAGTCATGTACCGTAAAAAGAAAAAACATTTTTAAGGACCCTTAATGATTATGCTTTTTTTTCTTTTTTGTTTTTTTAACCCAATTCATATGTATTTTTCCAGAATGTGTTTTTATTAGGATATTCTTCATTTTGGATTCTGTAAAAAATATTAGGTATTAGTTTCATTATTGAATAAATCTGAGAACATTTTCACTGTGTGATGTTTTCATCAAACTTTGATACAGTATACATACATACACTCATATAATCACTAGAGGTTTCCAGACTATAGATTGCATGGGTTTAATGGCCGTTATAGATTTAGCTATTATCTCATTAATAAGCTATTTACCTAAACAAGCTCTTCAGTACAATGCCATAAGTAAACAACATGCTGCATAAGACATAGAAGAAAGCACCCTTTTATTCCTTGCTTTAAGTGTTGTATTCCTTTTGTAACCAACATAATTTTACAGTTTCAGTTTATGAATATGTTAAATGTCCGTATCATTTATACGCTGACTGGCCAGAAAGAAATTCGCACACACACCTAAGACTATGACTGCTTCAAGCTAAGATTACAGCGCACACTGTGGTGTCCAGTTGATGTATGAAAATTATTCCTCATGCTCCTAGAACCACTCTCACAATTTGAGTCCTGAAATATACTTGTGCCATCAGGGAAGGAAAAGCTCCATAGATGTGATAACCTGGTCATTCAGTACATTCAGGTCATCAGCTGCTGACATTTTATTGCCAAATACCATTGCTGAGCCTAGACCTGACCAAATGAAGTGACCCCAGATCATGTACAGTGGGATGGAAGTAAATGAACCAAAGGCTTGATCGAAATCAGGCTAAGACTGTTGCCATGAATCATTTAGCACAGAATAGTGTTGTTAAACCTGCAGCACCCACAGCAGCGTACTGGTTGCCTGGGCATTCCACTCTTTCAGCTGCCAGCTTGTGATGAAAAGATGATGTATAAACAGGAACCAAAACATTAAAAACCATGCATCTGAAAGCAGGCACTACTTACAGTGGTTACGGTAGTCATAAAGTTCACAGACAAACCATGACAGAATAGTCAGGGTAAGGCTTCTTCTTAGAAATGTTCTTAATATTATTTTATTATTAATAATAATAATAATAATAATAAAAACCCAGTGCAGATTATGTTCCTCTTCAGAGGATGTTTCAAACAATTGCGTAATGACATTGGGTCAATTTTGGAAAACTGCTCACGGACTCCGACAGATTTATTAATGTAACGAGATCAGGCTAAGCAGCACGAGGGTGACTAATCCATCAGCTGTCAGTCTGGCCCTGAGGTGAGCTGAAATGTATTTCATACTGAAAATTATGTATATTTCTTATTAAATGCACGTCAAATCCTGCAAATATGATGATTGATTTTGATGATTTTGTCCAATAATTAGAGGTCTTTGGCACTGGGTTTAAAGCAATATAGAATATGTGGTATATGGTACATACTGTACACTAATTAGGTCCCTTATGTATTATGTGTGGTGGCACGATGGCTCAGTGGTTTAGAACGGTCGCCTTGCATCTCCAGATCCAGGGTTCGATTAC
The DNA here is from genome assembly GCA_030068275.1 of Clarias platycephalus. Lineage (NCBI taxonomy): Eukaryota > Metazoa > Chordata > Actinopteri > Siluriformes > Clariidae > Clarias > Clarias platycephalus. The sequence goes on from JAQQZT010000021.1 coordinate 10,556,983, forward strand.
TGCATCGGTCTGTGTTGTCTGTGTGCATGGAGTTTGCATGTTCTCCCTGCTTGGTGGGTTTCCTCCCACAGTCCATTTGGTGTTTCCAAATTGTGTAGTGTGTGAGGGCGAGTGTTAATGTTGACCAAAGGTTGTACAAATGGGAATAAATACATTGGTCACCATTGGTATCCATGGTCCCTACTACAGAGGTTCCTAATAGTGCTGGGAAGTTTGAATCATTTTAGTGACTCGGTTCTTTGAATCTTGTTCGTCAAAATGAACAAATCTTTTTTGAGTCTTTTAGTTCATTTCGTTCTTTTGATCAGAAATAAAATAAAATGTTACATTTTCAATAAACAGACCCCCAATACGTCTACATACACACATTTTGGCTATAGTTCCAGTAATGAAAATATTACAATGCAGCTAAGGACAAATTATAATAAACAGAATGAGTAGCTCACCGCACATATCTTTTAGTCTGAGTCGTTCGTTATTTTTAATATATTGCACTGTACAGCGTCATGGGAGTCATGTGACAAAAGAACGAACGACTCTGACTAGAAGAGTCATTCTAGTCTGGTCGTTCATGAAAGAATCGCTCATTTCTGTTTCCTGTACATAATCTACGAAGGTTTTGTGATGATTTGCGTACGCGCGCCCAGTAGAAAATGAACGAATCACTTCTCGTTCTGAGTCACATTAAAGATTAATTCTTTGGATGGATGTAAGTATTAAGTGTAGTCCAACTTGTGCCACTAAAACTTGCTCTAATTTAATCATTTATCCATCACAATCTGAGCCTTGTTAAAATCACTCAGATTCTTACCCATTTTTCCTGCTCCCAACACTTTCAAGGAATAAATGCTCACTTGCTGCCTAATATAAGACCCCTTGTCAGGTGCCACAGTAATGAGATAATTAATTTTTATTCACATCACCTGTCACTGGTTTTAATTTTGTCTGATTGGTGTATAACACCAAAATTGGATCTGTTTAACATCAAATTTCAGTGCAACAGTTAAGAGAAAATTAATAAGAATTACACCAATTTGGCATTTGCTGTGATCTCATGTTACACAGAGCAGTTAGTGCTACATGTTGAAATATACTGTAGATAAGCCACCAGACTGCATTTTGGTTACCTCAGAAAAACGTTTTAATATGTTAGAGTACTTAATTTAGAGACTCATAAAATCTTATTTGTCTCCCTGAAAGTCATACTGAGGTAATTTTTGGTATTATGCTAACATCCTCTAACTACTGTATATGTAACTATGTTAGCTTGATTCCTTTGCTAATGCAAGGTCAGACTAGCATTGATTAAAGCAGCTAACACAAATTAGCTGGGCAGCAAATCGAATTCTAGCTAAGGGGAAATGTTGGTTTTTAATAGAATAGTTTATATGTTACTATTGTATTTACTTTATTTGAATTATTTGATTATTTACTTGTATTTAGAAGCTACATAGTATTAAAGCAATTTTTAAAGAAAAAATCAGGCTTATAGCAGTTTGAGGTACATAATCAGTTACTGTTGACATGAAATATCACTACCCCAATTTCATCAGTTTAAAAACTATATTTATTTTTAATATGTGAAATTATATATTTTTTCTATGCTTTCACTTTTGTACAACTTCTCTGGACTTTGTCCATCGCTGCTGTCTGGTGTGTCAGAGGTTCAGTCATGCTATATAAGCTGTGATGTACGGTATATCATACATTTTCATGCCAACAGCATGACCTCGACTGTGAAAATGCTTTTATATAACAGTTCCACAAACACCATTTCTTATCAACATACTATGATTTCAATAGATTATGATTTCTTTGTTTATTATTTTGCCCCATCCACACATATCCTTCCGCGACTGGCGGAACTAACTAACCGCGACAAAGAGCTGGCTACTGACACTTGTGTAATTAACAGGGTTGATTTTTTTTTTAGATTATTGCCAGTACTACTGTATGTAGCTAACACCTGATGAGAATAAACATGGAGGTGGTGGACAGTCCCGTAAATCTTGTAACTTTCTCTTTATATTTCCACTTTAGAATATCAGCTACGTTTACTTCTGAATTCTAGGGGTTAAATCGAAATTGTGGTGAATGGAAAGCTAGTGCTCTAGGGTGTACAATCCATTGTGCCACATACAAAGTACGGCTACCTGATCAGGTGTTGGAGAGCGATTTTGGATCATGTTATGAGGTAGTTAGCTTTGTAGACTTAAAACAATAGAAGAACACAAGTTGGTTGGGGCAGTGTTAATGCTCTGTGCAATTATCTACTGTGAAATCCTTGGAGTCTGCCATTCACGTGGATGTACACATACCACCTACCTACACATTGTTGCTAAACACCCCTTCATGTAAACAGTATTCCCTGATTGCAGTGACCTCTTTCAGCAGGATAATTTTGCCACACTGCAAAGATGTTTCAAGAATGGTTTGAGGAACACAACAACAAGTTTCAGAAAACCCATTTAAGAAATGTTGATCGTTCGTTGCATGATTGCTGTGATTTGTTGGCCAAGGGTGTCAAATATGGCCTACTGTGGCCATTTCAAATGGATTGTCAACTGATGTTCTAAATCAAAATTGATATGTTGACCATGTTTAATAGAACATAAAAAGGTAGTCTCTGTTATTCCACTAGAGGGCAACATAGAGCAGTAAGTTATAACTCTAAAATGTGCTAGCAATCACAAGTCTTCATTAACTTCAAACTCTAATTTTGGCAACCTTTTTGATCCGAATTAGAGTGATATCGGACTATGTGTAATGTGACCCACGTCGATGATTTAAAGCTACAATCCGCCTCCTGACAAGTTGGGAGGAAACCGGAGTACCCTGAGCAAACCATAGAAAACATGCAAAACACTACTCAGAGAGTAACATGAGCTCGGGATTGAATGAGGGAGCCAGAAGCTGAAATATTAACTGCAGTAAGTGTTTAAAGATTTATGACTGTGTGTTAAGTTTCTGGCTGAAACTGACAACTCTTCAGTGCTCACACACACGTACTGGATGAGGACAGCTTGGTTTATAGAGCTTATAATGCTGCGTCTTGGTTATGCAATAAAGTGGATGAGCTTTCATCGCTCCTTTGTGCATCGCTTTGCTGCGCTCAAACTGCTGACAGCAGCTGCAATCTTTCACGCAGCCGTGCCAGCTCAGGCAGAATATAACGGGACTCAGCATGATATATAGCTTCGGCGTAATGGATCAATTCAATCATATTCTCACTAACTCTAGGATGTCGATAAAAACCTGCATATCTTCGCTAGTAATAAAATAACATAAAACTATGATTGGATTCTGACAATTAAGCTAGACGTTGGTTTTAATTCTTTATTTATGAAACTGTCGAGTCACTAGAAGCACGTTCGGGTTACAAGGGAAGATAGGATCACACTCTACCAGCAGAGTAAACCACGTTTTAAATCAGAGTTTCTAATAAAAGACTATAAAATAACAGGGGCGCCTAACGTGAGCCCTAGGAAATCTCATAAATATTCAGACAGAGGTCAGGGGGAACAATTAATCTTGCTCAATAAAATATTATGAATACAAAACTAAACATTAGGTTTATAGGATTTGTGCTAAACATGACGTGGTTTGTTCCGATCACAACAGCCACTGCTCTTTCTCTTTGCTAAACTGTTCAGCCCACTTCTTTGTTAGCTCCAGGTAAAGACCAGGTTCATGGGGCTTGTAGTCCAAATAGAGACGTGTAGCAGTCTTCTTGGGTACGGCTGTCTCGATCTGCGTACCTTCGTGCCACTCGTTAAATGAAGTGATCGTGATGATATCCGGCCTCACTGACAGCGCCGCCTGCAACGAGGTCTCGTAATAGCGTCCGTTGACCCGGTTCCGCGTGTTGTGGTTGTTCCACGGACGGACGGCCGTGTCGACGTAACCCGGCCCGGCGCTGGGCATGAAAAGCAGGTTGTTTCCATCGCAGAAATCTTTGATGGTCTTCCAGTTCTGGTGGGAGGAGCCGTAGGAAAAGCCGTTGGACGCGAAATAGGTGTACATGCCGTCGAAGCCGCCCGCCAGGATGTCTTGCTTGTGACGTTCTTCGACGATGAGTCCGATGAAGATCCCGTCGTAAGGCGTTCCTCGCAAGGTGTGCGAGCCTCGCTTGGTGAGTAATTCGGCCCAGGATTCGGCCGGGGTAAGGTACGAGTCATACACATAGAACAAGGGGAGGATTCGCCCGGTGCTGGACTTGAATCTGTAGAAAGCATGATGATTTCCATACCTGGGTGAAAGGAAAAGATGTAGATTTATTGATATTACTTCCAACTTTATTGCCACTCTATATACAGCTGCTCTCAAGAAAACTATGTGCGTTACCCTTGTAACATAAAAACACCTTAGATACCTGTTGCAGTATATAAAAACTGTATATATCCTAAAAACAGGTGATAAATTACAATACATTTACTGTTGATACGTATATAACTTGAACATGAACAAATTATATTTGATTATTTTACAAGATGTACAGTGTCGTTCCTAGAGAAACTAATATTTTGCTGATTATTCTTCAGATGAATATATAGTATTAATGACTTATTTCTAAAAAATATACATACAATGTACGTTCAAGTCAAACCGGGACTTGCAATGAAATTGTTGCTAGCAGAGCAGTGGGACTTA
>JAQQZT010000021.1:10590369-10600727 GCA_030068275.1 Clarias platycephalus
TACAACATTATTGTTGAAATACACAGTCCTGAAAAAGGGGCGTTTCTTTTTTTGCTGAGTATATATATATATATATAGACCTAAATGTGGTGGCAAAGGCATAGTGGAATCGAGAAAAAAATCATTCTTTACATATAATGTAGAAGACGTCATGTTAACTACATTTCAGCAAAATTTGTATAATAATTTTCTGATTAAGATTTGCAAAGTACTGTATGTATGTTTATGCTATAGATATGCATGTACAGTTTGTAGTTTATGTTTAATAAAAAAAAGTTTTTAAATACCTGATCAATTTATCTATCTCCATGCCTATCCAGGTGTTATAACTGCGGCGGCCCGGACCATCATGCCAAAGAATGCCAGCTGCCCCCCCAGCCCAAGAAGTGCCATTTTTGCCAAAGCATGTCTCACATGGTAGCCAACTGTCCAATCAAAGCACAGCAGGCATCGCCAGGATCTCAGGGAACCCCCGGCTTGCCGGCGGGAGAAGAAATCCTGAGCCATACGGCCTCACCACCCGATCCCTCCCACTGAACGCGGGATTCCGGTCAGGGATAAATAACGCAAGCACCAATCATGCTGCTCACGGACTTATCTCAGGTTTTGACTCTTTTCAACAGCGTTAATGAATGTCGACTCTCACTAGCATGACACTGTAGTTAAAAAAAATAAATCAGTCATTTATAGTAGTGAGATATTTGTCTTTGAAATAATTCAGACTGTGAAACCGTTGCGGATCGGATGTCAAAAAAGCCGGTCAGTTCGATCAATTTTCATCGATTTCCATTTGCAAGATTGTAGCAGGGATTTTTTTTTTTTTTTTAGCTAGCGAAGTGTCTTAGATTCGTACGGAAACAATCAGAATCGAACAGAATGTTTACATATTGCAATAATCCTGGATGCTTTATCACATTTGTGAAGCACATTTTCATTTTATTCCGCAAAGTCAGTGTCGGTTTTTCATCATTCAGTGCCAAAGAACATAAACACACACATTTACAACTTTAGTGTCTGCTGTTATACTAATATGATTTAGTGTGATTAATGTTCTCATACGTTTACGTAGTTTGACTCCCATAACCAATTGAATGTTCTGTTTACTGTTGAATCTGTTGAATCTCATTGTGCACATGCACGGTTGTGCAGTGTGAATTACCCTCGGTTTGCATTTCCAAATATGTAGTGCTTAGCAGTGTGGTCTCGCACCTCCAGGGTCGGGGGTTCGATTCCCGCCTCAGGTCTGTATGTGCGATGGAGGTTGCATGTTCTCCCCGTGCTTGGTGATGGATTTCCTCCCGGAGATTAGGCTAATTGGCGTTCCCAAATTCCTAGTATTGTGTGAATGTGTGTGATTGTGTCCTGTGATGGATTGGCATCCGGTCCAGGGTGCAGCCTCCAACCTTCCACGACCCTATAAACAGGATAAATGTTATAGAGAATGAGAGAGAGTGAGTGACCCAAATGTCCCAATACTGTTCTTATCACAAGTAAAAAGGCTATGCTAGCTGTTGAGTATAGACGGAGTAGTTGGATATACAGTATATGAAACCTGATTTGAAAATCACATATCATTTCTTTATACATCCAGTATCACATCACCACATCGATATAATGTCAGTGGTCACCACTGGCCTCCCCAGTGCCCAGTTGGTCTACAGAGGTTCCTATGGATCAATGGTGCCTTGATTTAACCTTAAGATCGTCAAGTGTGGTGTTAAGAACAATATTGGAGTATCAACATATTTGTCCATACTGTATATTTGGAAATCCACAGCCAAGTTATATCTAACATATTGCACTGTTACTTGTCATTGCATTCCAGGAAACAAACTAAAGCTATCATTGGTGCGGTTTAATGTGAACTTTCTAATCCCAGCAAATCAGAATCAGCATTTCATAGAACCTTCCCAATTGGGGATTTATTCTACTCATACTGGTTATATAAAAAAAACTGTTCATGGCTAGTAAAGAAGATTATTATTTTATTCTGGATTATTCTTATTTTTCCAGTTTTAGAGTGAATGGTGAGTTTCGTCAGAGTCGACTCCTCATTTCTAGGGGAGTCTTGACCGGGAACTTCGCCATGTTCTAATATAAATACTAATTGTAATCTTTGTATAACGTGATTATTTATTTGTAGCTCAGGTTTACCTCAGATTTTATGTTAACACGGTGGAGATGTACTAGTTCTCAATCGCAGCTATATTTTGCTATATTTGTTCCAGATATAATCTTGTGATTTGTGTATTCTGTATATATTTAATCTATGCCAAATGTCAAGCAATCCAATTTTCCACTAAAGATATTTAAAGGGCATTTAAAGCGAACCTAAAGTTCAGGCATATTTTCAGTCATGTAATTAAGAGTTCATTGCTCATTTCTGTCTCAGGGAAAATGGCAAATGTGGCGAAATGAATCTAAAAAGCTTGGTTAAAAAAAAGAAACAGATCTTACCCAAAGCTAAGCCAAAATCACAATGGTACTCTTCTATATTGTTTTATTTTCTTTTTTTCGCGAAGCCCTGTTACTTTTAAAGGATGTTTGAGAAAGTCTTCAGGACAGGTTTTTATGTCTCATAGCAGTAGATCGAAGTGACTGATTTGTGGTGTGAACTTGGAGTAAGAGTTATCACAGCTTTCAAATCCTTTCTTGATAATCTTAAGAAGCATTGTGTGTATAAATCACACACACAATATGATTAGCCATTTAATTAAGCAGCCTAAACTTATGGCACATTTACACTGCCTGGATAAAAAAAAAAAAAAAAAACTCTTAACATAGCTTTAAACCCTCTTTAGTTTTGATTGCGGCACACAATGTGGTGGTTTATTCATGCATGAAAATAATTCTCAGAACCACTCTTTTACAATTTGTGTTCTGGAATATGTCCATGCTAACATATTGTGATAACCTGGTCATTCAGTATTTTCAGGTCATCAGCTGAGTTCATATTATTGCCGCATAATGTTGCTGAGGGGCGGCACGGTGGTGTAGTGGTTAGCACTGTCACCTTGCACCTCCAGGGTCCGGGTTCGATTCCCGTCTCTGTGTCCATGGAGTTTGCATGTTCTCCCCGTGTTTGGTGGGTTTCCTCCGGGTACTCCGGTTTCCTCCCACAGTCCAAAGACATAGGTTAGGCTAATTGGCGTTACCAAATTGCCTGTAATGTGTGAATGAGGGTGTGTGTGTGTGTGTGCCCTGCGATGGATTGGCACCCTGTCCAGGGTGTACCCTGCCTCGTGCACTAAGCCTCCTGGGATAGGCTCCAGGTCCTCGCGACCCTGAATACAGGATAAACCGGTATAGAAGATGCGTGAGTGATGAGAGTGTTGCTGAGTCTAGATCTGACCAACTGATGTAACCCCAGATCATAACACAAGACTCCAAAGGCGTTTATAGTGGACTCTATGCATGATGGGCGTATCGCTTCATGCGCTTCCCTTCTTACCCATCGCTTTGAAATAGGGTCAATCAGGGCTGATCAGATCACATGACACTTTTTCATTGATCTAAAGTACAATCTTTATGCTCCCTAGTAAACTGAAGCCTTTTTTTCTCATTAGTGTCACTAATAAGTGCTTTTCTTATGGTCACACCGCTGTTTAGTCCCGATCCTGTGCGTTCTTATCACATTGTATGCATATGGAAATGCTCTAACAGTACTTTCTATTGCTAATTTTTAATATAAAGCATTTGATGATTTCCGTTCATGATTATTTTTTCTTTCATCTTGTTTTTTGACAGTTCAGCACTATCCTTTCATTTTTTTAATGCTACTTAACCCAATTCCACTTACAGGTATTTGAAATTTCCCTAGTTGTTTTCTTTGCTTGATGCAAGGCAACTATTTGACCCTTCTGAAAAACTGACTTTTTTTGTCCAGGCAGTGTATGTGTGAGAATTATGTTTAGCCTCTGGATTAATACTTAATACATTTTTGTACTGCCAAATCAATCATTTCTGACATGCATGAGACATTCTTCAGTCTTGTATATTGTTCTTGTATATTTTCCCCCACATAATAATATAATTGTTTTATTCTCTATTTGCATGGTAGATGGTGTTAGAGTAGAATAGAGCCATGTAGGCATAGCGTTTCAGTTTGAGAAAGCTGAAAAACCAAGCTGCTGATTCATAGCGATACAAATGATTCCAATTGAGTAATTGCTGTGTCTACAGTTATAGTTTTTTCATAGTTATATTTGGGACTGGGTTATTTTTTTTAACTTTTTTCCTTCTGTTTCATTAAAGAGAAAACAAGGTGTACACCTTGTTTGCTCAGAATCTATACAAGTCTACCTCAGGATGTTGAAATGTAAGTGGACCTGGACTGAGTGTGCCACTCTGACTAGTGCAGCGTCCACTTAAATGTGTCATGTGAAAGATGTGTGTGTGTGTGTGTGTGTGTGTGTGTGTGTGTGTGTGTGTGTGTGTGTGTGTGTGCGTGCGTGCGCGCGCATGTTATTTAGTTTTTAGCGTTAAACTAAAAATCAGGTGTTGTGACTTGGAATGCATGTTCTTTTGCAAGTGATCAGTGGCTTTAGAACAAAAGCTGAATGCTATTAGAAATTTACTTTGAGGTTAACATATGTGTCGTAGTTTGTGTGAACCGCTTGTCTTAGCATTTACTCTTGAGAAGACAGCAGTGCTAGAAGTGTAAAAAAGTTCTTAACAACATTATTGTAAGGACTTATTAAAAAATGCAATTAGCTTACTGTTATTTCTAAACAAATGATGAGGAACAATTACGATACATGTCAAAATATTGTGCCTATAAAAGCTGCACGGTGCACAATGGGTACTTTCCAAGCCACCTGGATCAGAGACTTTGAATTGAAATGTCTTCTTAAGTTCGTTAATATATTTAATAGCTTCAGTCTGATATTATGTATTTAATAACTGATTAATGGCTCATGGATTTAGTTTGAAGTACAAGATCTCATTCGTGGCTTGGATTTGTGTTGTTGTTTTTATTTTTACATTTTACGTTGCCGTCTAACCTGTGCATTACATTCAGTGTTCAGTGAGGATTGAAATACCTATTTTGTATTCAAATGACCAAAGAATGTAGCCATGTTGTGGCAAGTTACAGTATGTTGTGGGTTCAGTATGGAGCCCCGTCTGAACGGCCTCAACGATCGCCCAAGTACTGGACCTGGGTCCAGCTGTCAGCTTTATATATTGTGACAAAGCATGCAAAGAATGTTGTGACCAAGAATGTTTTAGTGAGCAATCACTACTTGCTTTCTAGTGAATAAATATCTTTCAATATTACACCATTGTGCAGTGTTTTCATTTTATCTTTTAAATAAATATGAAGGAATATTGTGTCTCTTTTAAATATCAGTGTCATTCATTGTTTCAAAATATATGATACATTATACATTGCCATTGTACATTTATCTGAGATTCTGCACCCTGTACCCACAAAATAATGCTTCTATTTCACCCCTTCTAACTGCTTTCTAACAGCTCCGGCATCCTGATACCTCCTTCACATGCATTTTCAGGCTGATACCTGCCACTAGAGTGGTTGGTTTTCCCTTGACATACCACGCTAATCTTCAGCTTTGGGGCTGGGGCTGAATTTCTCCACATACTGTACAACATGTCCGAGTAGATAGCCAAAAAAAACGACCAGCAACCCGTTTCAAACAGCAACCAATGCCTGAATCCCTATAGTATCTAAAGATGCGCATCAGCCTATTGCCTCAGATCACTAAACATCTCATGACAGTGATGTCTCAGGTATATATATACACCCAAGTTCTGATTCTTTCGTAAAGGACCTAGCTAAGGATATAGGAAAACTAATATTGATTGGGTCCCATTTTTGCCACCAAAATGGACTCCACTAGACCTCTGAAGGTGTGCTGTGGTATCTGGCATCAAGCCCTCAGTAGCAGATCCTTTAAGTGCTATAAGTTGTGAGGTGGTTCCTCCATGGATGAGAGTTGTTTGTCTAGCTCATGCCACCAGTGCTTAATTGGATTGAGGTCTGGAGAACTGGGAAACCAAATCAAGACTTGTTTTTGTGTCCCTCAAACCAATATTGAACTGTTTGCATTGGGTGTCTGCCAGCTAGCCTTGTTCCCATAGTGCATCCTGGTGCCATCTCTTCGCCAGGTAAGCGACGCACGCGCACACAGCCATCCAAATGTTGTACAAGAAAACATTCATCAGAGTAGCCACCTTTTTCCATTGCTCAGTGGTCCATGCTCACATGTCAACATGGGCACCCTGACCAGTCGGCATACACAACAAAGTATGAAGCGAAGTGTGTTTTGACACCTTTCTATCAAAGCCAGCTTTAATCTTTTCAGTCATTTAAGCCAGAATAGCTCTTCTGTTGGATGTGACTACTCAGGCCAGCCTTTACTCCCCACATGCATCAGTGAACCTTGGCCACCCTTGACCCTGTTCCCAGTTCAGACGTTCCTGACCACTGCAGACTGGGACAATCTAAGAGCTGCAGATTTGGAGTTGCTCTGACTCAGTCTTCTAGCCATTCCAATTTGGCCCTTGTCAAAGTCACAAAAATTCTTATAGCTGCCCATAAGAAACCTAGTAATTAATCCTTTTTCAAATTTACATTTCAGTTTACAACCTTATACAGTTTGTGAAATACTTTTAATGATTGCTTGGGACATAAAAATACAGTTTGCATAATCCACTTTAATTGACTATTATACATGAAAGAAACAGCTATAAAAAGTGTATGATACAAGAGGTGTAAAAGACAGGTGGCAGCAACATTCATAATGATTGAAGTACAGTGAGCTGTACAACAACAGGCTGAGGTAGTTAGTGAAATGAATGTGCCAACATATAATCAAAAATTTTTCATTTTCTCTTTATTTTCACTGTGTTGCAGAAGCGCTTCAGAGAGAAGATTCCATTGTTTGGCTCATTCGGGTGCTTCAGTATGTTCCTGACTTTCTTTGGGTGTTTGTAAAGCTCTGAGTGGGTTCGGAAAGTACGGACACAGAGAGACAGAGATGCGGTGAACTCAAAGAGGTATGTTTTATTATTATTTAGTGCGGGAAGCAGGTGAATGTGGGTAGATTACATGCTCTGTGAGAAGGGAGATGGGGATGGTCGGTGTGAGTGCTTAGTAGAATACTAACTTAGTAGAGTACAGCAGAACCTCATCATGTGAATTGAATTTGTTCTGGAGGCGAATTCTTTAGGTGTAAATTTGTACTGGGTTATAAATTTTCCCATAAGAAATAATGTAAATGCAGATAATCCATTCCACCACCCAAAAATATTACAAACATAATGGAACGCTTGGCATGAAAATGCTTTGTATAGCAATGCAAATTTATATGCTAATGTTGTATCATTGTCCATACCGTTTCATCCTGTGTACAGGGTCATGAAGGGTACATAGTATAGAAGATGAATGAATGTACCCGTTTTACCATGCACTTTTTAAAATAATTGTTTCTTTTTTCCTAAATAATAGTACTTTTATTTCCCTTTAATAATTGAAATTTGCATAGGCATACGTAAGTATTTCCCTGGAGGAGTCAGGGTACATCCTGGAGGGGTGCCAATCCATCACAGGGCACACACACATACACTATGGGAGGAATGCACAGGGAGAACATGCAAAACTCCACACACAGACCCCGAATCAGGAATCGAACCATCGACCATGAAGGTGCAAGACGACAGTGATAACCACTATGCCACTGTATTTTTTAATTTTTTTGTTTTTGTTTTTTTTGTTTAATACCTCTGAGAAAAGCTCATTTTGGGGATAGGGGGCGGTGTTTCTCACACTGAAGTGGAATCACGTCAGATTGTGTGTGTATGAGAGAGAGAGAGGGCGCGCGCGCGTGCGTGCTGGCGGATAGGGGGGAAGCTCGCCCTGGGCAACACGCTCGCGCGGACGGAAAGCGCTTCTGTTCGCGCGCGCGTGCCTGTATAATGGCTGCTAGAAACAGCCAGGAAAGGAAACACGTGAATTTCGGATAAACCTGACAAAAGGTAAATTATTCCTGTCTTTTGTGTGTTTGAATTTCGGCAGGCCGCAGGACTCTTTGTCTCGGTGTGCAGGTGTGTGTGTGTGTGTGTGTGTGTGGGCAGGACGTTGACATTAGTTGTCAGCATTAGTTAGCATTGTTTAGCCTGTTGTTTGTTGTGACACTCTCAGCTGGACAACAATAACATTCATGACTTTGTTATCCCAGGAGACGAAACGTGAGGGAAAGAAACAGCCAGACTAACAGATAGCCAGAATAACCTTCCCTGGTGCTACTACGGTGGCTAAAGGCTAATTATTATTAGCTAATCAGCCAGCTAGCTAACATGGTGTGTACGCTAATAATCAGCATAAGGTTCGACATGTTTTTTCTTATCTTATAATGTTCACGTGAGTTCCTGATATGACCAACGAATGACACCATTGTGGGTCGTTTTTGTTTAAAATGTACAGAACTAGCACAGTGTTTAACTCGGCCTAGCTTTACTGCACACTGTTTAACGCTGTAATGTCGTAACAAACGAGCTCTCGTGTTGTTTTATCGTATTGCTATGGAGATGTCGGGCTAAAACTCCTCCCAGAGACGGTTTTGTGCACGAGCAGTATTTCCTAACTCTTTTCAGGGGAAAGGTAGGTGACGCTCAGAACTCGCGTGAAGTCACCGAGTGACGTCATGACGTTCACTCATTTGCTGATTATTTGAATATCAAAGCGACCGACATGGAGCAGGATTTTTTCACCCTCCTGAGGATTATTTAAGTGTTAGATTTTTACCCTCCCAGATTAAATGTAAAATATGGTATGTGCCAATATATGTTGGTCTTTCGAACCCTCCCGCCACACAATATCCAATGATCCCTGGTGAATCCCGTCCCATTTCCAAATTGCTTGTAGTGTGTGTGTGTGTGTGTGAGTGAGTGAATGTTTGTGTGGGATTGTGAGTGATTGCGTGCCCTGTGATGGATTGGGCACCCTGTCCATGGTGAACCCTGAATTGCACTCCCCTGGAGTCCCCTGGAATAGGCTCCAGACTTCCCGCGACCCTGAACAGGATACGCGGTATAGAGAATGAGAGAGTCAGAAAGTGAGTAATTTATGCAAAATCAAATGATCTCTATTTTCTATCTTCTCCTTTATATTAATTTTATACTTACTGAAAAGTGTTTGGCGTGACTTTATGCCTCCTATTTACACCAACTGTTACAGTTTGCTTGTTTCTGTCTTTTCAACTCACCATGTTTCTTCCTTAAATATTATAATGAACCCTGGTCACATGACTGGATATACCTGAATAACAGAATAAGTCTTTGATGTTGTGGAACGTGATGTAAGATGAAAATATCTGTCTGAGTAAGGCTTTGAAGGTCGTTTTCATGCTTGAGGTTTTTCAGACTTTGGAATAATTTCCCACGAGTCTTTGGTACGTATATCGAAAGCTGAAAGACGAGGTGAATGATGTGCTACTTCATGTTCTTCCTGTTCCCTGTTTTGACATTGTCAGTTATTTTAATAAAATTTAAATATTATTTCGGATTAATTGCATTAAATGACGCGGGAATGTTCGAGAAATTATGAAACTCACTGTCCATTTTATTAGGAACACCTGTTCACCTAATCATTAATGCAGGGCTTCAGTTTTTCAATATTTACCTCAAAAATAAGAATTGAGAAAAAGTTGGATCCCTGTTACTTCAGCTGTGGTTTGGATGTTAGCACCAAACAGACTAAGGTTTGAGTCTTTTAGATCTGCTAAGCATTTGAGAGCGGCCCTATGTGCTTTTATTCCCAGCTCTCCTTTCTCAATTCTCCCTGTACTTAGTGGGTTTCCTCAGGGTAAATCCTGTTTCCTCCACATGTAGATTAGGTTCATTTTTCCCTCACACAAGCTGCCCATAGTGTGTGTGTCCTTCAATGGATTGCCACCCTATCTGGGACATACCTCGCCTCATGCCCTAGGTCCCTCATGATCCTATACACCGTATAAACCGTATAAACGATGAATGAATGATCATTTGGGATTTTCACACTCGCACACACAGCAGTCTCTAGAGCAGGGGTAGGGAACCTATGGCTTGCGAGCCAGATGTGGCTCTTTTGATGGCTGCATCTGGCTCGCAGACAAATCTTTAATGAAAAGAATAATAACGTTAAAAATATAAAACATGTATTTCATTCCTTTCATTTTCAACCATGTTCATGGTTGCGGATGGCTGGAGCCAATCACAGCTGTCCTCCGGGACAGCACCAAATTTTTATTGGATAATGCGTAACGTACACAGGTCGTTGTTAGGTCAGGAAGTAAACTTCCCTCCTTTTAATCAAGTTCGCCTTTGTTGAGAGAGCAGGTTCTGCAGTGTGTCTAATA
>JAQQZT010000021.1:10600827-10615168 GCA_030068275.1 Clarias platycephalus
AAAAGTGTTGGTCTTACATAAAATGCACACATTTACTTGTATTTCGTTTTAAACATTTAGACATATTGTATGGCTCTCATGGAATTACATTTTAAAATATATGGCGTTCATGGCTCTCTCAGCCAAAAAGGTTCCGACCCCTGCTCTACAGCATATACAGCTAATGTTCAGCAAGCTGCTTTTTTTGAGTTGTTGATCGATGGAAAATAATGAAATTGGTTCCTGCTCTGCTATAGGAAGGATATAGTGACTTGTACAATTACTATTTACAAACGTGCTGAGCAGAAAAGCATCTCGGCATGCACAAAGCATCAATCATTGAGATGGAAGCGCTATAGCAGCAGAAGATTAGGCTACATTAAGTTGAACGAAAAAAGTAAAAATTTTTTAGTTGTCTGCCCACAGAACTGCTGGAGGTTTTTGTTTTTCACTGATGCAGGTGGTGTTTAAATACAGGCACACAACAACAGGAAAAAAAAGGCAGCTGAATAAGAGAGCGGTGCTGGGTTGTTTGTTTAACTTGCCTTAAGTTTTTTTTGACTTAGTTTGGTAGTTATCACGCTATCATTTAAACTTTAATCTCGCCTTTTGTTTATTTCCCTCTCTCTCTTTCTACAGCTGAGGAAGAGGATGGTGAGCAGCCAAGCCAAGTACGAGCTGATTCAAGAGGTGGGTCGAGGCAGCTATGGTGTGGTGTACGAGGCTATGGTGCAGCGGACGGGGGCTCGTGTCGCCGTCAAGAAAATCCGCTGCCACTCACCGGAGAACGTCGAGCTAGCTCTGCGCGAGTTCTGGGCTCTCAGCAGCATCCAAAGTCAGCACCCTAATGTCATCCACCTGAAGGAGTGCGTGCTCCAGAGAGGCGGGTTGGCTCAGAGGATCAACCACGGCCTTGGCTCCTCTTCATACCTGGAGGTAGGTGCATGATCGTTCCTTACATTTATTTAATGACTGATTTAGGCCTTTACTACTCAAAACACTTTCCAGGACTCACATGGCAATGTACTTGCTCGAAATGGAAACCCTGATGCAAGATGTCACTGGAGAGACACTTCAGGGTTTATGTAAAGTCCAGATGTCCACGGCTGTCTCAGCTACGCATCTGTGATTAGACCACTTGAGATAATAGTGACTGTAATAACGGGTCTGAATGTCAATGTGGTATTTAGTGTTAACTAAAGACAGGTCAATCGCAGTGAATAGACCACTTCTTTTTATTTTGGCATCCCTAGCACAATCTGTACGTATAATAAAACTGTAAAGTTGGCACGTCTGTACATTGAATATATATGTGAAAAATTATTTGGGGGTACGTGAGATGAGTAACATCAAGATGGTGTTTGGAATTTTTGTCTCTGTTTGTTTGTGAATCCATCATGTAAAAAAATACTAAACAAATTTTAATGGAGTTTTCACAGGTGTATTTGGCCAGGCGGCCTTTAAAATAAATCATTAGTTCATCTAATTCAACGTGAACAAAGCTGTAGGAACCACTAGTTCATAATAAATATATAAACATAAATGTTTAAATGATTTCTTTTAGCCATGCATTCTAACTGTACGACTACATCTAAAAATGCAGTGTTTCACAAAGTGAGGGCTCCCCTGGTGGGCTTTGATGGTACTGCAGGTGGCCAGTGATGGATGGATAGATACTTTATTGATACTAAAGAAAATTCCAGGCATCCAGTAGCAACGAAGACAGTAACGCAAAGACTGGTTTGTAAATGTAAACGCACACTATATAAATTGCATTAACATTGTTTAAGAAAAAAATATTTTAAATGCTGATTTTGGTAATTGAGCTTGAAATTGTTATTATGTAGATATATAATTTGAAATATTTATGTTTATAATATTCATGAAAAGTAATCAGAACTAGTAAAACTCAGTCATAGGATTTAAAAAGATTTTTTTGATCCAGAACGTATTCAATGTGTTGTCATTAGCGTCATAATTCATAAATCATAACAATGGCAAAAGGAAAGCTGTTCATGCAGAATCATCTTCAACATTTTTATGATGCAGAGTCAAATCACTCAGACTTAACAATTTACGGTTTGTGATTAATTGTTATCATTTGTTGCTTCACACATTACGTTTATGGACTTGGATGGGTTACTCTCTTGCGCTGCATTGCTGAGCATAGACGTGTTCTGTTTATGAAATAAAAACATGTAGCTATGACAAAGCTCTGCATTTTCTCCTTTGGAAATTCGCTCGCTAGTACCTCATTTATAAAGTCACTGGAAAGATATAACCAATATTTCATAGATGTGGCCAAAAGTGTGACTACTTAGTGATATAACTACTTGTTCATAACGTCCCGTTCCAGAGTTGATCTCCCTTTTATCTACTAATAATTATATAATATTCCAAACTCTATATAAAATCTAATCGTAGATTAGCGTGGCTGTGGGGATTTGTGTTCATTTACTATATCTACAAGAGCATTAGTGAGATCAAGCACCGATGTTTGACGATGGGGCTCCAGTACCATTTCGTCCCAAAAGGTCGACTACGGAAAGGTTGAGTCGAGGTCAGACTGTACACCATTTCGTCTTCGTAACCTGCTGCACGTTGCTCGTCAGCCAGGTCGTCAGAGACTCTGAGAGACATAGTGAAACTTGCCTGATACCGGATCTGCACCAGAACAACACATCCTGTGCTGTACATCCTGAGTACATGCAGAAGAGAAAGCAGTGGAGTAACATCACATCTTGTCTGCAGCTGCTGTTGGCTGAGGAGAACAGAAGGGCATTTTGCACTGTTGCATGGCACCAAACACAGGAAACTGGATGCAGTTCAGAGAGAAAAACATTGGCCAACACTTCCGCACATTTTGATATATTAGACGTTTCAAACACATGATGTAACAAGTAAAAACGCAAAGAAGAAAGGGGGCCACTTTGTGGTTAGGAAGCAGTTTGTCATGGTTTGATTCATAATTAAACCCATTGGTTATAACTAGGGCTGTAGCTATCGGATATTTTAGTAATCGAGTATTCTACCCAAAATGTAATCGATTAATCAAGTAATCGGATAAAATTTACTTTTGCCTGATTAAACACCAATGTAAAATTTATAAGAGAAACAAAGCTTAATTGGTTTTCTTTTTAGAAAAAAATCAACTTTTATATTTTAAATTCATACAGCATTTCATAAAAAATATAAATTTTCATTATTCATAATATAAGGAATAGCTTAAAGTTGACTGAGATGAATTAAGTGCATTACAGAGCCATACATTCTTATTTGAAAGCCTTTTCTCAGATGCAAAAAAAAAAAAAAAAGGTATTTCAAACGACGTCGTTTTCTCTTGCTGGTTTCTTCATCTCTTGGCCCGCTGATATTTTTATCGCTCCATTCCATTCTGCATCCCGCAACAGAACGCTCCCTCAAATTAATACACAGCTAACTGTTTGCGTCTCCTTCCGCTTTTTGGGTGACGTAAGCGCTTCTTCTTCGTCTGTGTTTCCTGGCGGCTTGCATCCAGAAACGCACTGTGTCAAAAGCGCGCTGTCAACAAATAATTGCGCAAAAACATAATGCAAGTTTTTTTTAATTAAATCATTTTTTGTAATCGAATTACTTGAGTTACTCGAGGAATCGTTTCAGCCCTAGCTATAACTGATTGGTTAAAAAAAAATCTTAACTAACTTAAATCTTAAAAACTTAAGCTAATAAAAAGCTAATTCATTTTTTAAATATCAGCATTTTATTTATTTATTTTTTTCCCCAGATCATATATATAAGTATCTCTCTCATGCTCAGGACAAATCCTCCCATGCATGAAAGTTTGGAAACACACTCTTGCTGTAGCAGCTATGTGTTAAGTTCATCTAATTTTTCCGGTGCTCTGGTACCTGTGAGCTAAACATTTAAGCTATTTGGACAAACCTGGATAAGAATAATAATAATTTTTTTTATTTAAAAAGCGCCACATCCTGATTAGGGCCTGGCAGCTGTCTAAAAAATAATCCAGGAATTCTTAAATGTTTTAGTTTGCATGACTCAGCAAAAATAGAATCACCTTAATAATCCAGGAATTCTTAAATGTTTTTAGTTTGCATGATTCAGCAAAAATAAGACACCTTTAACATAGAGAGAGAGAGAGACACGTTTCTTCGATCACATCGGAAGCAGCCCCGAGAGACTTTCGATGTGGCAGGATGTGGTGAGATGTACCAGCAGACTCTAGTGGTTCTGCACGTTCTTTGGTTCAGATTAATCAAGAGCACTGCTGATATGCATCTCGATTGGTACATTTTCAGGATAAATGGAAGCTACAACCCGTGCTACCCCCTTAGGAGGCTCTTCTCACAGAATGACTTCTACCAAGAAGTGTGCCTTGCTGCAGGTTTAAGCGTGCATCCGTTGCAACATGCGTCACTAGCTGAGAGCTCTTGAAAGTTTCTAACACCGCGATGAAGCATGCACGTTTAAGCAAGCTCAAGTATCACTTCTGCTCTGAGAACGCAACATTTTGTATAAATGAATTCTTGCGACGTGCAGCATTGTGCGCACTTGCCTCCCCTTCCCTTGCACTTTGTGAAAGACCTTATTCTGAACGTACCCGAGAGGCCGCCGGTGGACGATTATAGTCTCTCTGTGACAGCTAAACTATTGTCTAACTCCTCGTTAAGTCGCTCACTTTGGCTACTTTCCCAGAACCAAGTAATATTTATGCGCCTTTTTAAAACAATCTCTTTTGCTTGTCGGCCCAAAACCAGTAAACTTTAACGAGACAGAATTGTCTATAACGGTTTTGTGGATTGGACTCTGTTCTCAGTGTTGATCAGCACACTTTATGGTCCATTTGCACACAAGTTACTTCTCAAGTAATGAAATTCGTGAGCCGATACACTCGACAGTGAGTGTGAAGTTTTATGCAGTAGCATTATTACTTTCGACTATCGACTACAGCTATTTTTATTACATTTTGTTTTACTGTCAGTTAAGACAAGATGTTCAAGTTAAACCAGGACTTGTGATGACATTTCTCCTGAGTGAAGGCGTTAAAACTGACTGAGATTTACAGAAGACTTCAAGCGCAGTACAGTGATCAGACGCTTAGCCGCATATAAAACATTTAAATTATGCAAATGTTTTAAAGAAGCCCATGTATCCGTGAATGACGGTCCCGGCCGAGGCGGCTCGGAGCACACTGCAGTAGTTTCCGTGAACATTCAGCGAGTGGAACGCCCAAAATATATGGCTAAGCTTGTCTTCAACTTGCAGAAGAGACGCATGTCTGTGAGAACAATACACACAGTCATTCACCAACACTACTTGCACGTTACAGGAAAACCTCGATGGTATCCAAGCACCAGTAGATGAGTGCATTAGTGTAGCAGGGGATTATAGAGAGAAACTAGAGAGGTACACTTTTCTTCAGAAAATGTGAGTGGGGCGTGCTGTGGCAAAACTCGAGCCCCCAATATCTCTGACGATGGGATCCAGAGTTAGGTTCAGTTTTAAAGCTCCTATGGAAGTTACCATATCAGGGAATGCAACTGTGAGCACTTCTTGTTTTAGTGGGGAGTACCTTCCCCATTATATGTCAATGGGGCAAATTTGGGCACCACTTGCGTCCCAGGGGTACAACTTGCAAGCCACTTCAAATGTGGTAAATTTAAGATTTCTTTAAGAAATTCTCGCTCTGTGCTACAATCCGTCAAATTTGGTCTCAATGTTAAGTCTATGGGACTTTTTGGGGCTCACCACTTAGAAAAGTCATAACACCCCATTCCTGAATAAGCTCGGTCGGACACTTCACTCATGGGTCTACGTCAAACGGTGCGGGACTAGTTATGCGCCAAACTTTTGTACGGAAGAAGAAAAAAAAGGGGAAGAATAATAAACCTGTGAGATGATAATACAGTAATAGTTGTGCTTTGCTTCGCAAGCACCACTAATAAAGGGAGTTTTTACTCGCATAACTCTGTTCTGTTATTCGGCACAAGCATAAGTCCCGGGTTGACTTGAACGCCCCTTGGAGATTTTAAAATACATTGTTGTATAGACTAGTTGATTAGAATAATACATACATATATTATGTCCTGTTTGTTCCTGGAGAAGTTTCACTACTCAGTCTCTTTTTTGGTATACATTTACAGTATAGTTTAATCCCCTTCGTATATGATTTATTATTATTTATTTTTGTTCCCTCTTCCCCTCCATTTTTTTCCTTCCCTCTCCTCCATGTTGCTCCATGTTTTTGTTTCCTTCCTTCCCTTCCTTAAATATACCTGGTGAGGTATAGGGAGTTTATAAGGGGTTCATAAAGTGTGCATTGAAACACTACGTTTACTTTGTTATATCCCTGTTTAAAATCATGTTTAAAAATATTGTTGAAAAATAATGCATTCATAGCTTTTTAGGAAAGCTTGCAAATAATAATAATAGTATGTTCATAAACTATAATAAACCCTGTTCTTTACTTTAAGAATTTCTGCTAGGAATTCATAAATCATGCGCATCATATGTATACATACTCGTATAGCATGATTCTGCAGGTTCATTCGTGACCTTCCGTAGACAAGCATAGCCAGATGAGAAACTACAGTGTGCTATGAATCGCCATGGCGACCGCCGTAGAGGCACCGTGTCACATGTCAGGAAGAGTAAGATACTCAGTTATTCAACTGCTTTTCAACAGCCTTCAAAAAAAGATATGCCTGTAATTACGCAGTCGGTGCCACAGCAAGCCGTGATTTTGAATCTGTAACAGGGATTTATTAGAAACACGAGCAACTTCACTTTCTGATGTTTTTTTGCTCATTTTTGTTTTCTCAGCTGGTGGAAACGTCCCTGAAGGGTGAGCTGGCGTTCGACAGGCGCCGTTCCCGCTACCTGTGGTTTGTGACGGATTTCTGCGACGGCGGCGACCTGAACGCATACCTGCTCTCGCGCAAACCGAGCCGCCGCACCAACGCCAGTTTCATGCTGCAGCTGGGCAGCGCACTGGCCTTCCTGCACCGCAACCGCATCATCCACCGCGACCTGAAACCTGACAACATCTTGATCTCGCAGGGTCACGCGGAACCGACGCTTAAGGTGGCCGACTTCGGCCTGAGCAAGGTAGGAAGAGAATATCTTGTAAAAAGGTGGTAAGAAGATGATATTTAGATTAATGTAAAGAAGCATTGGCGCACCAGTCAAGAAATGTTAAAGTTTTTGTCTGAAATACTCCTGATATTTGAATAATTAATATATATATATATATATATATATATATAAATTTTTTTTTATTTATTTATTTATTTTTTTTGCTGTAATTTAATAAGATCCTAAAGCACCGTAAGATTTAATTCTATCGTCGTTATTTGCAGGTTTGCTCAGCGACAGGCTTGGACCCAGACGAGCCGGTGAGCGTCGAACGCTGTTTCCTGTCCACGGCGTGCGGCACCGACTTCTACATGGCGCCCGAAGCGCGCGAGGGCTGCTACACCGCCAAGGCGGACATCTTCGCACTGGGTGTGATCATCTGGGCGATGGTAGAGCGCCTGACGTTTGTTGAGGCGGGAACACAGCGCGAGCTGCTGGGCAGCTATGTGCGGCACGGCGAGGTCATTGTACCGCTCGGAGAGGCGCTGCTCGAGAACCCGAACATGGAGCTCCTGATCCCGGCCCGGATGAAAAGCATGAGCGCCGGAATGAAGCGGCTGATCAGGGAGATGTTAGCGGCCGACCCGCGGCAGCGCCCCGACGCCTTCGAGCTCGAGCTCAGGTTGGTCCGTATCGCCTCCAGGGAGCTGGACTGGGACACGTGAAGAGGATGCACGCATGTGTGTGTGTGTGTGTGTGTGTGCTTTAAAAAAATGTGAATAGAACCTGATTTTATTATTTTTTTCTAACATTTTTCATTTAACCAAGCAAAATGAACACGAACATGCGGGTGTTAATATTTTCGTTTTTCTTTGTTCACAAGCACAAGTGAGCAATGTTATTTTTTAAAGTTTTTTTTTTTTTTTTTTTTAAGGTATACTGGGATTGTCGATTAGAAAAGTGTTTTTTTTATTTTATTTTTTCCCCCCCAACCAAACAAATACATGCATATTTCTTCTTCTTTTTTTTTTTGTCCCCAACGTCCACACAATACCATACTCGTATGGTCAATGAAATATACCACTATATAGATTATTTCTATGGTAACTCTGTACAAGGGTGTGACTATGTGTCTAGCTTTAAGGCGCACTGCGTGTCTAAAGAATGCAGCTGCTTTATCCTGTTTCTTGTTAAATTTATTTTTTCTGGACGAAGCTTACACAAAAACCCGACCAGTCGACCTCGAGCTAATCACACTGGCACCCTTACAGAGCACAGCGGTTTAATTGGCCGTATCGCACGCTGCTTTGCAAAACAAACCGACAACAGGTTTTCCCCCTGGTGCTTCCAGCTTCTGTAAGGAACATTGATTTCGTCCATTTCGACAGCCTGAATTAAGCTCAGCAGAGTCTTTACCTTCCTCGCCACTTGGTGCTAATGTAGACTCTGATGCAACACGAACCCTGAACATCCAGACTCCTTCACGTCCAAACCTCAAACCCGGATCAATATCTCGACCGTAGAACTTTCTCAGGATTATACAGTTTGTACTTCATCTAAAAAATTACTCACTCACGAGTCGGTGTCTAAATGCTTATGTCGTTCGTTGGACATGTTTTAGGCATATGAGTGTTAACAGATTTGATCTGAATGTGTATCATGAAAATAACAAACAAACAAACAAAAAAAAAAACAGAATAGGGGTTAGCTATTTATTTAAGCGTTTGGTTCCTAGAGCTTTTTGACTCAAAAATGGACAGATTTGTTTCCACCCCCCTCCTTTCTGCATTTTTAAAAAATTCTTTTTTCAGATGTCTGTGATGCATCAATCTCTTTATTTAACGAATAGGGGAAAAAAAGAAAAAAAAAAGCGAATGAACAAAGAATGATTATATTCGTCGAGAATGTTGCGTTGTGATTGAATTCGCGAACTTGAAACTCTAAGACATAAATGCTGCTGTTCAGCTGGACTCACTGACGTTCATACACGACAGCCTTCATGAGAGCAGCCTCCTCACGTGCTCCTTTTGGATGAAAGTGAACTCGACGGCAATCTCGCTGACTTCAGCGTGACCGTTGTTTAATACCAGCGCACACGCTCTCGTATTCCGCGTGGGATACATGTCTAATGCCCCTGAGAGCACAACCTCAAGCTCTTTTTTTTTTTTTTTTCTCCTCCCCCTCTTCATCCGTTTGCTATAATCCCCTCTCGTCAGGCGAACACTAAGCCTACAAAATTTTCGTGACAAATTAAAACGGCTTTGAAAATGGATTGAAAACCCCGTTCAAGTCCCACACAAGACATTCGTCTGTCTCCCCGCTGCAAAGTTTCGCAGGTTAAGTGTTAATATTTAATACTGTTTTGGAGCAGATATTCAGGGTACCTTCTATAGTGGTGTACTTCTATTAAAAACCAGCAAACATTTAGTCCTTAGATCATTTGCTTTAAGAATTTATTTGCAGAATTCCCATCCCAAAAGTGGATATGGATCACTTATAAAATGAACGCAGCCTAATTTGCCTTTTTCATTGACCAGACTAATGCCTTATTTAAAAAAAAAAAAAATCCTGTTGCCTCTCTAAGCACATTCTTCATTGTTTGTTTTACGACAGCAATGGCCTTGTTTTTGTCTAAAAATAATAAATTTGAGCTGTACATTTAAAATAGACATTTTTTTTACTTTTACCCTTATAATTTATCAGTATTATTAATTATCTTATTGACTACTAATTGGTCT
This sequence comes from Clarias platycephalus, assembly GCA_030068275.1. NCBI lineage: Eukaryota > Metazoa > Chordata > Actinopteri > Siluriformes > Clariidae > Clarias > Clarias platycephalus. The sequence goes on from JAQQZT010000021.1 coordinate 10,610,616, forward strand.
GTCATCCCCGTAAACGCTTTCATTATAATAGTTGTCAATGAAACTATTAATAAATCCACCATCAACCTCTAAGAGTGTTAACTAGCAGGTCATAGGGCGTGTTTAAAATGTTTTACAACCTGTATTCGTGGTGGTCACCTTATAGGTGTTTCTTCTCCTAAATTAATAGAATGAGGATTTTGTTTTTATGGATTGTTGGGATCCTTAGTGCACAAGGTCCAAGGTGTTGGCCGAATCTCATATTTCAACAAAAATCTTTAATCGCTTAAAAAACAGTTGTCTTTTTTTTTTATTTAAGCAATATCACATGATCGGGAGCGCTGTTGTACTGCATCACCAGGGAGAATCATCCAGAGATCGTGAGTTTGATTCCCGGGTGATGCTGTAACCTCTCTCGCAGTCGGCGGTCTAGAGAGAGCTGGTTGGCCGAGCCCTCTCAGAGGGGCGGAATGAGAGGTACTTAGTGCTACCACATTAATCTACAGCCAATCAGGGGCGTCTGTGAGCTCACGCAAGCGGAAGGAGTGGATAACGCTGTCCTCCGAGTGTGTTACTCCGCCCCCAACGGTGCGTGAGCGAGCAGTTCGAAAAGATGCGGTCGGATGGCGTCAAGTGGTCCGGAGGAAACACGCGATAGTCTTCGGCCCTCCCGACTGAGTGGTAGTAGTAGCCTTAATGTGGGAGCCCCCTAGTGACGGGTAGAAATTGGACACGACTAAATTAGGGAGAAAATCTGGGGGGAAAAATTCTATTTAGAAGTATTGCAATTTTTCATTTTTTTTGCAAAACATCCCAATTCGATACTTTTTTTTTTTTGTCAGATTTTGTTACAATTCTAAACTTCAAACCAACGTGTGAATGGTTTACCACCTGTAGGATTATAGAGGACCGGCACTATTTTTTTTTTTCACCTCAAATGCAAACATTTATAAATTGAAATGTATTTTTTGAAAGTGGCTTTTGTAGTCCCTGTGGTGGTACATCAATTGGCACACAAAGGAATCACAATACTTGGCTAAATCAATTATATCACCCTCGGCTCTAGTTCTCCCACCTGTGATACGGTCGTAGGCCTGCGTGCCGATATTCTGCACAACAGCACGACCTCGAGTGTGATATTGCTTTTATACAACAGTTTTACAAATGCTATATATTATCTTAGTTGTTGGGTTATTTTTTTTGCTCTGCCAACACAAATAGTTCCGCGACTGGTCTTTTCAGCGTAATTCGTTACAATGTAGCGTTATGTTGGCGACCAACAATTACTGATTATTAGAACACCTGTGAGTTGGAGGGATATATTTATATAGTCAAATGTCCCAGTGCTGTTATGCTCTGTATCATTACTCATGACATTCCTCTTGTCCAATCAAATTACTCGGTTGGAAATATATTTGGAAATGAATATTTGTTCACTTTGCCGGCTAACAGGTAGAATGATTTTCCTTCATTCCTCTCACTCTCTGGACTCTGGATTTCTTTATTGCCCTCATTTGTTTGCATCTTCAGTTTCTTTCTTTGCACTTGTAGATACTGTACATTTACAGCACACCCGGATTCCAAAAGATCCAGACTCTAAACTGTGGTGTTTTTAATGAACGATGAATGACGAGCAGTACTGAATGTGTAAATCTGTCAAGTTTATGCTATAGAATCTTTTAATTTTCCTTTTTTAATTTTTATTATTTTTTTTTATTCGTTGTGAAATATGTATAATGATTTGGTTACAGCCTCTGTATGTGCTTATGCTATGTGAGCAGGTAAAGTTTGGTCTTTTCATTAAAAAAAAAAAAAAAATCTTACACAGGGATCACCAATCAGCTACCTCTATAGCATTTAAAGCAGGGGTGTCGAACTCATTTTAAGTAACAGGACAGATTGTTTAGTCAAGTAATTATAAAAAAATAAATTAATAAAAAATCTATACAAGAACCTTAAACGCATTCCTTAATCAGAACTTAATGCTTGATCTGCAGTACTATGCAAAAGTCTGAGCCACGCATCATTTCTTCATAAATTAAATGATGTAGATTAAATTAAAGAAACGAGAACAAATGTTTTACTGTGACAGGCTGCAAAGTGCCCAAAGATACAGTCTAAAATCAATTGTTTAAGTAACAACTTTAGCAGCAGCAGCCTCATTTCCCCTCTCGTCTGTTCCAACCACTCAGCATTCAGTATCAGCAGTATTTACATCAATATTAGTCATCTGCACCTGTTTTTCACTGGTTTATGCCTTTTTTTTATGCATAACAAACAAAACGCATTCCTCTGATACTGCTCAGGAACTGGATTAAAAAAAAAAAAAAAACGAGACACAAACAGACCTTCAGGAAGCCTGGAGAACTATTCCTCAGGACTGCATTGAAAATACTAGATGGTCTGCGTCTATGGAAGGAAAATATGAAGACTTTTGCACAGTACTGTGGTTCTTTTTCAATATTCTGTTTATTTTGAAGACATCTTGGGTCTAAAATAAGATGCATACAAAGACAAGTGGCTAAAGATCCAGAACTTGGGACCAAATTTCCAAAATGTTTGGGGGAAAAAGGGAATCTGCAAACCAAAAAAAAAAATAAATAATAAAAATTGTGGTTGCAGTTTTTTTGCTTGCTTTAAAAAGAAATGAATTTTTTTTTGGCAAATTTATAGCGCTGACTTTTCTGTTTCTACAGTGTATTAATAGTCTCATCCCCCCCCCCCTAATGTTTGAATTGATTTACTTTGATTTTTACTTTAGTTTTTCATTACTTATTTGCATTCTTACTGAGCTGGTCCCAGCCTTTGGGTTGGATGTTTGACACCCCTGATCTAAAAGCGGCTCGTGTCACTACCAAGGTTAAGTCTAATATCCCAGATTACAACTATTTGGTATGCAAATACATTTATCCATTCAATAAAACTGCCTTTTTTAAATCCAACTTTAGGTGCTAACAGTGTGAGACACTGGCTCAAAATGTCATCCATATTATGCCAAAATAAAAAAGCACTGTAATATCAGGAAAGCACCGTCGATGCTGTGCATAAGGCAAAAGTCGGCTCCAGCCATGTCGCTATTTGTTCATGAACGTCCTCTACAACGTAGAAATGAGAGTAAATGGACAGAAAGTGAAAGCAGGCCACGCCGCAATACAATACACGTTCTTGGAGTCCGTATATACTTGTGTGTGTGTATATACGGGAATACAAAAACAGATCAGCTGATTGATGTACAGTACATGAGAAATTCGCTGTGTCCTGCTCACACAGTGACACGAAACACAACTTGTCTAACTGTTTGCTTGACATCCAACATGAAATGTATAAAAAAAAAACTGGTGTAGTTTGTGTTTTTTAATTTTTTTTTAATTTTAACTAACCTTTTTTTTTTTTTTTTGGTGTTGTACAGTATTTTTATGAGATTTGAGATTTACAAGAGGCTGTAAATGTGTAATTTATTGTTGGGATTGGCTTTATAAATAAATAGAAAAAAAACAAACCTGGACCTGCGTGAGACACTTCATTGCATTGTATGATTTGTGTATCGTGCATGCTTTGCTGGGATTTCATTAATGTTGATACAAAAGTCATAAAATTAACCATGCTGCAATACAACAGTGAACAGACCACTATTAAAGAGCACATGTTAACCCGATAGCTTGGACTCCCATTACAATGAAGCGAATAAATAAATAATTTTTTTTCATGACATCAGAAAACATTTTATCTGGAGCATTGACATCTGGAGCATTTTATTCAATGTCTTGGGATTTCCTCTAGTCATCTAGCATCTAGATCCTTTGCTGGTGGAAACCTCTCCTACCACCTTGTCTGACCACGTTAACATTTCCGACAATGCCTTTTGTCTGCTTAATAAATCTATTTCTTTAGTCTATGCACTTAACACACTTTATGCATAAGCCACATTTTGGTGTTGAATCCAGTTCAGTTTTAAAAGAAGCAAGGCAGGAATACTCTTATTAGGCAAGCATTACTAGATTAGTTTCTTTGTCACATCGAACTAATTTGATGCTTATGTACGTAGTAACAGCCATTTCAAAAGGGTTTGCAATGGAAAGAAGACAACGAAGGAGATTCCTAAAATTACTGAATTAGTAGCTAGCACATGGATAAGTGAAATAAAGGCAGGGAGCATAAAGATTGGACTTAGAGTATTGGTGAAAGGTCATATGGTCTGATCGGCCTAGATTGACCCTATTCCAGAGGGTCAATCTAGGTAAGGGAAAGAAGAGAAGCGCATGAAACGATGCCCCATCATACATATCGCCCACTGATCTCTGGAGGCAGTGTTATGATCTGGGGTTGCTTCAGTTCAGTTGATCATAAAATAAAGTCAGCTGACGACCTGAATTTTCTTCCCTGAGGAAACAGGCATACTCCAGGACTCATGAATTGGCTGCTATACTGTCGTAATCAAAGCTAAATGCGTTCAGATGTACAGTGGAGGAAATAAGTATTTGATCCCCTACTGATTTTCTAAGTTTGCCCACTTACAAAGAAATGAATGGTCTATTGAGACAGAATATCAACCAAAAATCCAGAAAAAGCACATG
>JAQQZT010000021.1:10632355-10644871 GCA_030068275.1 Clarias platycephalus
TTACATACATGTAAACCTGTTTTAAGAGACTCATAAAGCAATATTAGCAACCTTTAAAATGGCATAATAGGGGCACTCTAATGCTACAGACACTGAAATAGCGTGTTTGGAAAAGGAGTGAAACAGAACGAATGGCAGGGATTCCAGAATGCAGGATCTGAGTTGTGTTCCATCTAGAACATTAACAGAGACGGCTAGGACTAACTTGTTTAAAAATTAGTATAATATGTGACTTTTAAGGTGTTAACCACAAACATGGCCTTTTTTACCATGGGCTTTTTTCGTCTTGTAATTTCTGGACTGTCTGTTTTCTAATCGATAGCTAGTCTTGATCAGTTCGTGCATCAGTAATAGATAGTACAACAATACACTTGTAACGTGATCAAGTATTCTGTCCATAATTTTTTTTTTTTGCGCTTGTGTTCTCAGAGGATATCGATCCATCGGTTGGCCGTTTCAGAAACATGGTGCAGACTGCCATCGTACCCTTAAAGGTAGACGCTGTATTATATTCAGTATATCATCTAAAACAAAAATAACATTCTTTTTACAGCTTGGTTAGAGCTCCTAGACCAGCGGTATAGTATTTATTTAAAGGTTACTGCACTCCAAATGTTTCTCCCCTTTCAATCTACAGCTCATTAGCTGTTCTGGGAATCAAAGTAAACAACAATACATTTACATTTATGTCATATTGTTTAACTTTATTTTGCATCTACGAGGGGCGTTCAAATCAAACCGGGACTTGTGATGAAATTCCTTATGGATGAAGGTGACTTGGAGTGAGTGGAACACCCGATACTTGAAAATCGACGGATAACGTGTCGCCAACTCACGGAAGAGACGCATGTGTGTTTGTGGGAACTGTACACACATTCATTTTCACATGTTTGGGACATTAAAGGAGTTCCTGGGAGGCCAGTGTTTTAAGTGTGAAGCAGGCAGTTTGATCATGGCTCTGGCATACTTAGAAAACGTTCTAGCTAGATGGTATTCAAGCACTAGGATAAGTGCATTAGTGTAGCAGGAGATTATATAGAGACATAAGGGAATTTTTTAACACTTATAACAGTTTTTTTTTTAAATAACTTGAACACCATCTCACAGATTAGATCCACTTTATATTCTGTATGGCTACATCATGTACTTGAATGGAATGGTTTAATTTTTGCTGTATATATTACAAAAAAAGATCAAATCTTCAGATTAGGAATTTGGGTGCAGGTCTAGGATCAGCTTCCATCTTGTAGGGCTAGAGTCTACTTTGTATTACAAGACAGGAGGGACGTAAAGTCAACCACGGTTTGTCACAGAACTTTGTTTTTCACTGTGGCTTGCTTTGACCACAACTGCGTTCCTTTCTGTAGTGTTCCTGTCGAGAAACGTTAAGACAGTAAATATAAAAGCTGTTATTTTAGAGCAATTAAGTGATTATTTCCCGTTACTCATGCTACGGTCATCAGACTGGAAGTATTTACGCTTATGTGGTTCAAGATATTGTAGTGTGTAAGTGTGGTGATTGTACTTTATTTACTTCTTCAGTCATCTCCAGGAATGGGCAGGTTCCTTCAGGAGTGTGTGCCAATGGGATTGTTCCCCCCCCCCCCCCCCTCACTCACCCTTCATTTTTTATTTAGATTTTTTCACAGAAAAAGAAATCTGAGGGACAAAGTACCCTTGGTGTGGAGGACAGCGTGGTGCGTCGTTTTCAAAACGTCCCCCTGAGCTCAGGGCTTTACGGTGACCTGCCCCCTACCAGTCATGAAGCGAGCGACCTGGACAGCGAGCACCAAGCAGGATCAGCAATGTTGAGCGGTGTACCTTTGCCCTTCCCCAACCCAGCTCCAGAGGTGGACGTCTTCACGGCGCAGCCGGCAGCCATGTTGAACCCGAGCCCCGCCCCGGGGCCGTACACAGTTGAATCTACGAACGAGCCACGCAAGAAGAAGTACGCCAAGGAGGCGTGGCCTGGAAAGAAACCCACACCTTCACTACTCATTTAAAACTCATTTAATTAGATTTTACAAACGTAACACTAAACATACACAGAAATGCATTTTACAAAAATCTCAGTGTTAGAATGTTATTTTAAGGACCGTAAGTCATTTTAAACACCAGAGGCGAAACAGTTACTACATACATTACAGTACTTATTTATTATTCTAGGTTGTGGACATGTTGTTTCTGTTAGTTACACAATGCAGATTAAAGCACACGGTTAATAATAGCAGGATAAGAATCAGTAGATTTATTCTCGACATTCACTCACTAAGTATAGTCTACTAGCTACTCACGGTACTTGAGTTCTAACCTTTTACCTTCTTTAACGCAAGACCTGGACGCATCCTTCTTACTCAGATTGTTAAACAGCTACAATATCAAAGTGCGTAGAGTTTGTTTTTATATTTTTATATGTCATAAAACAGTATGTGTGTGAAAACAGCAGAAAAAAAAAAAAAAGATTGTAGGAATTCCGAACTTTGTTTATCTATCTAATAAACAGGATTCCTTTCTACAAGGCCGGATGTGTGGGTTGAAATGGAGATGGTTCCTGGAAGTTGAGATGGAGGTTTATTCCCGCGAGGCATCCCGCGCCTCTAATGGGTTTCTCTCGGTGCCATTTTGAAAATGGACTAGTTATAATTTATCCTGAGGTAATGAGGCAAATGAAAGTGTCCCGGGTTTTAAGAATTCCCCGTGGACATCGTATCGTCAGCGAGTAGGAGTTTCTCTTTTTGGTTTGTATCATTGAGAAGGTTCGAAATACAGTAATCCTGGGCTACCGTCGAAATCGTGCTTTGTGGCGTCGTATTGCGAGAGCTGTCTGTTCACCGGAGGGAGGAAAGGGGTGAAATAGTTATCAGTCTGTTTTAATGCGAATTGAATTTGTGAAGCAGAGGAAACAGGAAATGGAATATGTACAAGGCTGAGGTGAGGAAGTTGGGAGATTGCTTTGCAACCACTTAGGAATTTCATATAATATTTACTCATGTATCCTGAGTAACTGTTATTTTCTTCAGGGTTTCTGTGAAACCAGGATGCTTGAATTCACCTCAGGTGGCACTTCAGTCAGCACCATGCAAATGCCACATACATGCAGAGTAAATTAGAGTTTTTCGGTCTATATTAGTATTAGTGAATTAGTATTATGCCTCTATACATTTTTCATTTCATTCTAAGACATTATGGCAGACATCTTTATCTAGAATTTATTTCATTCATGCAACTGAGCAATTAAAGGACTTTTTTAAGGGCACGGCAGAGGCAACTTTCTGCTCCGTATACTGTAAATACTGAATTACAGTTCGTACTCTCACTTTTTCCCTTATTGAAAATCCATATAATATTGACATAGGTGAGATACTTCTTGTCAATTGGTACGGTCAATTTCCAGTCCAATATGTCAAGCTGAAATCATTCCGGCACCAGTATGCGAGAGAGTACGCAAATCTTATGGCACACACTAGATTTTTCTTTATCACACTTTTGTTTCCATCTCTCTCTCAAAAGAAAGGTAGATTTCCAGTCCATCCATTAATTTTTTTATGAATTAATGAATTTCCAGTTGTACTCCCTGAACTGTCCAGCAGGGGTCTCCCATGCACCTTATTCCCCGCGCGTGCTCTCCACCTCGGATAAATGACACCTCATTAATCAAATCTGCATGAATGCGCTCAGGTTGCCATGGCAATAATTATCAGAGCTGCCTAATTAACTTTCTCAATTGCTTAATGATATACGACCCTATGAACTCCCTCATTTCTTCTCTCTCTAATTCTAGCATGCTTCTTTTCCCCCCCTTCCTTCCTTTTCCCCTCCACTCTGTGTGTTAACCTGTGACCGCTGTATTATTAAATGCAAAATAAGAACAGATTGTCAGTCATGAGGATGCAGGAGGAGATTTACGTCCAGGCTCTTGGACGTAAATCCTTAACCTTTTTTATTTTATTTATAACCATTAAAACGTGGATTATAAAAATTCGTCCTCCACTTACATCTTGAAATAAGTGGCTTTAAATCTAAGAGTCCTCAGTGTCTGTGTGTTTAATAGCTTTCTTCAGATAATCTGGGTTAAGATTATATATTATATATTCTATACTGTATGTCTATAATAACCCTATACCATATCACACGCTGTGCTTTGTATTCGTTGCTTTTAATATTTTCCAAATCGAAATGTTGGACATATCCCTGCAATACGTGATGTCTGATATTTTAAGACACATTTGTTAAATTACATTTTTTAATGTCAAATAAAAATGTAACAAAACACACACATCTGTTGGTAGCATAAATATCCCTCTTGGTCAGTATTTGGTAAAACCTCTTTTGGATGTGATTACAGCTGCACGTCTTCTGGAATATGTCTGTTAGCTTTGCACATCTGGATTCGGATCTTTTTGCCCATTCTTCTTGCCAACAATTGCTTAAGCTCTGTCAGATTAGATGAAGGACATTAGTGAGCAATAGTTTTTAAGTCTTGCCACAGATTCTCAACCCCAATTCTCGATCATTGACTGGACCAGGGTTGAGGGTTTGAATCTCTCTGTCTCTCTGTCCGTGCTTGGTAGGTTTTCTCACACATGCGGTGGAGGTTGACTGGCATTTACAAATCGCCCGTAGCGTATGATGTGTGGGGTGTGTGAGTGAGTGAGTGAGTGTGTGTGCCTGTGCCCACACATTGCTTGTGATAGGTTGGCACCCCATCCAGGGTGTACCCCGCCCTTGTGGACTAAGTTCTCTGGGATCGGCTCCAGGCCTAGGATAAGCAGTATGGTTAGGCGATGGATGGATGGATTTGGGAGCACTTGAGTGTAACATTGGCATTATGCTTGGGGTCTTTGTTCCTGTTGGAATTTGCAGACTTTGTCCAGTCTCTTAGGCTTTGTTTTAAGCATCACAATAATTCTTGCGTTCAATACAGAACTGTTTCAAGATCCTTAATGATGAAAACCATGAAGCTACTACCACCATGCTTCACTGTGGCAATGGTGTTCTCACAGTCTTGTACTCTAAGCAGAAATTCTGGCCTCAGAAACATCTACAACATGCATTTGGATCTCTGGAGCACTTTCTGAAATATCCTTGACTTCTAGGTTTATTTCGTCTCTGATTAAAGTCTGTCTTAGCTAGTCACTGACATTTGTTGGACAGACTCCTCTAGGTTGCAGTTAATTATTTAAATAACGAATACCTGCTAGATACCTTCACAGAACTTGAGAAATACTGATGGAGCGATATGACCAGACAGGTAAATAATCAAGTCGTTGATAGTGTTGATAGAATGATAAAAGAGAAGAAGATATCTGAGGGACTCATAGGTAAAGATAATTTGAAATGAGATGAATTGACTGAATTAAGTAATTCCTGGTATGATATGGCAATAAAAAATGAAAAGTTGAGGGGAAAAAAAAAAAAGTCTAAAAAGTGTGCTTAGGGTGGTAAAGAAAGTGCTGCGTGTGTAAAGTGACAGGGCTAATGTTAGGTGACCTTTTCTGACAGGCTGAGTGAAGGTACTGTCATTGCCTGTGTTGTGAGCCAGCCAGCCAGGCGGAACTTGCCAGAACACCTGCTGACACTAGGCCTGCCCGGCTGCCTCCACATGACACCCTGTACAGTCTTATAACTCAATCCTCACATACAGGCATCACTCCGCTCGCGCAGTCTCCACAGAGCTTTGTGTGCACAGCACATTTTACTTGCTAACACTGTGCTTGCTCGTGAGAGTTGGAAATCTATTAACCCCCTGCTGCCCACAGTGGCGCAGACACACACACACGCGCGCGCGCACACATGAGTTATCTCTTTCCTCTCTCGACACCTTCAGTGCATGTGCGTGTGTTCACACATAATTATCATGAATCCAACACATTTCACAGTCACTCTACCTGTCTCTTCATCTATTGTACTCTCTTTCTCTTTCTTCCTTCCTCCGTCTTTGTCTCTGTGTGACATTAAAAACCCTGAATTTTAGAAAAGACCGTGGCCTTTTATTATACAATACTAACCCCCGAACCCTTTTAAAACTGACCGTCTCCTTTAAACTGTTTGGATTTTATGAATTCAGTGAGATGAAGAACGATTATTGTAATGATGAATCTGGGAAGACTAGAGACATGCGTCGACATTCTGTTCCCACTGTTACTGGTGGAATTGAGGATCTCAGACGAGATTAAGTGCTGATTTGTGTTGCCTAAACCTTCCCCATTCTGTTCCCTGAGAGAGAGCGAGAGAGAGATCCCTTGCATCGATTTGATTATCCTCTATTTCGATGAGCAAGATTTCAAAAAGTAGTTTTCATGGCAAAAGGATGTAATGGTGCCCTGCTGAGACATGGTCAGCATCATTTAACCTCAGAGAGGAGGAAAAGGGCAAATGCAACAGAACGGTGCACGCAGCCAGGCAGGAAGTATTAGTCAGTGTTATGCACGGTCAGTGTAGATGGACGGAGTCCCAGCGCTGTGGCTTTGGCTGGCCTGCTGTAGTTACATGCCAAACTCGTCTCTCCCTTTCTCCCTCTCTAACTCTTTCTTTGTGACATTGGAAGACCACATGGTTGGCAGGAGCCCAGGCTTGTGGAGGAGGCGCATTCCTGGGATGGCCACTGGCTCAGAAACACCTAGATGCATGACTTATGCAATGCTACAGAACTCAGAGGGAAAATGTGGGTGGGGAGGAGGGGAGGGTGGGATTCGTTGGAAGAGGGGAAGCAGGGACACTGCACCGCGCAGCTATTATACAGATCAAAAGTCAGATTCAGGCGGTCTAGATGCAACAAAGTGAAAAATGCGATGGGGGATAAAGGTCAACAAGCTAATTAATTAAACGGGAAGAGAGGGAAAGCAATCAAAAGGAAAATTCGATGGAGACGTAGATAGTGCAGCAGAAGGAGAATAAAAAAACATTTATTCACCATTCATCTTTAGTAGGCACTTGATCCTAAGGGTTTGCACTGGATTCTCTCAGGGAACTCAATGACGCATCAAATCCACACTTTTTTTTATTTTTGGGAACTTTCCCTGATTTTTTTTTTCCCAGTTGTTTAGGGACACTCCCCAATAAGCGCCAGCTACCAACCAGGGACGTTGCTCATGCTTCCTCAGACGCACTTGAACTGTTGCTCAGGTAGGCAGAACACACTGGGAGGAAAGCGTTACTTCTTCTGCTTGCATGAGCTCACAGATGCCTATGATTGTCTAGTCTTGCTATGATTGATGTGGGAGTGCGATTACGCCACCCCTCTCGCCCTGAGAGAGGGCGACCAATCTGATCCCTGTAGGCTCCTGGCTACGGATTGCTGTAGCATCGCGTGGGAATCTCCTAGGGGCGGTTTACCGCCAATAATCTTAGCGTGTTTTTCGAAGGTGGTAGGAACCTGAGAATAAAATGTAAGTCTGTAAGCCCCATGTGGACAATGAGGCAAATATGCAAAACTTCACTTAGACAGTAACTCGAGCTGGGACCTGGGAGCTGTCAGGTAGTAATGCAATGTGCAGCAACACTATGAATGAATAAAATTGGAGAGCCTATTTGGCAAAATGCTTACTAAAGTCCATTGATGAACAATGGTTTTAAAGATATTATGCGGTAGTGTGTTTGCTAAACCTTGCTTCAAGTTCTGCATTGAGATGGAACTTTCACAGACATGAGTGGCGCTATACAGTTCTACATTACCAGAAGGACATTTTATCAGCGGCCTCATCACATATGTCAACATCCATTGAATGCAAAACAACATCTAGATAGCCAGAAGTGCCGTGGGTGACAATCATCAAAGGAAAGTTTTAGTAGATGTGTTATTTATTTTATTTGGAGTTGCACTGGTGGATGGACAAATGGATTCCAGTGTATACCAGTATATAAAATATGTTCCAGGATACTCACTCACTCTTATTGGTCTCTATACTGCTTATCCTATACAGGGTCGTGGGATGCTTGGACCCAATTCCTTGGGACTAGGGAGGATACACCCTGGATGGGGTTCCAGTCCATCGCAGGGCACAATCACTCACACACTCTGGTACTGTAGTTTGGAAACACCAATTAGCCTAAACTGGATGCCTTTGGGCTGTTGGAGGAAACCCACAAAGCACAGGGAGAACATGCAAACTCTACACACACAGACCTATGGGCAGGATTCAAACCCTCGACCATGAAGGTACAAGGCCATGATGCCACCTGTATTCCAGTAAATGAATGAATATGGATTCCTGTATATACTCTATAGGTGCAAATTTTGAAACCAAATGTGACAGTCATTGGAAAACTGAAGGCTTGCCTCTACAGTAAGACAGAAAATTTGAGAAATTTCATGAAGAGCTACTCGCAACATAAATATTCAACCACTGTTGCATTGGCTCTTGTTTTTCTGATATGATCACCACCGAAACATACTGTGCATGCACGATTTCAGAGATTGAAACCTTCTGCTAGGAATACTGGATGGAAATTCCTAAAACAAGAATAGAAAGAAATCCCAGATGGCTACAAAAAGTGTTGACAAGCTTTGAATTTCTCTATGTGGGGTGTTTTGCCTAAATACTGCACCATACTGTCCAAACTTTTGCACATGCACGGTATTCTTAATTCATTGAATATAAAGTAGCTGTGCATTTATAAATTGGAGTTTGCTGCAGAGGTTGTGTCACTTTAACAAATTAATACGCAAGTTGGCCAGTGGTTCCTAAACCTTTGCGTACATAAATACATATTGTTAGTGCATCTTCACTACAAACTGTTTTTATTTTACATCAAATTTTAAATAATTTAAAAAGTTTTCTTGCTATTATTTTCTATTTCTTTTTATGATTATTTTCTTCTCTTTTTTGTAAATCACTTTGAATTACCATTGTGTATGAAATGTGCTATACAAATAAACTTGCCTTGCCTTCATGCCGTACAGTATATTTCACAATGAAAAAAGCTTTTAATCTAATACAGACTCATATATATATTTTTTTTTTAACTTTCTGAAGTTTTCTATTTATGTTTAATGTACGTTCTTGAAATCCCATTTACAGTTTTGAAAGTTTTGAATAAACATAACAGAGCCGGTAATTTGCAATCTGAACCCTTAAAATAATTTCCTACAAAGGAAAGTCCCAGGTGTTGAATTAAGTGTGACAGTGTTCATTTGTATAAAACCCGTATTGTATAAACAGTGTATGTGCAAATTAAACACAGTGACTGTTAATGATACTCTTGGTAGTTCATTGTGCACAGGCGCTTTTTTTCAAGGTACATCAACAGTTTTGTGCAGGAAGCCTAATAAACCTTACGTGATTTATGAATTTTCCTGCTTGTTCCTCAGCAAGAATGCATGAAATCTGTGTCCTTATTGAACTCTAGCCCTGGACTGCATACTGCACAGCAGGGAACTAAAACGTGCAACTTTATGTAATGGTTTTTGCAGAATTGCCCTTCTGGAAAATGACAAGAACCATATTTAGATATTCATTCATTCACCTTTAGTAACCACTTTATCCCTGTCAGGGTCATCGAGGATTCTGAGCCTCTCCGAGGAACTCTTGGTGAGAGACAGCAACCTGAACCCAGAATCAATCCACTGATCCCGTGATAGTGAGAATGGTTCTTTTTGTGCCCAATCTAGGCTTATTTCTCTGAGGCAAAAAAAAAGCACACGTCTGCTCTGTAGATCTGGACAACCTCGTCATATCCTGAAGTACAGACAATTATAATGAATAACAGTTACATTTCGTATTGTTTGCTGTCATTTGACAAAGGAAAGGTGTGTGACCTCATGGACCATAGCACACCAGGCCTTCCTAGATGCTGTCCATGGGGTTTTCTTGGCAGGGATAGTGGAGTCGTTTGCCATTTCCTTCTCCATAGGACAAACGGGCAAATTGGAACCGCCAGTTAGTCTAATCTGGAAACCAGAGAGCATGCAAACTCCATGTACGCAGACCAGAGGTGGGAATCGGACCCAGGACGACCCTGGAGGTGCAAGACGGCAGTGCTAACCACTGAGCCTGCGTGCCGCTAGAAATGGTTATACAGATGTCTGAAAAGAAAGGAGGTGAATTCATAGAGAACAGGTAAAGAGACAGATAAAGAGTTTGTAGAAAGAGTTAAAAGGTTAAAGCTAAAAATAAGCTTTAATGTAATCAGTGATATTATTATTTCAGGTTGAAGTCCATGTACTGTACATGCCTGCCTGTCTTTCTTAACTTATTAATACAAAGAAATAACATTTTGTAAGGTTGAATATCTTATGCCTTGTTTACGCCAAGTTTAAATCTCCAGCATGTTAAAATTCACTTATACCACTTCAGCACTGTTATTTCAGCTGTAAAAATATTCAGTTTAGCTTTTCTACGTAATATCTATTGGTGCAGGTGTTTGTTTACATTGAGCAAGTAGCTTATTAGTATCTTATTAAGTCCGACACATAACTTTTTATAACATCACTTCTATTCAATATTTAGATTTCACAGGTTAAACCAAGTACTGCAGAAGTTTCATTAAATTCTGTCCAGCAGGTGATTTAAGACGCGCCCACAGTTTGATGCATGTCAAAACTTGCAGTTTATAATCTGGCACAAAACTGTTCATAATGTTCTTTGTACTCAACATTTATGGCGCAGATTCATCTTCAGGCAAAAAAGGAATGGCAAAGTTGCATTAAATTCTGTCCAGTAATTTTTGTGTAAAGCTGCGACAAAATCTGGCTGGGCGGACAAACAGACATACACATATAAAGAGACAGAGACATTTTTCGGAGACTGGTTTCGGGTCCTCCAATGCACTGAAAAAGTAAGTTCTGACCAACATCCAGACAAAACCATTATTTTATTTATATAGATTTTGTTCCATTTCATACAGCAAGTATAAGGAAGACCACTAAGTTATGTTGTAAAGAAAAATCCAATGATGTGACTTGTTATGAATAAGTGAGTGTGATACCGTATTCCAATTTTACTGGATATTTGCCATTTTACCATTTTCTAAACACAGCTAGACATGATTAATGGTGGTAATTACTGTCAATGAGGGACTGAGACTTTCAGCAGCAGTGAATGTTCTGTGTGATATACTGTAGATGATATCTTTAATAGAGAGAATAAGGAACCCTGACCTAAGCACGCAGAACATTATCAGTGAGTGCTGTAGCCTAATTAACAAAGAGCTGCAAGGTGCACGGAGGCAAGCGAGCTCCCCTTTGAGCTTCTATCATGCTCGGCAAGACCTGCTGTTTTGGAGTTGCCCTGACCCAGTCATCCAGCCATCACAATTTGGCCCTTTATCAAAAAGCCTTTTTTTTTTTTTTTACACATCAACTTGAGGAAAAAAAAATCCTACCTGCTTAATATATCCCACCCACTTCCAGGTGACATTGTAATGAGATATTGTAACTGTAGTTACTGTGACAAGGGTCAAGTTGTGATGGCTAGACTACAAGGTCAGGGCAACTCCAAAACTGTAGCTCTTGTGGGATGTTCCTGATCATGGGCAGTCAAGGGTCATTAATGCACTTGGGGAGCAAAGGCTGGCCGGTGTAGTCCGATCCAATAAAAGAGCTACTGTCTGTAACTTAAATTGATGAAAATGCTGTTTCTGATAGGAAGGTGTCAGATCACACAAAAAGGGAGAACCTACTCTAGGTTGATCATAATGTTATGGCTGATCGGTGTATGTTCTCACACTTTATTTTAATTTGTGAATTTGCAAGATTGCAAGATTGACAACTACTGATTCCTTTTGTAATTTATTTTGTAAGTATGTAAATAAATGATGATGATGATGATGATGGACTTCTTCAGAAAACTTTCCTTATTGACAGTTTAGCTGATATATAAATGAACTTAATTTCAGTACATTTTAATATAAAGGTGTTCTATAGGAATTCTACATAACATTTTTAGCCGAGGTCAAGAACTGTGTATGAAATTGAACAGAAATCTTATAGGAAAAAATGATATAGAAATACAAAAAGGAATTACCAATTAACTCATTGAACTCTTCTGTATAGAAGAGTTCAATGAGCAAAATCTTTTTAATGATAAAGATAACAGAGGGCACGGTGGCGTCACTGTGACCTCACATCTTCAGGGTTGGGGTTTGATTTCTACTGTACCTCGGGTCTGTGTGCGTGGAGTTTATACATTCTCCCTGTGCTCGGTAAGTTTCCTCCTCATACTCCGGTTAACTGGCATTCCCAAATTGTCCGTAGTGTGTGTACACAGGGTATGTGGTATCCAAGATGAATGAATGAAAAGATAAGTTTTGAAATAGGCTCAAAGAGAATTTGCTCATTGAGCTCTTCCATAATTCCCTTTCTAAAGAACTGCATTTCTATATTTTTTTCCCTACCGAAATTTTATGCCAAGGTTCTAGAGGAAGTATATTGTACATATACTCAGCAAAAAAAGAAACGTCCTCTGACTTTCAACTGTTTTTACTTTCAGTAAACTTAATGTTTGTATGAACACTAAAAGAGTCAACACCATAAGACATAAACTAAAAATGTTTCACAATGTGTCCCTGAATGAAGGG
>JAQQZT010000021.1:10658612-10675623 GCA_030068275.1 Clarias platycephalus
TCTCTCTCTCTCTCTCTCGCTGGTTGTGCCATTGCCACTATTGATTTGTTGCTTTCTCCTAAATTTTTGGTCTGCATCTGATCTGGGATTTCATTAAGGATCTTTATTCTCTTTGATGATCTGCCACTAGATTAGCTGTGTTTTTGTAGGCGCATCAATGTGCGTGTTAAGTCCTGCATGCTAACAGTGTGCTAATAGGCCTGGCGATGAAAATGAAAAAGATCTATAAAGAATATTTTCTCAAATTCAGACGGAAAGAACGAACTATAAACTGCTAACCATTAACAACAGCAAAAGTACAGTACATATAAACTACTGTATATTCTTGGGCGATTGGGCAGGTTTTGTGTCCTTCGTTTGGATAAAAGAGCTGGCTTATAGAAAGTGCGGGTTACTTTACCATGCTTGATACTTTGTAAAGACACAAGATGATTGCATAAAAGGATGGATCTCATTCTGCGAAGGGTGTTCGAGAACTGGGACTTTTAATTACATTTCTTAAGAATGAAGCTGTAAAACCGATTGACATTTACAGAGACATTTACACTTAAGACTGCAGGAAAACATTTGATTGGAGCACAATAAAGGCTATACTTTCGTGAATGACGACCCTGGAGGAGGTGGCTCGGAGCCTGCTGCAGTCATTCCTGTGTGGAACTTGTTGCCAACTTGCAGGAGAGACGTGTCTGTCTGTAGAAACTGTATTCACCACAATCATTCATCAACACCACTTGCATATTACAGGAACTCGACTAGGAGTTACAGTCCTGACCTCGTTCCAAGTCATTTCCACCTGTTAGGGAGTTCCTGGGAGGCCAGCGTATTGAGAAAACTTTTTACCTTGATGGTATTCAAGGACTATTGAAACTGGTGCATTAGTGTAGCAGGGTATTATATAGAGAAATAAAGGGAGCTTTTACTCTTATAACTGTGCCCTGTTATTCTGCACAATCAAATGTTCCAGTTTGGTTTGAACACCCATGGTTTTAGTATTAAAGATGTACACTAACTAAACAAAAGTACATTATTCAGAATGAAGAAATAAGCAGATACAGTACCGAATATGAGGCGTAGTCTTGTTCTTCTTCTTTGTAAACATACCTTGCCAGAAAGTTTCACAGGCATCAGCTTGAGCCTACTGTGCACTGGGCCCAGGATCCCACAGGACACAGCCCCAAAACAAAAACAAATGCATGAGTAGGAGTAGATTTTTCGATATAAAGTGCAACAACAACAACAACAAAAAAAACCCACCACCACACACGTGTGATTGATTTATGTCGTTCCTTAATCCGTCATTACTAACCTTCTGGTCAATTAGGTTATTCCTGCACACGAGACCAATCTTGAACTTGGCTGAGGTTGAGGACGTGTCATAACCAGTATTCACACAGCAGGCTGCCAATGTGTCAGCCTTTCTTTTGCAGTGTTTCCGATGGGATGATAAATTAAAATAAACTACAGAGAAAAGGCATTGCGGTATTCCCCTAATATGCAGAACAGCTTTAACTAGACAACTAAAATAATGAGACTTTGTGATTCAACACTGATACAGTAGTAGTAGCAACACAAAGACAGTAATGGGTAGAAAAATGTGCTCCTCATTCAGTGATCAGTGTGGATAATTATAGACTGCACACACACACACACGTTTATTTTGATATCATAATCAATACTATAATACAGTATATAAATCAGATCAGACAAATAATCAGAAACACCACATTTTTGTTTTAATATAAAGAGTCTCAAAGTGCGTTTGTATGGATTATGAATACAAACCTGTAGCTTCTATACAGGATGAAAGCAGCGACCTCACATGTCTTAAAGAGGACTTACTATGCACAAATCCACTTTTAAGTCATTTTAGACAAAATTTTTCTTTGTCTTTGGCAGGGCTTAAAAAAAAAAAAAAAGAAAGAAAAAAAAAAAAATATATATATAAGAAAACTGTACCCCCAGCTTGTTGCCTAGCTCTGCTGTTCCAATTTACATAGACACTGAAATGGCGCGTTTGGAAAAGGAGTGACACAAAGGAATTTTGTGTTATGCTGGAGCATAACTTGCGGGATATCAGGGACCTGTGTTAAAGAACTTCTTAAAGAAATAGTAAAATATTAGACCTTTAAATCCAGATGGAATTATCTGACATCTTGAGGAATGTACGGAAAGTAAAAAAGATGTTACAAAGAACATGAATGTTGGACCATGAATCGTTGTTGAGAGAGAAGTCTGGTCTATGTGTGAGCCTCAGATTGCATGACTGAGCTTAGTGAGCAGCCCTGTCTGTGCCCTGGATTACTCTCGCTCTCTCTCTCTCTCGTCACTGTTAATGATGTGCTCCGCCCGCCGTGGCTTAGCTGAATGATGCCTACTGACAGCACCACTTAAGCACAGAGACTTCTGCTGACATGCACACACATTACCACACACACACATGGACATACATCTAGGAAGTCAGTGTTCCTGGTGCTGCACACACACACTTTCCTTATACATACCTTTGCAATTACTGCTATTCATCCTGCATGGAAGTAAACAGCTATAAGCAAGTCTTGTGAATCAGCATGAGCAAACCCCTGTTTCAGTGTTCAGTGTATCTTCTAATTACAATACCGCCATACACAAAGAGAGGAAACAGAGAGATTATCTCTCTCCCTCCTTCCCTCTATCTCACACACACATACATAAACTCCCAGGAAGAAGACCCCTCCTTGTTGGTGTCTGAGCTGCATCTGCGAGGCTCGGTTGACATTAGGAATAAGGTCGATCTGAGAGATTCGCTCACTCGGGCTGTCAGCCTCTGCTGCCGCTCTTCCGAATCTTCACATTTCTCTACAGTACACACACACACACACACACACACACACACACACACACACACACATACAGGAAAACCTGAAGCATCTGCCTGGCACGTCAGTCTAGTCCCAGGCTAGAGGACGTACAGACTTTGCGTTTCTCTGTAGGTGATGACGATGTCGTTTTAGCTCCCTGTTAAAAATAATTGAGGAAAGAAGCGAAATGAGTTTTCCAATGAGGATAGTTAACTGCCTGGCTCTTTATTTTCTATTCATTAATCTTGAGTAACTGCTTTGTCCTAGTCAGGTCCTTGATACCATAGTGTCAGGTTCTCCTCATAACTGGCAGGCTTTTAGGAGAACTCGGAAGAAACCCACATCGGCACGTAAAAGAAGGTTAAAGGGTTAAAGGATTGAGCCTTTGATTCATGTAAAAGACATTTTGATCTGAAATGTGTACAAAGAGCTAGCTTTTAATGTTCTTTTTAAGGGGCTTGCATATATTCCTGAACCTTTTGCTAAAACATATCGAATTGTCTTGAATTGACTTCACTTTTTGACCTCACATGCCTTAAAGGGACCTTTTGGGTAAAAAAACAAAAAAAAGATTTTTCTCCCCAATGTGACCGCATTTAAGGAAACACTTTCCGCCAGATTGTTTCAGATTGTTGATGGGCGGGGCTTAGCTGTAACTCATTTGCATATATACTGAATTAGCGTGTGTGGAAGAGAAAAAAATGCATTATTTGAGGAGTTTTTCAGCTAGAGCATTACTTGAGGGGGGGGTGCGTGGGTGGGAGTGGATCAGAGACCATTGTTAACTTCCTAAATAAATATGAGACCTTTAATCCAGATGGTATAAAATTTCATGTTATCACTCTTGGCATGATTAGCAAAAAAATTACCACTTAGCCAAGAGCTTAGAGCTGACCCTTAAATCACCTTATAGGTGGCTATATAGTTCACTACAAAGGATGGTAAAAGGATTATTTCCACCAAGAATCAAATGCACTTAAATTGGGTGTATATGATTTGGGGAGTGCTGCGCTGCTTGGGAATCATCACTACAGTACATCATTCAATACAGCTGGTGTGGTCACTTGACTAAAGGTGGAAGTGATGTCCTTAGCAGGATGGTAGTGGCTCTTAGCAATACAAGGGCAATTCTTAACTAATTGTGAGTTGACAATTGTGGCAGTTTTGTGGTTAGATAATAGCAAATCATAGGAATCTGGAATATTTTTGACTTCGAGATCTGTTATGAAGTGGGACAAAGCACCTGCATAGTCCTGAAGAACTGCTATGATACGTTTTCACTACAATGATGTTTATAGTTGGTTACAGTTAAACATTGCAGGCATGCTTGAAATTTTTAAAGGGTGATATTATTATTCCTGAAAAACTGAAAGAAGAAAGAAACTGAAAGAAAACCGCCACCAAAATGGGAAAAATTAATAATGATCGCTCACTTTCCATTTTGCACAAGTGGCGTATCCCAAAGGCACCAAGGCATAGTGCCTACATGACAAGTCATTGTGCAAAAGGATACAGGTTCGAGCATGACCACGTATCTCCAGTGAATGGAAACTGTAATGTTACAACATACAAAGACATTACAGACATACATCTTACATATACTGTACACTATATGGACAAAAGTATTTGGCCAAACCTGCAATGACATTGTATACAAATATACATTCTTCAATATGGAATTGGTCCCCGTTTTGCAGTTATAACAGTTTCCACAAGATGCCGGAGTGTTTCTGTGAGAATCCGTGCCCATTCATTCTGTAGAGCATTTATGAAGTCAGACACTGATGTTGAACGAAAAGCTCTGGCTCACAATCTCCGTTCCAGTTCATCCCAAAGGTGCTCGATAGGGTTGAGGTCAGGGCTCCGTGTTAGGGCCGGTCAAGTTCTTCCATACCAAACTCATCAAACCATGTCTTTATAGTCCATGCTTTGTGTACTGGGGCTCAGTCATGTTGGAATAGAAAAGGGCCTTCGCCAAACTGAGACAAAGTTGGAGATACAGCATTGTCCAAGAGGTCTTGGTATACTGAAGCTTTAAGATTGTCCTTTACTGGAGATGATCGAGGTTTGGCCAAATACTATAGTCCGTATAGTGTACGTCTGTGTATGCACCAGAAGTTAAAAAGTGTCACAAACCAAATGAATTAGGCTTAAGAATGAACCTGACCAAAGCATGACATTTGCAGAGTTAAGAAATCAGGTTTATTAAGTAAAGTTTTCGAGAACTTCAGGCAGACTAAATGCATTTACTGTACCAGAACGGTTGTAGAACTCATCCGCAGTGACGTCCGACAAGTTTTTTAATGCAATATCCTAGCAATGTTCCGAGACTCTGAAGTGTATTCACGGTGCGGGACTGCTGGATTTGTATGCAAGATACATTTTCTAGATAAACAACCCGGTCTCAGGAGAAACGGGTACAAATTCTTTCAAAGGCGGCTTGGATGTTATTCGTTTCCACACATCCAGTTGTAGGAAAAGACATGAGGATGAACCCTTGTCCTAAATCTAACCTTAAACCTTGGTACAAAAAAATTGGTACAAATTAAAAGGTGTGAGGCTATACTGAGGCAATATGTGCTGACATGTCACATGCCTGTGGTGTGTGCGTGTGTGTGTGTTACTAAACCAAGGGAATGGCGTTGCTTGAAGAAGTAGTTTGTAGTTTTTCTTGTTTTAATGAAGTTCTTTAAAAGTTCTCTCAAAGACTTCACGTTCTACTGAGCCTCACCCCCCCTCTCCTATCTATCTAAATGGCCCCTCCCTACACCGACCGACAGACTCACACACACACACACACACACACAAGCCAAACACACACATTCCAGCATCTTCATTAGCAATTCATGAGCAGTGTCTCATTAGACACTAAGTTTTAGCATGGGCCTCTGAAGTGGATGGCTGGAGCGGTTATTAATATTTCATATGTCTCCCATCGAGCAAGCTAAAAAACGGAGTCGCCTCTCTCGTGCTACAAAGTCACTCAGGCTCTCCTTTTTCTCATCTTCCTCTCATTTTTTCCCCCTCACTTTCTTTTTTTTTTTGTTGTAAAATTTTACCTTCTCTCTTCTCTACTCCATCTGCCGTGTTGACCTTAACTCAAACTGACTTAATTGGGCTGTCTTTGTTCCAGAAACGGTGAATCTTTTTCTTGCTAAAATGTAGACCAGGAAAAAGGATGGAGGAAAGGGAATTAAAGAAGAAGATGATGATGATGAAAGGAAGAGTGAGAAGGAAAGATGGAAGGGTTGTAGGACATGGGCAAGTCAAGAAATACACAAAGACCCCAAATGAACCTGAAAACGTCTGCACTCTAGAGAGTGGTGAGTGTATGTGTATGGGGGGGTGGGGGGAGTGTTATGTCTGGAGTGTATGAGACGGGCAGACAGAGCATTCTGCCCCTGAAATACACTCATGCATGAATAAGTCAATAAAGTCAGTTACTGAGTGTATTTGAATATTTAAGTAAGTTTGTCAGGCTGTGTATTTGTGTGTGTGTGTGTGTGTGTGTGTCTGAATGCGAGCAGATGAACAGGACAGACGCAGCCACTCTTCCCCGAGTCTATAAGAACGAGACGCCACGTTCTCTCTGAATGAGAAACAGACACACAAGGGGGAGAGATGCTCATCCTTTAAACGACCACAATGAATATGGCATAAGCACACTGTGAAATGTGTGTGTGAGTGTGTGTGTGTGTGTGTGTGTGTGTATGTGAGAGAGAGAGAGAGAGAGAGATGAGGAGGGAAACATTTAGACGGTCCATTGTCTCATTCTTATCCCCTCAAGCCTAATTTATCAGCTAAGACAGATTTGTGCAGTATGTGTGTCAGAAGAATTGAAGCAGTGAGGAATGTCAGAAGACGAGGAGCAGCGCAGGATGGAACCAATTCCGAGCTGAAGAACTGCAAAACTAAATAAATAAATAAATAAACTTCAGACAGTCAACCTTTCTCTCTCTTTCCTTCTTTTTTTTTTTTTGCTCTCCCATCTCTCCTCATTTGACTCCTCGCTACAGGGCCCTCATCACACCCCTGATCGATACCGTCTCTCCTCCTCTATCCATCTCTTTCCTTGAAACCTTTTTTTTTCTTTTTTTTTTCTCTCTTCTTTCAGTCCATTATTACTACAGAGCGGGCCGCGGTGTTGAGTCGTGATGCGCCTCATTGCATCTTCTCCTGCATTGTAATTCCTCTTAGAGCTCACAAGCTGTAATGTATGCACATTGGAAGACATAATGTCGCTTCCTGTTTGTCAGAGAATTTCTCCATTTTTGGCTAGGGCTCGCCACAAACTTTGTGTAGTTTCACCTGCGTCTTGCTTCGTAATAGTGTAAAAGAGTGTATAATAGCATAAAACAGTGTGGTGTTTCTCGTGTAAGTTATGACAAGTTGTGTATTCCAACGCCAGGTGAATTGAATAACATTGAACAGGATCATGGGCTCCCAAGTTGCATCTATGCCTGTGGGGACCAAAGGCCAGTCCTTAGAAAACAGAACGTAGCACGAATTGCTGCGTATGCTGCGTATGATAGAAATGCACCAGAACACCCCATGTATCTCGGCCTACCAAATATGGAGCTTAACAGTCAAAGAGTTCAAGGTTGTTGATCCGGCCGCAGATCTCTAAATCCGACCAAGCATCCTTGGAATGCGCTAAACAAACAAGTCTGATCCATGGAGTCCTGCAACTTACAGCATCCAAAGAATCCGCCACTGATGTCCACTAATATGCCAGACACCACTACAGCACACCCCAGAGGTCTTGAGGAGTCATGCCCCAAGGGACCAGAGCTTCCAAGGTGGCACAAGGGGATCCTAAACATCACTAGGAATTGTGTTCATTGATTCATCTTCTATAACGCTTATCCTGTACAGGGTCACAAGGGGCCTGAAGCCTATCCCAGGAGACTTGGGGTACAAAGGGGGGGATACAATCCATCACAGGACACATCCCGTACATGTAAATGTCTTTTGATGGTGGGACGAATCCAACAAAGTCCATGCACACAGGCCCGAGGTGGGAATTGAGCCCTCGACCCTGGACGTGCGAGACCACGCTGGTGTTTTGCATTTTAATGTTATGGATGATATACAGTATGACTAAGCTGTGGTGTGTAGTTTTTATTTCCAAGCCTGATCTGCTTTAGCATTTTTAAAAATGCTAACAAACCTTTGTTGTCCAGGTGGGTAAGCATTGCCACCTCTTAGCTTCGGGGTCCCTGGCTAAAATGCCCTCGACTCAAAAAAATGCCACTTTGACGTTCTGTTACCAATATCGTTGAAATCATAGTTATGCACGTGAACATCACATTTTACACAATTACAAAACTTTGGGCTGGATTGCAGTTGCCAAGAACAGTTTTGAATATGAATATAATTTCTACAGGATGTAGTAAGATATAAGTGATAATTATTCATGTCTTTCAGTAAGGCATGGAATAAAAAAATTGTCAATTTTTTTCTGGCCCAAAATATTTGAGCACAAACCATGTCGACTATTACCACCTTCAAACTCGTACACATAAACTTTTAAGGTGGACTTGAAGGCAGCAAACTCTTGGCTTAAGTAACTGTGGAATATTTTATGCAGTCCTTGTGTGCACTTTGTTCAGTTTTCCCTTGTGTGCTCTGGATTGCTTGATAAGGTCTGAAAAAAAGCACAACCTAAAGAATTGCTATGATTTCTCTGCATTTTTATGATTTGCTGTCATCTAAACACAAACCTTCCTGAACCGTCATGATTTCAACTCAAAGTCAAGAATTGCTATGGTTCTGCTACGGATATCATGTGCGCCCTCAAAATCACGTCTCGCCATGTGATGACTCCCAAAAATGAAGTTCTAGCTAACTACCAACCTTAGACTGCATGCTAGTTGCTTATGTATTGCTAGTAATGCTAGTGATTCGGAATGACATTTTTGCACCATCTGGATGTAAATGGGAGGTACTGAATATCCAGGTCATCGATATCAGGTAAGCTGACAGAACATGAATGAAAAACTAGCTTTTTATACGGTCCATGACCAAAAAAGTACTTGGAGTATTTTGAAAAATTTACTATTTTTCAACCATGTGGAACTTTGTTGAAAAATAGTATTGTCGACGGTTTATAGGAAATCGTAAAATGCCGTGGGTACGCTTTAGGTAAATTGTGAAAGTTAACAGACAGTTCCTTTCCTTCAGTTGTACTGGAGTTGAAAGAGCACCGTCTGTGATTTGTGTAAATTTTTCCTCCAACATTTCATGCCTAATTCATAGGAGATTAAGGCATGTGACATCACTATCAAGCGTTTCAATAATGTGTGAAATTAGATATCCTTACATATACTGTATATACACTTATAATCCATTATTAGGTCCAAAGTACAGTATTTCACACAACACCTTTTGGTGTGAAAATAAATAAATTACTTTATTTTATATTAAAAAAGATACTTTATAGTAGGTGTTCTCAAACTTTTTTATTCAAAGATCTGAATCTGATTTCTATTCAAGGTCAAAGGTCAGGAACGTTCGGTGATCAGCAAATGACTTTCGAATAACTTACAAGCAACATACTGTACAATTCATGTTTAAGGTAGACTGAGACAAAAAACATTCAAACCTAGTTGAAAAAAATGCCAGTGTTTGACTGCAGTCAGATGCTTAAACCAAACTTACATTGAATTGTCAGAAAGAAGCGTCAAAATACAAGTTCCAAGTTCATGCAAAAGTAATAGCACTGTTCGCCTGCAAATTGTTGCTTTAAACCTACACTTTCAACAATAAAAAAAAACTGACAGGTGTTTTAGAAAAAAAAGAAAATAATTACAATATAAAAATCTTCATTGACTGATTTTCATTTTAAATAATAATTTAAACAAATAAATCAAAATAATCATAAAAAATAAGCATATGTATTTTTTTATGGCTGATTAAACAAATTGATGTTGAAGGACAACATAAGTCTCTGTAATACTAAAATGATTTTGAATTAAGTGTTACATGATGGCCTAAGGGGCCGTTCACGTGTTAGTTCTAAAAACGAGTGTTAAAATGCCAGGCGTGCCTTTTTCCTTTGTTCCGAAGCGCTCGTGAGCTTGTTCTTCCGTGTCGTTTGCCGTAGTGCTTCCCATCCTTCAAGCACAAAGAGAACAGAGAGAATTTCACCAACTGATCCAGGAGCACAGAGAGTGAAGCTGATTGGTTATGGCTTTCTGAAGAAAAAAAAAAAGGATATTTTTTGGAAGCTTTTCTAGCAGGTATATGTTATGCTATGCCGTAGCCATACTGGTAGGGTTTCTTAAAAAATTTTCACGCTGCTTTTTCACTCCTACCCCCCCCGCCACCCCCCATTACTGTCTGTCCTACATGCATCCACATAAACAGGAAGTTGATAATCTGAACTATTCGTGGAGAAAAAGTCCCTGTTCCTGGATAGACATCATATTCGGGCAGCATTTGTGCTTTCTCAGGTTTCATTTGGAAAATAAGTGCTTTATGATGATATGGTATCCTTTTTGATGAATGCGATTGTATAATTGTATAGTGTGTCGTACTGTAGATAGCTAACATTTCTTTACTCTTTTTTATTTTTTACTTGTGCTTTGAGATAATAAATCATTACGTGACTGAAAATAGCTAGCTAATGTTATTCCAAAAAAGGTTGAATGAGTCTGTATTCTTAGTAACTGTAGAGCCTGAAAACTATTCACATGATGAAAACGCCCAAACGAATACAGTGTTACCACATACACATACATGCATAACCTGCAGAACTGGTTGTGAGAAAACTTTACAGATGGATCAAGCTGTTCTCTATATGTTTAAACATGTGCAGAAATGATTTATTATATCTTGACTTTTTTTTAAAATGGCAAAGCAGTAGATATGGAGTTACATTCATGATCATTGGAATGAAAGCTTGATATGTTGCTATGCAGAATGGTGATATGCAGCGTATAGAAGGCGCTGCAGGTGGGTTGTGTGAGACTGTGTTGGCGCGCACACACACACACACACACACACACACACACACCAAACAGATAAACATGTTATATTTATTTGAACTAGTCAAGGTAAAGGCGATGCGCAAGGCTGCCTTTGAAAGAGAGGAAAGTGAAGGGAAGGTACGTTAAGGTGAGAGTGTTGGGTCAGTTCGGGGAACTTCAGGTTCCTCACTACCGCCTGTGCTCATTGTGCTCATTCGCCATCAGCTGAGCGCAATTCGGCGCCGTACATCACTCCGTGGGAAAGAAAATGGAGCTCTCAAAGGCATCCTTGCTTATTTGCTGCTTCGCCTTAACCCTGACTATTCTTCTTTCACTCCATCAATTTTCACAGCACATTCCCTTCTCCTGTTTTCCCCTACGGTTTTCTGTCACACCTCCCCCCGAATCCTACACTGCTTGCTGCTGTCTTTCTTTTAAACTCTTTCAACATCTCTTACCCCTAACCCCCTCTTCCTCCCCCACAAACTCAGTCATTCACCCTCTCTCTCTCTCTCACACACACACGCTTGCTCCTTCGTTCTCCTCTCCATCTTCCTTTCTTTCTGTCGCTCCCTTTCTCTGCGTACTACGGTCAGGTCTCGTGGGGAAAGGCGGTTGGCAGAAAGCAGGCTTGCTGCCATAGCAACAGGAACCCTCCCTCTCCCACAGGTCTCCTTAGCAACTGGTAGCTTGGCATTGTTGTAATGAGCGGGCCCTATGTGCCAGGCTAACAGAGCACAAGTGTGCATGTGTGTGTGTGTGTGAGTGTGCGAGACACATCTTTGTGTGTTATACATGATTATAAAGTGCATGAGCACTCAAGGCATTCTTTTACAGTACGCTTGAATACATTTCCCAGCATCCAAAGAAAATCCCATAAATATCCATGCGTACACAATACGCCTTTGTCCTTCGGCATGAACTTGGATTTGATCTTAAACTATGCTGTAAAATGCATTAATCTAGCCGCGCTTTAATTAAGAATCATGCGAGTGTGCTTCCTCATCTGTTTGCTCTTGATTAAAGTGATCAACTCTCTCCATGCCCTCGAACTGAAAGAATCGAAGCGTGACTTAATTAATGATTTACTAATTAATTGTGCATGCTCTGTCTAGGACAGAGGATGACTTTGTGCAAAAAAAAAAAAAAAAAAAAATGATAGTCAGTCAGTGTCACTCGCTTTTTGGAAGAGAGAAGCGACAAAATGGGCTAGCGCTGAGCTCATTTATTAACGACTTACTTCACCTGGATGGCTAATACTGATTGTAAAGATTGAAGAAAGCTTGTTTGGGACATTTTCCAATTTAAAATCAAGTCTTGATATTGGAAACAGCAGCAGTAGCAGCATCAACTACTGAGTGCATTATGTGTGAGCTTGTGATCTCTTTAATGAGGCTTCGTGGCTTTAAACTTAAAAATCATTACAAGAAAATTAGCATTTTGTTGGGTGTGATGAACCAAACAGATACCTAGATATTGAAATCCCACTCGTTGTGTTGCTATGGAAAATGAGAGCTAGTTTGCAAGTGGATTTCATAGCTAGCATACATAAAAGAGGCTGCAAGTTTATCAACAGTATACAAGTTAGCTACTGTAAAGATCTTAGCCACTCATAGAGCTGAATCTTAAACTGAAAATGTACGCATATTTATAGATCATGTCTTTTTAGGCAAATAAGCCCATTAGAAATTTTAACCGTAGTATAGGCAACAAGGCGGCATTGTGGCGTAGTGGTTAGCACCGTGTTCGATACCCGTCTTGGGTCTGTGTGCATGGAGTTTACATGTTCTCACCTTGCTTGGTGGGTTTCCTCTGAGTATTTTGGTTTCCTCCAATAGAAAAAAAAAACTAAAACATGCTGAA
Source organism: Clarias platycephalus (assembly GCA_030068275.1). NCBI lineage: Eukaryota > Metazoa > Chordata > Actinopteri > Siluriformes > Clariidae > Clarias > Clarias platycephalus. The sequence goes on from JAQQZT010000021.1 coordinate 10,671,283, forward strand.
TAACGTTCCCACGTAAATATGGTATTTTCATACTACCATGGTACTTATTTGTTGATACTGTATATTACATGTAAACACACCATAGGACACACATTGGGTCAATGGAACATATACTATAATATAGTATATGGTTCTTCCATGTAGTGTACTATGGTACTATGCAACATGTACCACAATGTTGTCAAAAATATATTTTATATGTTATATATGTTTATAGACCATAGTCATATTTATAAAATAACCACATGTTATAGTACCTTTCCAATACTTTAGTGAACACCATGGTACTTAATGGGTACCACAGCAGCTAGTAAGATTCAACTACCTGTATGATACTACCTATACCATACCAACAGTATATACCAATATATCGAGTATGGTACAGTATGTACAGTACAAAACATACCATTTTAGATACCTGATTAATTTGGTAAACCACTGTTGTACCCAATAAGTACCATGGTCTTCACTAAAACATTGTGGTACACACCATAGTAGTACCTCAGTACTCACTTAAGTGACATAATATCATACCCTCATACTCTATGAAGTCTTACAGTGCCTACCATGGTATTGCCTGAAGTACCATGGTAATACTATGGTATATTATCATATGTACTAATACATCACTAGTACATTTTTTAAAAATAAGACTAATTTAGTAAAATCCTAAAATGATAAGTGAAAAGATTTTTTTAATGATGGCTTCAAGTGCCATTTTTAGGATTACCTTAAGGTGAAATGCCCACTTCATAGCAATATAATTAAATTTAACTACAGCATTGCAGTATTGTGCAATTTCATGCAATTTTGTTTTTCCTTCACATGGAGTAATTGAGCATTAGAGAAAGAAATGTAGTGATGATGAAGTCTAATTCTAGGTAACTGTGGCGTCATTGTGAGCCACTTTGTCCTGGGAAACCTGGCTCTACTAAACCTGGGATAGGAACGTTTGGCTCACCGTGCCCTCAAAGGCTATTTTGGTACGCAGGGCAGATTTTCTGATCCCCTGCTCTGCACTCAGATGCTCTTTAATCTGTTCAGTCTATTTTCAAACACACTCCTCCTCCTCCCCCCAAACACAAAGTGTCTATCCATCGACTACCTGTTCCCTTTAGACTCTCACTTGGACTCGCTTGGCCTAAAAGTCTATCTAAGTTTGGTGAGGGAGCAAACATCTGCGAGAAAACTGCACCAACTGAAGTTCCATTAGAAGTGAATGTGTAATGTCAGGGCAGGTGTCATGTCAGCGTGAGGGGTTTGAATCTTGCCTACAGTGTGCATTGAGTTTGCATGTGGTGTTTGCATTCGCCTCAGACAAATACCGTGTGGTGGGTTTCCTCTGGGTATTTCGGGTTCCTTCACAATATAAAGATGGTTGGTGTTCCCAGCAGTGTAACTTCCAGCACTTGCTGCTATGGCCACTGGTGTGAAGGTCGTTGCAGTGTTAGTGAAAGTGGCTTAAATGGAAGGATGAATGGATGTAATGGTAGTGCTAAACCAAGTGTTGAGAGTAGTAAGTGTGGTGAAAAAAAAACTATTTAACTACGGACACTGAATATTGAGTAGGAATGGGTAAAGATCACTCTGTGTCTCTATCTCACTCTATAGCGCTTATTCTGTACAAGGTGACAAGGAGCCAGAAGCCTATCTAAGGGTAAAGGGGCATAAGGTGAAATACACCCTGGATGGGGTGCCAGTCCTTTATATACTCAAACTATGAGTAATTTTGGAAATGCCTAATCTTCATGTCTTTGGATTGTGGGAGGAAACTAGAGCATAGGGAGAACATGCACACAGACCTGAAGGCAGAATTCAAACCCTGACCATGGGGTTGCAACCCACAGTGCTAACCACTACAGTATGCCACCCTTGGTAAAGATCATAGATCAAAATTTGGTTTTATAGGGTGATAGATGTTTCCTCATCACCAGCCAATCAGATACATGACACCAGTCTTTTATTTAAAAGTTAATCATGTTTTATCTCTAGATAATGAAGCATAACCAATTGTTCTTCAAAAAAATGTGATTCAAATGATTTAAACTCTCAGATTTGAATGTGGTTGTTGGTCATTGGTGGTTTTCATGTGGAAGGCCTGGGTTCGATTCCCAGCCAATGCCCAAACTCCAGCCACTGGGTACAGTGCCGGTCGCAAGTCCAGATAAAATGAGAGGGTAGCATCAGGCGTAAAACATATGTCAAGTTCAGTGGATCTGATGGTCCGCTGTGGCGACCCCTCGACGGGAGCAGAGAGACTAACAACAACTTGAATGTGTTTGTTCTGTTCTGCTGCTTGTGCTCTAGTGCAACAGATCAAAAAGCAGTTTAGTTGTAAAAAAAAAACCTCAGTAAAGAACAATAACTAACATTTGCAACCATAATCTGCATTGAATGACAATACAGTATTACATTTATACTTATGGCAGTGTATGGCATACCTGTAACTTGCCATTATATCAGGATGGCATTTTGCACTACCAGGGTAATGAACTCTCAACACTGAGTATTATAAAAATGGCCTTTGTCTCATAACCTATAATAGTCTCTTATACTAGTACAGTGAGTTATCTATATCCTGGGGTCATACAGCATCAGTATTTCCATGAAGAATTCCAAAATACAAAATAAAAAGAGAACTAAACGGATTTATACTGTATGTCTTGTTTTAGAGCATTATTCATGTTGAACTGAATCACAGAGTGGTTTTATTTACAGTGGATGTCGCCCCTACCAGTGGTTGGTGCGAGTTTTTTTTTATGCTGTACCTTAGGGCTATGTTGAATCTACAGTATGTCACTTGGTGCAGTCGTTAATCACTTGGTCGTTCAAAAACGCAAACACAGTGGCCATTTCCATCCAAAGTAATCTTTCTCTGTCTCTTCCTCTGGGCAGTGACTAACATCTTTATAAGAACAAAAGGACGACTGAGTGTTAGCTGTGTCTTTTGTATTTCCAAGGTTGTGATAGCAATTGTGAGCAATTTTCAGCAATTAGCATCTCCGTAATAATAGTTGTTACAGCAGTAGGTAGAGATTTAGGCCACTGCTACACAATCCTACCATTAGGCTCATCTAATTTATACAGATCAAGGAAGAACAGGAATCTGAGGTCACAGAGGGCAAGGCTCACTGAAGGCTAAACTGGACAGACAAATATCGCCTCAGTTTCCTGTCTTGTGCTGTTGCAGTTCCACAAGCTTTGGCATGTTGGATGCAGTTCAAGCTTTGGCATGTTGGATGTTTTTCTGCTCATCACGGTTGTAATGAACGATTGTTTAAGTTACTATAGTCATCGTTTCAGATCAGTGTGACCATTTATCACTGATCTTAAAACTGTGCGAAAATTCAAAGAATTTGCCGTTTCTGAACTTTACAAACCAGCCCATCTGGCACCAGCAACCATGCAACGGCCATTGTATAAGTGTATCTTTAGCATTTGCTAATTTCCATCGATTGCCTCCAGACAGGCTTAGCAGATGAGCCCTCTTTCCCACTCAGCTCTCTTAGCTTTCTTTTTAACTCTCCCCGCCTGTAATATGTTGCTTTGTGTCTCTCTCTCTCTCTGTCTCTCAATCCCCCTCCTTTGCTTCTCCTTCATAATGCACACAGTCATTGTCTATCTTTTACCATACTCGTGCTTATCCAAAACATGTCTGGCTGAAAGAGACCCATTGCCGAGTCTGCGTCTAATGATTGATGGCTGTGTAAGAAGGATTAATACATAATGCTTGAGCAAGGTTGCAAACATTTCAGCCTTGCTAGCTCCTAAGGACACTTCAGCAATCCCTGCTTGAAAAGAATGTTCTGCTGAGTATCAAATGGAGCAACGCACAAAAACGTAAAATAAATGATTGCCTTTAAGGCTCCAAATTGAGTGTTCTGCAAATGCTGCAAATCACAACGCTTTCCTGAGTCTTTTGTAGGAATTCAAAAACTATCCATCTACACTTTTAACCTATGAAGACTCCCTGCTCAGCACGATGACGTTTTAAAAAAAAATGTCTGTCCATTTTGTCAAAAGTCCTAATCATGGCTACAGGCTGGAAAGTCAGTGGCGCTCTTAACTATGCCTCGTAGATATTTGATCAAGCTGTCAGCTTGAAGGCTAGCTCAGTGTCCGTAATGTGGAATAAATGTCAGAGATGTCTCTTCTATAGCGTGTCAATGTTACAGCAGCCTTTTCTCATGGACAACAGCTTAGGCATAGTCCACCACATTTTTTTTCTACTCCAGGACAGGTTTGATTCCCACCTCAGGTGAGCATGGAGTTTGCATGTTCTCCCTCCCACAGTCCAAAGAAATGCTGATTAGCCTAATTGGCTTTCCCAAGTAGCCTGTA
>JAQQZT010000021.1:10701675-10721228 GCA_030068275.1 Clarias platycephalus
AATATTTACACATTAAGTTTACTGAAAGTAAAAACAGTTGAAAGTCAGAGGACGTTTCTTTTTTTGCTGAGTATACTATAAGCATGTTTCAGGGCTCAAATTGTGACCTTAATTTGGTTAGTAAGTGTATATTACTCTAAAAAAAAAAAAAAAAAAAGACATACTGTACTTGACACTTTTTTTTGCATTGCCTTCTTTGAATTTGAATGTTTTTAGGTTTACATTTCATTTTATTTTTATTAAATCAAGCATTACTTTCAGTGTTCACAAATTCTGATTCAATTAGGTAAGATTCAGATAACTTATTTTCAAAAAGAAAAAAAAATCTCATTAGGGTAGCCTGCTGTGTTCTGATTAACTAGATATTGGTTCATTGTGATTTTTATGTCTTTTTTTTTGGAATTCTGACTACAAACTGAAATAAAGCTAATGTGCTGTTTTGATTAATGCCATATATTGCACAAAACAGCAGTAATATTGCATTTTGTATATTGATTAACAAAGAAAATTGAAGTTGTAAAGTGGCAGAGAAACAGGGTTGGCTTGGAAATGGTGTTAAATCTTAACAGGTTTTCTCTGTGGTTGGTTCCATCAACTGATATATATATATATATATATATTCCAGTAGACACATATACTACGGGGAATTTGAGAACGACACGAGAAGGAAACTGGTGTACCCGGAGGAAACCCAGCAAGCACAGGGAGAACATGATGCAAACTCCACGCACACAGACCCTGAGGTGGGAATCGAACCTGGACCCTGGAGGTGCAAGGCAACAGTGCTGCCTTCATGTATGTTTATTTACACGTAACATTCTCTTTCTGTTTTAAAAGTTTAGTATGGCGCTTCATTACTAAGAATGAATATCCAGTCATTTATCTTCTTTCCTCTGGTCAGGGTCGCAATGGATCCGGAACTTCTGGGAATTCTGGACAGGAGGAGGAAATAAAGCCAGCCCGCTGCAGGGCAGCATACACATGATCACACATTCATTTTAAGGACAGTTTAACATATCCAATCCATCTTACCAGGTTGTTTCTGGATGGTGGGAGGAAACGGTAGGTGGAGGAAACATATTTGGACATATGGGGAGAATATGTATAAGCCCACACAGGGAGTAAGCTGAGCTCAGGACCCTGGGGCTGTAAGGTGTGACACTACTTTACCTCCTGCATCATCATCATCATACCATCCAGTTCTTCAATGCAGAGACTTGTACATTTCTGCTTTGGGTTTTCTCTACTTTGCGAAAACTAGTTCATCTTAGACAACAAGATTATGATTGTGTTCATTTCTTAACTTTGTTTAAGCAACTGGCAACATCAGATACTCAAGTTAATTGGAACACCGGGCCTTACAGTAAATAATCTCCACAAGTGATCTCTCTCTCTTTCTTACACACACAAAAACAACTGCCTGGTATCATGTAGCCACTTAGTGTGCATGTGTAGAGGCAGATGATTGAACATCTGTGTGCATGTATGGAAGTGTGTTTTAATGTCACATGCACTGTGCACTGATCAGCCGCATGGAAAAGTGTGTATGTTTTTAAGTAGCAAGATGTGTCTATTTCATGCAAAAATCATGACTTTGAGAACCGTGCTTAGGGTCGTGTTGAGGAGACCATTCACAGTATTTAGTAGCATTTGATCTATATAAGTGTGAATAATCATACCTACCTGTACAGTATACATTAAAAAAAAAAAAAAAAAACCTTACCCAGAGGTTTATTCCAAATCTTAGAACTGTTGTTCTCTTTGATAGGCACACTCTGACAAATCCTGAATAATCAATTATTGATTAGTAGATCTGAAAGATTGATGCTCTGCCTGGAGGCAGGATTAACCTGCGATGTGTGTTTCTCGGCTACAAACCACATCATCACACTGCTACATGCTGTGAAGCTCCCGATTCCTGCACTCTGGGACTTTTTCAGATTATCACAGCTTTGAAGCAAATCTCCATTTTTTTTTTGGCTGTTAGCTAATGTAGGGTGTACTTTTTTTTTTCTTCTTTTTTTTTTTAAGTTTGTGATTGCAATTCTGTAGTCACTATGCTCAAAAGTAACACACCAGAATGATAAAATTTCTCCATAATCAGCTGCTTGTATTTATATCCAACGTGTCCATCCGTCTGTCTCCTCTCCTCGCCCCCGCCTCCCTTGTTTTGTTTCCCTTATGGTGATATGCTGTCTGACCTTTCCGGGGTTACAATAACCGTTGTCATACTCACACTGGCCTTTCGATACAGGTGTCTGTCTTGCGTTTTTTTCTTTCCCCCTCTCTGTCACACTACAGAGGTGAATCCTCTACTGATTTATTTATGATGTGGCTTAATATTATTCACTTTGACACCAGTCGAGAATGCATCGCAAATCATCCTCCAGGCTGTTTATGCGGACATGTGCATCTGCCTATATTAGAAAGGATTAGATTTAGAACTGCATTCTATCTCATCGCACAAAGCAGATATACGAGATCACAATTAGGACTGATTACAAGGGCTGCTAATATAAGAAAGAATAGATACCATGTTCACTGTATCTACTAGCTACTGTATATAATAATGCATCAGCATGTCTGGTGTATAAAAAGGAACAGATTGCATGATTCTAGTGGTTATTCAGATTTTTATAGAACTACACTTATATGTAAAACTCCATCAATCTCAGAACTAGAGAGCATGGAGGCCAGTGGTGACCATTGTATTTATTCCCAGGGTAGGACCTCACTACAGGCAATTTGTTAACACCAATTAGTTTAATCTGCATGTCTTTGGATTGTTGGAGGAAACCGGAGAACCCAGAGGAAACCCACCAAGCAAGGTGAGAACATGCAAATTCCATGCACACAGACCCCGAGGCAGGAATCGAACCTGGACCCTGGAGGTGCAAGGCAATAGTGCTGACCACTAAACCCCCGTGATGCCTAGAGGTATAACTAGCATTCCCTAAACCCTTAAAAAAGATGAAGCATAACACATCTGAGTGGGTCCTACTGTATAACTGGAGAAAGTGTGCATGGTGACTCCCAGGGAGCAGCAGGACATAATTATTGAAGAAGCACACCTATATTGAGATAAGACCTATAAGCCTGTTGAGTCACAGTAGAGAATAGTCATCCAACTATTGTTTAGGCCAAGGTGATGTCTTTACCTACTCAGTGGACCGCTGTTTGCTTAGAGAGAGTTCCCCAGGTGTCTTATTCCACAGCCAGGGAACAGTTGGTCTGAGCTGGATGGATGACTGCTGTGTGGTCAAAATAACACTTCAGGGCACATAGCAGGCACAGCAAGGGGCTCTCTCCAGGTTCACTCTCATTGAAGATGAAGTTGGGTAATATGGCCTTGGGCAGAAATCCTGGATTTAGCCACAAGGCCACCCCAGAGGCTTCTGGCAACCAAAGCATGAAAGACATACAGTCTAAGACTAATGTGCTTGGGGCTCATGCTTTCAGAAGTATTTACAATCCTGCCGTTGGTGATGGAGCCTGAGAACCCAGATCCACAGACACCTATGATCCTTTTGAAGGTGCCGATACTTGTCATCAGATTAGAAACATTTCGGTATGCATTATTTATATAGAATACTGGCTTGTTTGCAGGAAGTCATGATCAACCCTTTTGTGTAAAACTCAGTTCAGCTCAATCTGTATGTTCTAAGATGGGTTTGTCCATCATTCATTTTACTGGTCTCGGTTATTTCCAATCTAATTTTATTTTATTTTTTAAATTAATTGTCACATAATTGGAAATAACACTCTAAAAAATGCTACATAAAGACTAGGCCATTATTCAGACTGCACCAGGCAAATGTTTCACAAATATGAACTTTTGCATCGACTGTCCACACTCATTTCAAAGTGATCAGATCGGATTTGGCTCTATTCAGATTTCCAGCCCGAATCTGACACATTGTCGGCATATTTGCATCGGTTGCTGTGGTAACAACAGCGGAGGCGTGGGTACACTCTGGCACATGTGTTGTGTGACATCAAATGCTGGCGACTAAACAACAAACAGATAACAACATAACCGTGTGATATTTCCTCATATATCGCCCTGTTCCTGTACATTCCCTCTAGCTTTGCCTGTACTGAGGCATCCCACCAAAGCGCTATTGGACATTTCACTTCATCCTCTGTCCGAGGTAAATTGCTCATTTCTATCTCGATTTCCTCCGTCGTTTTCTCCACTCATATTTTATGGGTTCATTTCCATACCATTGAACTTCCATCTCATGTTGCGATTGACATAAGGGACAGGTTGAGATGGGATCGAGACTGGGACATGTCTTTAGGAATTTGATGTGGTTCATATCAGATTTGCAAAATCAGATTCAATGTGTTTTTTTTATGTTCAGACTACATGAAAGCAATCTGATACCAATCTGGATATGTCAAAAAATCTGATTTGGGTTGGCAATCTGAACAAGGGCTTAGACTTGCTTGGTGAACTCAATGTTAAAAAAATATTGTGTCAAATTGTCAGTTCTTTCATGCATCACTGGCAGTAAACAATGGTATAAATTATGTAATTTTTTAATTTTATATTTTTGCATAGTTTTTTTTTTTTACTTCTACTATTATTTATATTCCATGGGAAATATGTGATGAAAGATGAGGAATTTCCAGTTACATACAAAAACTCCAATCACATGAACTTCTCCCAGATAAGACATTTTTTTTTATTGTATAATTTTGACTGTCACCTTGCACCAGGTTCGATTCCCGTCTCTGTGTGCATGGAGTTTGCATGTTCTCCCAGTGCTTGGTGGGTTTCCTCCGGGTACTCCGGTTTCCTCCCACAGTCCAAAGACATGTAGATTAGACTAATTGCCGTTCCCAAATTGCCCGTAGTGTGTGAATGAGTGTGTGAGTGTATGTGTGTGTGCCCTGCGATAGATTGGCACCCTGTCCAGGGTGTACTCTGCCTCGTGCCCTAAGCCTCCTGGGATAGGCTCCAGGCTCCTCACCACCCTGAATACAGGATAAAGTGGTATAGAAGATGAGATGAGATGAGATGAGTGAGTGATTAATTTTGTTCAACACTCCATTTTGTAATTGTTCTACTTTGTTCATGCATGACAGAACAAGAGTCCATACAGTGAGAAGGTGGAAAAGTGGGAATGGATCGAGCACTGCATCTCTGGCTGCTGCCATTTTTTCTTCTCCAAGGTATCCCAAGCACGATGTCCGGTCAATACTAGAATGGCTAAAATTCCACATGAACTTGAATTTTGCTTACAGGTTTTGCTTTCCAAGGATTAGTCAAGGAGAAAGCCATATGTGAGTTGTGCTCAACAGTTGAATCAGATGTCAGTATGTGTAATTAGCACAATGATAGAAAGCTGTCTGCATAGGCGTGTGTACAGAACTAAGCCCATGTACACAGTAGAGTGCAGAGCGCTTTGATTCGTGTGAAGGGTGTGTGATGTGAAGTATGAATGTGTGATACTGCGCGAGAAAGCGAGAGCTACAACCTGTGTGGGTGGCTAGGTGCTTTTCTGTTGTCATGTTTAATTGAGTAAGTGTATGTAGTGACTCTTCGTGTGTGTGTGTGTGTGTGTGTGTGTGTGCGTACAAGTTTGTAATTAGATGCATTTGTGTGGGGAGAGAGAGATATTAAAAGAAGCTTTGACCCCTAAACACCTAATTCATGCCTCAATATGGAGAATTCATTCTGCTCCATTCTGTTTACAGAGTTCAGGGCTTTTAGTAGCTTCATACAGGAAATCACTTGGAATAATGAAAAAAATATTTTTAAAAAAGGCCTTGTCCGAGATTCTACAAGAAAAAAAAGTAGAAAATAATGATGGTAATGGGTTTATTGTACATGTTTGAACACAGCAAACACGCCAGTGCTCACTGACCAATCTAGAGCTGATTCAAGTGTGACCTCAAGTTAACTTGACTTGAAGAGACAACAAAATCTTACAGAGACTTTACAAGCTGTTTAATTAGTATCTGTGATTGAGGAAAAACAAGCAACAGGTGTGTTAGAAATCAGGTGAGTTTGAGCATTGCAAAATCTGGACTGGATTCAGATCAGTTGCTCCTAGATTATCAGTGGATCTAGGCTACGTTCACATTACCAGCCTAAAGTGACTCCAATCTGATTTTTTACCCTATTGTGGCACAAATCTGATATTTTTATCCTAATGTGACACAAATCAGATTTTTATTTACCTTACTGTGACACAAATCTATTTTTTTTACCCTGATGTGACACAAATCAGATTTTTTACCCTGATGTGACACAAATCAGATTTTTTACCCTGATGTGACACAAATCAGATTTTTTTTACCCTATTGTCACACAAATCAGATTTTTTACCCTAATGTGACACAAATCAGATTTTTTACCCTAATGTGACACAAATCAGATTTTTTACCCTATTGTGACACAAATATGATTTTTTAACCCTAATGTGAATGCAAATCAGATTTTTTACCCTGAGGTGACACAAATCAGATTTTTTGTACCCTATTGTGACATAAATCAGATTTTTTTTACCCTACTGTGACATAAATCTGATTTTTTACCCTAATGTGACACAAATCAGATTTTTATTTACCTTACTGTGACACAAATCTATATTTTTTTACCCTGATATGACACAAATCAGATTTTTTACCCTGATGTGACACAAATCAGATTTTTTTTACCCTATTGTCACACAATTCAGATTTTTTACCCTAATGTGACACAAATCAGATTTTTTTTACTTTTTACATCACTGTGTTCACTTCTATACAGCAGTTAATTTTTAAACAACGATGCTAGTGCCATCATAGAAGCACTTTCAGCAAGAAAACACATCTTCATAATGTTATATCGCCTTAAACATTTTTCTCCTTAGTAATTGCTAGTAGTTGTTCCGAATTGCCCCTGAACTTTCTGTGTTGTGTTTCGCACAGCACACAACACAGCACGTTAGCTTTGTATCATGCTAACGCAAGATACAAAGCTAACTAATTTCTAACACAAGGTTGAATCACAAATCCCTTTCTAACACCTGATCAAGGGCCCAACATGAGGTGTAAACTCAAGGGACTTTACACCTAACATAGTGCACTGGATTTCCATTTAATGCTACTGTATTTGGGATCCAACCGCTGAACAATATTGTATTAGTTAACGTTAACTACACATTAAGCATGAGCTAACACTAGCGCATGTGACACAGGATCAGGTAATCAGGTAATCACTTATCTAAGAACACACATAGTTGCTTAATTTTCTGGTTAATGGTGCTTCTGTCTCCTGCTGTGACTGATGTCAGCAACTGATGTCACGTGTCTGCAAAAGGTCAATATGGCAATGCATCCTATGCTTTGCCGCCGGATGTCTATAAAAAAATCCCCCTTGTTGTTTCCCCGGATTTCCATAGAACATAGGAATGCTCTTTGTTGTGGATAGTTGCGGATGCACCCCTTATGCCCCCTCATGTAGTCTGCCTGGGGTCAGTGATACAACCACATATTTACTTTGCTTTCACTCAAAGCACTGGCTTAGGTGTTATATACCTCTTTGTGCTGTGAATAAACAAGGGGACATTCCAAAAACTCCATTGTGCATGTGTTTAAATATACAGTATAGGATCTCTCCAGATCGGAAGCTCATTGTCAAAAGAGACCATGATTTATACTTAAATCATGACATTAGTCATATTAGGTTAGAATTGTAATATGAATCAAGCAGGTTTTATTATAATAGAATAATCGATAGCATTTTTATAATGAAGATCAAACACTTGGCACTTTCTAAATCTATAGTATCCAGCTTTAAAAAAGAAATTATTTATATGGTGTTACTTCAATGAAAATGGGTTTTCTTTTGAGTCTGATTCCTCTTAAGGTGTCTTTCTCTTGTCTTCTCCTTCTCCTCAAGTTTTTCCTTGCCACTGTTGGGTCTGGCTTGCTCATTAGGAAGAAATCTAAATATCTGTAAAGCTGCTTTGTGACAACGTCCATTGTTTAAGGTGCTATAATAATAACAGTTAAAGTGAACTTAATTTTTGTTTCTGTTTAGTTATTGTCTCACATATTAATCTAAGGCATGAGATACAGTAAATCTCGGTCACTATAATTTTTAGAAACATTTGTAAAGTGTGCTTGGTGGGTTTCCTCTGGGTACTCAGGTTTCCTCCCACAGTCCAAAAACATGCTGATTAGACAAATTGGCGTTCCTGAAATTGCCTGTAGTGTGTGAATGAGTGTCTATATGTGTGTGTGAGCAAGAAGTGTTGTAAATTAAAGAGTTGCAACATTTTACAGCCTAGTCATAACTCTTTAATTAAACCATATCCATAATTGAGTTGAGTTATTGGCTGGTGTGAAGAGAGGACGATAGTACTAGTAAAAAAAAAAAAAGAATAGAATAAAGAATATTTAAAGAAACATACTTTCAGGCAAAGACTATAGACGACTTATTACTCTAACTCACTCACTTATCGTCTATACCGCTTGATCCTGTACAGTGTCACGGGGGGCCTGGAGCCTATTCCAGAAGACTTATGACACGAGTCGTGGTAGAACCTGGACAATCTATCGCAGGGCACACACACACACACACACACCCAAATGCTCATTCACACACTACGGGCAATTTAGGACCACCAGTTAGCATACTCATGTCTTTGGACTGTTGGAGGAAACCAGAATACTCGGGGGAAACCCACCACTGAGGTGGGAATGCAACCCTCGACCCTGGAGGTACAAGATGATAGTGCTAACCAATACACTACCGGGCCACCCTGATCAACTTATTAATTTAGTCAAATTCACAGAATATGTAACACAATAAGCACAAAATCATCTTCAATCAGGACCCAGTTTCCCCCACATTTACAAAAAAAAAAAAAACATGTTTCCTCTTCAGCTGCTAATCTGCTTAACATAGTTGGTTGAGTTGATGTTTGCATAGCTAGCAGTGCACAAGTAATTATGTGTTTGCTTGCTTATCAGCACACAACGGTATAGCTTTACATGCACTGTTCAAATGACTGGACTGTAATAAACACGGATGGAAACCAAACAGATAAATCATCAAACCAAAGCGCTGTTATTTCTCGTGGCTTTACAGGGTTGAAAGAGCATAGTCAAAGCCAGAATCCTTCTAGTAATGTCTGTCTGCTCAGCAGCCATCTTGGCAAAGCTCCCGGGCAGTTATTTTAAGTCCTACAAGACCAGGCTAATGTTTACTCGAACTGGAAGAGACCTATGTAGCGGAAAACGATTGACGAACTTTGGCTCAAATATACTTATTCATTTGCATTTTCAGCTGCATATTATTAATCTAATTGTACAGACATAGATGCTTAATGTTTTTGCTATGCCGTTGCATTGAGTGTTTATTATAAGTGGGCTCTTTTACCTTTACCATGATTGCTGCTTGAACAGGTTAACAGCAAAATGAATCCATTTTTTAACCCACAGTGGTGTAGTGGTTAGCACTGTCGCCTTGCTCCTTCAGTGTCCGGGTGTCCAGTTTCCTCCCACAGTCCAAAAACATGCAGATCAGACAAATTGGCATTCCTCAAATTGCCCGTAATGTGTGTGTGCGTGTGTGTGTGAGCAAGAAGTGTTGTAAATCAAACTTTTAATTAAATCATATCCATAATTGATTTGAGTTATTGGCTGGTGTCAAGAGAGGATGATATTACTAGTAAAATGTGTATATATATATAATGAAGAATATTTAAGGGAGAGATATTGGGTTATTTATTTGTGTGATCAAGCAATACATAAAAGGACAGAAAAGGATTGTCCTGGGATGTGGGAAAGCTAAAGGCCGTATGACGAACAGGGGGGATATTTTTTAAGACACCAATTAAGTTTTGATTTCAAGCATGCAGCGAGAACAAGAGCAAGAGAGAAAGAGAGGAAGCTAATCCTTAATGTTATTCAAGTGTAAAGACTTTGTTAAAAAGTGTGATTTGAGGTTTTTTTGTTTTTGTTGCTGCTGCTTCCTTCTTCCTTCATTTTCCTTTTTCTTTTACTTAAACCAAACTTTGTGTTTGAAGTCAGGACATGTTTTTTTTTTTTTTATTCCTTTTTGTTTTTAGGAACGTCCACCCCGGTTCTCGGTGCGGTGCTACTCTTGACTGTCTCCTGCATTTAATTGTGTAGTGTATCGCAGTTGTATTCTCTCTACTCTCTCCGTGTGTGCATGTGTAAAAGGAAAAAGACAGGAGTGTAAAAGCGATTGGGAGAGGCTCTGTATGATATGCACATTTAATAAGCCCTATTAAAATCAAGTGGCAGTTCCTCACTAGACGAAAGAAAGAAAAAAAAGAAAAAGAAAAAAAAAGTTGGTTGCTGTTTAATAGTTTGACCGCAAGCTTATATAAGCCTTTTAATTCGGCTGGGCTCCTGTGCTGGTTTCTTTCGAGGCAGTGCCGGGAGAGAACTCTCCTTTGCTCTGCTGAGAGGCACGCAACAGCAATTATTGGTTCTCTGGAGTCTTAATTAGCTAGCCGAGTCGACCTAGAGATGCGGGCGATGGAGGACCGTGCACGCCTCGGTCAACAGCCAAACAAAAATAGATAAAGAAAAGAGTATGGGTCCAATTAATGGCCAACTTCAAATGAGCAGTGAGAGTGCCAGACATGTATGACAGGGATGCCACTTTCTCTGGCTCTCTCTCTCTGTCTCTCTCACTCTCTCTCTCTCTCTCTCTCTCTTTCTCTCTCTCTCTCTCTCTAGACACATCCATGGAACAATGAGCGAAATCCATGCGGTTATTCCCTACATACTTGCACGATATTGTGAGTTAAACTAAAGGTATAATCACCTATTTACAGATTTTTTTTTTGTGCCAGTATTGACACTGGCTTCACGTGTGTCAAAGAAAGCATCCTGTTAGGTCAGTAAACGTCGTGTAATAGAAAAAACTAGCTAGTGCTGTGAATAAAACAATAAATAAATAAATAAATAAATAAACATTGAGGCGATGGAAACCCTTTTTGACATAGGGGTGGCATAATTGGACAGGAGGTACTGCAGTGTTGCTGCCTCACCGCTCCAGAGTCCAGGGTTTGATCCTGGGCTCAGGCTATTGTCTGTGTCGACTCTCTCATGTCCTCCCTGTGTCCATGTGGACTTTCTCCTCTCACCTCCTCACATATTAGGTAGATGCGATACTTTAAATTGCCCCTAGGTGTGTCAGCACCGAATGGACAGTCCATGCCTTCATGGGGCGTGCTTTGTGCACCGTATTGTCATGCTGGAACAGGTTTTGGCCTATTAGTTCCAGTAGAGAGGAATTGTAATGCTCCAGCAAACAATACAGTATGTAGTTCATTTTGAAAATGAACTACAGTACATATTGTGTTGATGGTTGTAAAGAAACTCTTGGTCATATATTGTATATCTAGACTAGAGGTATAATGTAATGGAAATACCTGTGTTGCTCGAAACATCTGTATCTGCATATAGATTTGGACCAGATGTGGGCATAAATTAAACTGGAATGTCTTTTCATTTTTATATACTGTATATGTGAACCATCTACTATGGGTACACTTCAAAACAAAACAAACGAACAAAAAAAAACATTTACCCACCATTAAAAATCTACTATGCTATATGTGTATATACTGCTAGCCAGTAGTCAAAATGGGGTCCTTTTTATCTATGTCTGTACAATTTTTCATTACGGTTTTCTTGGATTATAACAAAAAATGTATATGTTATAGTTTTAAAATAAATGCAATAATTTATTAGAGGTCCATCATAGTGTACAATAGTGTGGGTTATATGGATTGGTGGCTCTATAAATAGATGAAATAGTAGAAATATTGCTTTACATTGAAACAAGGACTGTTCGAGTCAAACCGGGAAAAAAGATTTTTACATTTACAGACGTCTAGTACAGTACAGTGACGAGATACTTAGCTGCAGTAAAACATTTGAATGGTCCATGCATCTGTCTTTGTGACTCTGTAGTCCAACTAGGAAGCGTGGAGGCCAGTGGTGACCGTTGTATTTATTCCCATTTCTTTCACACATATTTAAATGGTGGAAACGCTTTAAAGAAGGCAGAACGTCCATGAATGATGATCCCGATTGAGCCCACTGCAGTTGCCCCTGTGAACATTCAGCGAGTGAAAAATCAATGGATAACTTGTCGCCAATTTTCAGAAGAGACACATAGGAAATGTACACACATTAATCAACACCACTTGCACATTAAAGGAACTTATGTATGGGAGTTACATCCACCATACAGTCCAATGGGCAATTAAAGGAGTTCCTGGGAGGCCAGCGTTTCAGACATGAAGCAGTCGATCTGAGCAAACCTTCTACCATGATGGTATCCAGGCACTAGTGAAACACTGGGATGAGTGGACATTATATATAGAAATAAAGAGAGTTTTTCCTCTCATAACTGTGCTCTGTTATTCTGCACAAAATCAACAATCCCAGTTTGACTTGAACGCCCGGCATATTTTCTGGTTTTATCCAAAACCAAAACGGTTTCGAAAAACCCTGGATACATGCCGAACACGTGAGGGAGGAACTGCTCCGTCTGGGTTAATCTGGCACTGTTTTAAGCAGCGATGATGCTAACAGTGCAGCTCTTGCTATCAACATTCTTTCCTGCCACGTTTTTAGGCGTGCCTCTAATGACACTGAAGTTCCATCAGCTCCAAGAAGTTGCGCTAATGATAAAGAGAGGAATGGTGCTAATGAAGCCAAGGGATGGCAAGAGGCACCAGGTGATGATGAGTGTGATAAATGTGATTCCTGTCTCTCCCTTTGCTAGACTTGTCAGATTAGCATTAGCATACAACTTCCTGTTTGCCCTAATACTGTATGATCAAGATGAGTCCTGAAGGCATGCCTTCTTTTTTAGTGTATGGATCCTTTGGATTAATCTGTATGAATGTTTTGCACATATGTTAATAATTTGCCCTTTATTCGTAGACCAACGGTAACACTTAGGTTTCTTAGCTTGCATGTGTTTATTGGTATGTGTATGCGCCGGGCACGTTGCCAGGTTCTAAGTGACAGCACCCTCCCTCGTTGGCGCATCTCTGTCTCAAAGACTAATGGCACACAGAGAATCAATTACCACCCCATGCTGGTGCCATGCCAGAGTGAAGGGGACCTAAATACATTAACCTCTACCATCCCAGCCTGGAGTATACGTCCCACACAAATACGCAGCTATGCAGGATTAAGGAGACCGGCGCTGTCTTGCTGTTTTACACAGAGGAGGGCTGGACACTCTCGCATGCACACTCATTCCCTGTCAGCGCCAATGTCCTTGTCCTTCTTCGTTCCGCCAGAGCTCCGTCATCAAGCCCTGTGGGACACCGCTAGCTGAATAGGGCATTCCTGACGCTCCATAGACACCACAGCCGCACCCCTTCATTAGACCAGAGGGGGGAGAAGGAACCCCATGGGGTTTTGGAACGGAATACGAGTGGAAGTGTAGGCTGGTAAGGTGGAGTGGAGGAAGCTGAGGAGGTGTATCACTGCAGGAAGCTAGGGGATTGATATGTATGTGTGAGTGTGTTTGTGAGTCTGTTTGTGTCTGCATGTGTGACAATATATGAAAGTATGTGTCTGTGTGTATGTGTGAAGGAAGAAAATTCACAAGAAAGGATTCTATTGTGGAACTTCAGATGGTTTCGCCTTTGTTCATGTATAAAGCTTTTGAGTTTCAAAGGCACACGCTTGCACACAAACACACACACACACACACACACAGACACACAAACACACACACGCACACGCCAAGTTCTTAAAGCAATGGAGCGATGGGATTCAGAATGGAGGGCAAGCAATATTTCATTCCCTCTCTCCTTCGATCTTAAATGCTCTTTTCAAATTATCCATCAAACAGATGAGAATTTCCCTTCTTCATCCACTTTGTACTGCCTGCGGAAAGAGAGATAGCGAAAATGAGAAAGAGATTGGGATGGAGGAAGAAATGGCTAGGAACACACTAGATATTTAGTCGGTGTTACTCTACGTTCTTCTTGTATGGTGAAATGAAAACCTAAATGTCTATGATGGTTGGGATGTACAGTTCCTGAATACAAATCTGTTCTTCTGCTTGAAAAGTGTTTAAAACAGATACAAAAATGCAGGCAAAATCTTGCCGTACATCCTGCTCATAAGACGTTTCACTATTGTATATACAGTACTATAGTCTACTATGGTAAACTAAAATACATACCATAATATACAGCATTATTATCATGATACTTCAGATATTATCATGATAGGCACAAGGACATTGCCGCTACATACAGTAGTACTTAGTTACAAACACTTTCCATCATTGGATAAATCCTTACACTAGTTACTAGGTTCCTAACCAAGTACCATTAGTCAAACACTGTTAGGAAGATTATTATTTTATTTTTTTTTACGGCGGGATGGGGTATGGGGTACGGCGATGATATCCTATGGTGTCTACCATAGTAATATTGAAAGTACCACGGTAAAACTATGGTATATTATAGTATGTATTTTAATTGACGAATGGAACACTAAAGCCTTGTGTGTTAACCTTTGGAAGGTGCCATAACAGGTAAAATGGCACTGTAGAGGTTACTATGTAAATATGTAAATAATCATATTTTTACCATAAACCTGTGTAATTAATTTTTGACAGTGTCATGGTTCCATACTACATGTTAGAACCATGAATCATAGTGTCACAATACCGAAGTAAGGTTAGGTAAGTCCTACAGTGCCTATCATGATAATATCTGAAGTAACATGGTAATACTGCTGTATATTATGGTATGTATTTTAGTTTATCATAGTAGACTATAGTATATACAATAGTGAAACTTCTTGTAGTACATGTACATTTACTGTATCAGTACAGTGATACTGTCAAAAATATCCTGGTAAAGTTTCCATTGGACTACCATGTTACCTACAGTATAACATGGTGAAATATGGGTAGTCATGGCTTAGATGGTTTTAATTAGGCGGTGGGTTTGTTTATATTGTGAGAAATAGAACTGATTATATTAATAAAAAACATTTATTATTATATGTAAATAATAATAATAATAATAATAATAAACACAGGCTAGGCCACACCCACTTCAGGCTTACATCTGTCTACGGATATGGATATTTGGAGCACTAGACAGATGCAGATACAGATAGCAGGGACGGTAGTACTGAGACATATTGTATTTTAATAAGTTTTGGCTTGAGCGGCTTCTTATCCTTTGAAGCATCCTTTGAAGATGACTGTAGCTTTATCACACATGATGTCTCTGTGTGGCTTAAAGATCCCTTAGATTACTATTTCCTTAACAAGTTAACATACAGTCCTGTGCAAAAGTCCTGAGTCCCCTCATTGCTTTATATTTCACTTCCAAATAGCCAGACTTTCTTGTATTTAAAAAAAAAAAGTATTTTTAAAAAAAATAGTCATGAGGAACAGTTCTCCAGGCTTCCTGAATGACTTTTTTCCCTCTGATTTTCAGTCCAGTTGCTGTACCTGAGCAGTTTCAAAGGAATGTGTTTTGTTCATTAAGCCACACAGTGACCTATGAATCATCCAAGCACAAAAATACATCTTACTCATGGCATGAACCAGTGGGAAACAGGTGCAGACGATGACAGATGATGAGGCCGGTGATTAGTATACTGGTGAGTGGTTGTAGCGGACGAGAGGGGAAATGAGGCTGCTGCTGAGGTCGATACATAATCAACCAGTTTTTAAATCATATCTTTGTAGGTCACCTAAAATGTGTCTACCCACTGTTTCACTTCTCTTCCGAACACACCGTATCAGTGTCTATGTTAAAGAAATGAGAATGTATGAGTAATGCAGAGCTGCGCATCATACCTAGGGAAGGGAACTTCTTATATGAAGTCACATCAGTGGGAAAATCTTATCGATTTTAGATTGATTATACACACTACAGACCCATTTTCATTGAATGTCTAAAAATGACTAAAATAAATTTGTTCTATTTAAAAATAAGCAGAAAGGCGAGGCATTCTCGCTTTCCAAGAACGTGAGAGCTAAATAGAATTCATCCACAAATATTTTCATTTCCTCAAAACCACTAGTATAACGAGCCAAGAGGAAAATAATTAAGGATTGAAATTTAGCAGAGTCGAATATTGTGCGCAGGATTACATGGAGAAACCTGGAATAGTTGCCTAAATAGTTTATCTTCTGAGAGTGCTTAGTATTAGTAGCACATTTTTACAGCAAGGCACGAGTCGGCGTAGTGTCCTTCTATAAAAACCAAATTAAACCGGCTGCGATGTTCATTTAAGGCAAGCTCGAATCTTTTCAAAGATAAACGTGCAAAACCAAAGTGCAGAATGTCTCCATCTCCATCCTCATAATGTCCTGAGAGGCCTAACCCTGGACCAATAGCGCGCTGTTTTCGAACAGGTGTCTTGCTTTAATCCCGTCCTGGAACGGCGCCATTTGCGGATCAGCGACTTCATGACGCTGTGTAAATGTGTAAACACGGAAACGGATGTGTTGGTGCAGGTACTGCGATTGCCAGCAGGCTTGCTGTTGATGTGTGTGACACACGCAATAATCACCCCGGCGCGGGAGGTTTCGGGGGCCAGCAGTTTCGGGAAACTGATGGCCGTTTGCGACAAATTAGCGGCCCTGTGGCTGCGGCTGTGGAAGGAGAGAAGAAATAAAGAATCCAGTCTGTGGTGTTACACAGGATTCCAGCGGTGCGAGCCGATCCGTTTGCTCATCGCCGGAGTCAGCTGCAGCAGAGTGGCTGGAGGAGAAACGTGCAAAAGCGTGCACACACACACACACACACACACACACACGTGCACTGTTCTTACACGAAAATCCGAAATGACAGAACAAGTTACTTTAATACGTCCTTGTTTATGAGGCCGTAACCAGAAGTTGCTCGATTAAGACCCACATAGTGATAGAGGCCCGCTTCCTTGGACGGACCCAGATCAACCTTCTCAGTCTTTCAATCTTTCAACACAGTGTTTGTTCATTAGGGAATCTGCACTTCCTTCGCATGCCCGTGCTTGCACCGGTAAGAGCGGCATCACGTCCCGTTCAAGCTGCCCAACTTTGAGAAAGTATGTTCACTATGCAGATTGCGGTTCTTGTTGATATGCAGGAGTCTTTGACTCTACTTGTGTGTGAGTGTGTGCCACTGTACGAAGACTAATCATTAAGTTTGCTTAAGCGTATGTGTGTGTGTGTGTGGTTGGACCTCACCCCGGGGGACAGGCAGCATACTGGCAGTGTACATCCATCATAAAGTTGGAGAATTTTAATATGCATGATGTGTGTGTGTGTGTTTGTACTCAGACTTCAATAAGTTTATGTGTGAGTGTTTTTTTTATTTATTTATTTTTTTTTGTGTGTGTGAGAGAGAGAGTGTGTGCGTTGGAGCGTGCTGTAGAACCCCACCCTGGGGACAACACAGCGGCATCTCGTTTCACATGAAAAGCAAGAGACTTACAGGGAAGTTGTGTGCGTGGGTGTGTGTATCCATATGTGTGTGTGTGTGTTCTTTTTTTTTTTCCCTCTTGCCTCTTGCTTCTACCCCAACAACCCCTCCAAATAAATAAGAATTTTTGATTACAGTAACAAGCACATAAATAATGCAGGTGCACAGACGATGAAGAGCGCTTGAAAGACGGCCCCTTTTAACCTTTTCTTTCCAGCACTGGAGGAGGAAAAGGCTGTCGACAACCGGGGTGCGTTCTCACCCTCCTTCTTTCTCAACCCCCTTCCTCTGCTGGAGGAGAGGACTCAGAGGGGCCACGATGAGACAGACAGAGGGTGGGTGAAGAGCATGTTGCGAAATCCCAGGATTGCTTGTGTATTATCTCACCATGTCTTTTTTTTTTTTTTTTTTTTGACGGTTTGATTATGACAACTTAATGCCACACACACACAAAAAATAAAGACAGATTTGAGCAGCTATGTATGATTGGAAGCAGACACATAATGATGCATGTATTTATTAAAAAAAAAAAAAAAAAAGGATCATCCCAGGACAAACGTGAATGGCGGAACCCGAAAACCTGCTTGCTAATGCATGTCTGTGGAGCACAATGCTTAAAGTGTGTTGCATTCCGTTTTCCCTGCTCATAAGCATACACACACATACACACACCCGCATGCTCGCGCTAGACACTTGAGGCAATTTGGCGCCTCCTCAAATCCCATTCCCCAGTACAAAGAGGCATTGTAGTTAGTATCGTTAATGAGCTCAATATGCCCTCCTCAGGAATGTGTGAAAATAGGGGCCCAAGCGGTATGAGTGTGTATGTGTGTCCTGATTCCCACACTCTTAAAGGAACTGCACACGCGCACACGCGCGAGCACGCACTCCCACCCACCCATCCACCTCAACCCACCCAGACACAAATCATGACTGGCATACAGATGCACGCAGGACGTGATGGAGGGGGGGGGGATGCGAGAGTGGCACAGAATGGCACAGCAGCAGGCATTCTGGCATCGGCCCAGAGTGTCTAACGGTCCCTACTCATGAAGACACACAAAGACAGATGGTCTTGAAGGGTAGGGCCACCTCGGCGGAGTTTGTAAGTTGAGCCGCTTGAGTTCCTAATGAAGAAGATGGATAAAAGAAAGAAACAAAGAAAGAAAGGAAGGAAGAAAGAAAGGCAGGGGCATATAGGATTACGCTCATACATATTGTATATACATATTTCAATTTTAAGTGACTACGTACTGTAGAGTTTGTATTCCTAAGAAAAGGGAAGGTTTTGAAGTGCTTTGTTCCTCTTACACCTCTGCAATTTGATGATTCCATTTTGTTACATTTATTAAAGAATGTTGTCATCTTTGTCTCTTTGAAGTAACATTTATCGTTGTGAAACATCCACAAGATAACTATAAACATCTCTCTCTTTCTTTCTCTGTCTCTCTATCTTTCTCTCTGTCTCTATCTCTCTCTGTCTCTTTCATTCCCTCTGTCTTTCTCTTTCTCTCTGTCTCGATCTCTCTCTGTATCTCTTTCTGTCTCTTTCATTCCCTCTCTCTGTCTTTCTCTTTCTCTCTGTCTCTATCTCTCTTTCTGTCTCTTTCTTTCACTCTCTATCTCTCTCTGTCGCTCTCTTTCACTCTGTCTCACTGTCTTTCTCTTTCTCTCTGTCTCTATCTCTCTCTGTCTCTCTCTTTCACCCTGTCTCTCTCTCTGTGTGTCTCTTTCACTCTGTCTCTCTCTCTCTCTCTCTCTCTCTCTCTCTCTCTCTCCTTGTCTCTCTCTCTCTCTCTCTCTCAGTTCCTCAGACAAAAAAATTTGAGCTTCTCATGTTACCGAGAAACCACAAAGCAGAAAAGTCCTCTATCCTGAGGACTTTCTCCATGGCAGAACACTATAAAGGAACGGCCGTCTTTCAAGTCGCTGTTGTGGAGCCTCTTTTCATAAATGTGAAATAAACCTCGACTATAGATCATGCCATTTTCATTTGTTTAAATAAAACCGCTTGATAAAACGTACTTAATGTTAGACTTTAAGGCTTTAATTTGTTATATAAATCTCATTTGAGTTGCTATAGAAACCATAATGTTCTAGGATATT
>JAQQZT010000021.1:10733721-10745675 GCA_030068275.1 Clarias platycephalus
CCTGGGGTAGGGGAGCCAGGCTATAGTTTGAATGAAATGAACACAAAATGTATGCTAATTAAATTTTGCTGCTTGTCATTTACAGCTGCGTATACGTCTGACAGCCTGGGAAAACTCTTTCAGTCAAAAAAGAAAAGAAAAGAAAAGAAAAAAAATATTCCGGAAGTATGGGTTTTTCTGCCTAACCCATATGTTGATACAAAAACATAAATATGACTTCTTCATTTTAAAAAAATATATATTTAACTTTTAATCATCACATTATGTTCCTCCAAAGATCATGTTCCATACAGAGTCAGCTCAACAAATATAGTGGAAAAAATGATAGATTGTTACAACGTGATGGAATTTTGGATTTTGACCGGTTATTATATACAGTACTTGTGGTTCAAATACTGTATGTGCAAATGCAAACTTGGTTAAGCCTGTAGTTCAGAGCTATATTGGAAAAATGTGGAATGAACCTTCCAGGAAAGTGTCAAAAATCTCACCACGTGAAGGGATTTCCCCAGGCTCGTACACATTTTCATTAAACATAAAGAATGTCATCCATCCATCTGATAGATAGACAAGTCTTATATATATATACAGTATATGATAGAATACTACACACCACAGTTAAAATGTCCTACCTTCATTCTGCTAACATAATGATTTTTTTTTACTTTGTCCATTTTATCTGCAAAGATCTGGCACAGGTTTTACACCGGTGCGACAGACCCACTTTCTACCCTGGCTTGGGGTCAGCACTGCAGGGTGGTACAGGTAAGGGTGTCTCTCGAGGTCCCAACAGCGGTGACTCATTGAATCCCTGACCCTCTGATCAGCAACACATAGGCTCAACCGCCTGATCCACCACTGTGATATAACCATCAACAAATCATTAACAAAAATGGACACCCTTACTGTATCTAACAAGCACCTTTTGCTTGTAATACAGCATCAGTTAAAAGTCTACCAATGTAGCACGTCTTGATTTAGTTTTTCTGTGTTATTCTGACCTTCCTTGCAAAAATGCTTTAGATCTATCAACTTCACACAGAATCTCCTGTGCACCACCTTCTTCCCAGGTGAATCTGTGGACTTTTTATATCTACCATATGCACAAGAAAACCTGACTTGAAATGTGTGAATTTTGTTCAGTATTGCGGAAAACTTGCTAATGCTAAACTGAGATAATGTGATTCAAAGTAATCCATCCATCCATCCATCCATCCATCCATCCATCCATCCATCCATCCATCTAGGAACCTCTGTAGTCCAACTAGGCATTGTGTAGGTCAATGGTTATTACCATGTTGGTGTTTACAACCGTCGTAGGACCTCTGGTCAACCTTCACACATTACGAGCAATTTGGGAACACCAAATAGCATAATCTGCATGTCTTTGGTCTGTTGAAGGAAACCCATCAAGCACATGGAGAACATCCAAACTCCATGCACACAGATCCTGAGGTGGGAATCGAACCCAGTCCCTGGAGATGTGAAGCCACACAAATAATGGCAACATGGTGGCTTTGCTGTTAGTACTTTTGCCTTGAATCTTCACAGGGTTGGGGTTTTGGGGGTGTGCGTAGAGTTTGCAAGTTCTCCAGGTTCTAGGTGGGTTCCCCCAGGTACTCTGGTTTCCTCCCACAGTCCAAAAGACACAAGACTCATTCTCTATAACACTTAGAGAATCTGTATCTCAGGGGATACAGGTAGG
Organism: Clarias platycephalus; assembly: GCA_030068275.1. NCBI lineage: Eukaryota > Metazoa > Chordata > Actinopteri > Siluriformes > Clariidae > Clarias > Clarias platycephalus. The sequence goes on from JAQQZT010000021.1 coordinate 10,735,427, forward strand.
GTACACCCTGAAAGGGGTACCATTCCATCACAGGCCATAGAAGCACACACTTTTATTGAGACACTCACTCACACACTACGGGAAACTTGGAAAGGCCAAGTAGCCTACTCTGCATGTCATTGGAATGTTTGAGGAAACTTGAGGACCCAGAGGAAACCCACCAAGCACGGGGAAGAAAATGCAAACTCCACGCACACAAACCCAAGGTGGACACAAGATTGGTGTTTCCAAATTGTTTCCAATCGTAGTGTATGACTGAGTGAGTGTGTGTGCATGTTTGTGGCCTACAATGATACAGTACCTATCCTGTCTTCCGGTTCAAGGCCCCCTGACCCTACACACAATAAGGGGTATAGAAAATGAATGTATGGATGGAGGAGTGGATAAATAATGACTTGAGGAGGTACTCCGCTCTCTGCAACGCCACTCATAGTTCTCCAGCAGTGCTTCGTCAATTGTCCTCTAAAAGATTTCTTTGAGGATTGGGGGGAAAAGATACAATGATTTCTATGTTCTTTTGCTGACTTAAAAAAAAAAAAAACTAAGTGTTTATAAAACATCTATAAAAGAATGTATTTGAAACACTGGCAATCATTTGTACACACTTTTTTTTGTTTACTTTTTCGTTACAATCGTATGCTGTGTGTGCATTTGTATGACAGAATGCATTTTGGGTCAAACGGCAGAGAAACACACAGCACCTATTGTTCGTCAGTTCTCCCTTCTTCTGTTCCTCTGTTGCATTTCCCTGTCTTTGGGAGTCTGTTTGATTGAACAAACAGTGGATTCCCGGGTCATGTGCATGTTCATGTGCGTGTGTGTAGAGTCCTTGCAGGAGCCCGAGTAGACTCTTTGGAGCCAGTCTCCGAGAGCCCGATTATAGTGGCGGTGGAGAGGGCGGTGCCACGTCTTCCGACCCATAAATCATGTCCTAGAGCAGTGTGACTCTTTCTCCCAGCCCACCTCCGCTCCACTCTTCCCCCTTCTTTTTCTCCTGTCTCTGTCCATCCCTCTTTACCGCATCTTCAGTTTGTTTACTTATCTGCCACATGATAGAAAACAGAATGTCTTTTTCATGCTGTTCATTCATTTATACAAATATACCAAGAAAAAAAAAATCTTTAAGCTTGTCTATATTTATCATATACTCTTGTTACTATAGGAACCAATCTTTTCATTATTACTTATGGCGCCATGATGCCCTGCTGTCTGTGCCAGCCAGTGTGCCAAGCTTATTATTATGCTCGATGTCGTTTCGGCTCTCTCGGCCCAAGGTCGAGGGAGAGCAGAGGTCACAGGATTGCGACGCAGAGCGACAAGACCGCCTGGAATTAGCATTCACCTTCTCCCCGTGCAGTGCTAAATATTTCAGCACTTCCAGCTGCTTTGTGTTAGAGCCCATCACCCAGGAGATGGAACTAGAGAGAAATAGAGAGAGAGCGAAAGAGAGAGACCCTCTCTGCTGCACCCACCCCCTGCATGATGCTGTGCATCATGTATATCTCTTCTCTTATTCATGTGTTTATTTATTATTTCATCAGCGACGCTGTTCTTTTCCCCTCCGTCTGCAGCAGAGACAGACAGAGAGCAGTCATTAATTCATTAAAGCACCCTCCTAACCCTTCCTGTCTGCTCCTCGCTCTCTACCCTCCCTCTCTCGTCTCTCTTTCCCTCTTTCCTCATCCCTATCTCTCTTTTAAACCTTGCTCTCCTGTGGTTGCTGAATGATCTCGTTGGCGCCTGTTCATCCTCTCTTTCAAATCTGATTAGAAGTAGTTTGAAATCTGCTCGAGTTCCAAAAGATCCTTAAGAATCTAGAGATAAAGAGAAGGTTATGCCGGGTTTGGCTGGCTTGTTTAGGCTCCTGGAGCACGTTCTAAAAGTCTGCTCTGAAACACTGGTCACAGTCATCACGTTCCTTCCATTACTTGGTCTCCCGCCTTGCTTTTCTTCCAAACCAACTTCTCCTACCAGATCAAATGTAAGGAAGGTTAGCATTGTGTCAATGCAATTCAGATTTACAGTACAGTTATTAGATAATTAGTGCCAAAAAACACAGACGTAAATCAATAACAGAGTGTTTTGGAACGACCCCGTCCTGACCTTAACCCAATTTAGATGCTGCTCCATTACTTGAGGACTATTCATGCATTAAATACCAGAAATATTAAGTTTTGTTTGAAGGAATCGTTTCTAATTTGTTGTACAAGACACATCAGCAGCTATAGAACACAATACTTGGAAGTTGCCTCACTGTCCACTTTATTGGAAACACCTGTACACCTTCTCAATAATGCACTGATCTAATCAGCCAATCATGTGGCAGCAGCACATCATGCAGATACAGTTCAAGCGCTTCAGGTAATGTTTACTTCAAGCATCATATAATGGGATGCTCATGCTCAACAGTTGCATTAATGATGAAAGTAAATGGAGAATGATGGCCAGACTGGTTTGAGGAATGGACAAGAAGGCTTTTATGATTCAAATAATAACCATTTTACAATCATAGTGAACAAAAAAGCATCTCAGAACATATTTAAAAATTGAGGTGGATGGGCTACAAAAAACAGGAGACCACATGGGGTTCCACTCCATACGAGCCACGAACAGGAATCTGATGTTACACTCTCTGTTAAAGATTGGAACTTCAACTGCATGACAGAATAGTACTACAGTGCTACTAATAGTAGCTATCCTTAGACCAGAGTAGCTATCAACCTGAACCAGTCTGGCTATTATCTTCTGACATATCTCATTAACAAAATGTTATTGTGTGCTTATTAGCTGTTCTATTGATATACCATCCTAGATTTGATGACCTACACATTCAACATGTTTACCAGCTGTACATACTGTATAATGAATACTTGTGTATCATATCAGTGGAGGCCATTTTAGCAAAATGGACAGCTGAAATCCAAAATGTCATTAATTAAGGGCGTTTTTACATTAGGGCACCCCATGTATTGATGATCGAGGGGCCCAAGAACACTTGAACCCAAAATCTGGTTCATTTAGATCAGTGATAACACAATCGCTCCAGGCTCGGGAACTGTGTCCGAGTTCCCCGGGAAAAGGTGGACGAGGACAATACAGCACACTTGGGCATGGATCAAATCAGATATGGAAGCAGTTATACCTGAGAACAGAAGTAGATCGCTTGTTTAAACAAGATGTCATCAATAATGTCAGGCTCCTCTGAGTCCTCTGTGTGCACATAGAATGCTCCAATCTCATTCTCTGATCTATACTACCATAGTATTGAGGCACAAAAGCGTACCCAAGAACGGAGCACAAAAAAACTATATGAATGCTGGCCGATGGGGGAGTTGGGAGGGGGAGCAATCGTTCTTGGGCACGGAACACATCAATTGTGTCTAATATTAAAACACCCCAACGACATTGTCACTTCATTAATTTTTTTATTGGTGGTCTTGTCAATTTAGTCGTGTTCAATTCTTCCTGGTCATTAGGGGGCTCTCACATTAAGGCTACTACTACCAGTCAGTCAAGCAGGGCCGAAGACTATCGCGTGTTTCCTCTGAACCACCTGACGCCAGCCGACCGCATCTTTTCTAACTGCTCGCTATTTTTGTATCTCATTTGTTTACCACCTTTTACAATAGATATCATAAAGCAGCTTTACATCAATCCTGATTTTTGATCTCTAATTCACAAGCCAGGTGTGACAGCAGTGTGGAAAAACTCTCTGAAACAACATCATGGTGAAACTTTGAGAGGAAAACCACTCAAAAGGGAAACCATCCACTATCCCACACCAGATAGTGGGATTATAAATAATTGTACTCTATAAAGTCAAAAAGTACCAGGTGTGTTGGAAGGATACTGAGTGACTCTGAGTGTCATGGTCATTCCAGCTGGAGTTTAGTGATCTCATGGGAGCGTCTTGTCTATGAAAACTATTCAGTTAGAACCAGAAGCTTGAACATTCATATCTTCAGTCAAAACTTTGCCAAATTAACTGCTGAAAATATTGATTTACATACCCAGATGAGCCATAACAATAAAATCATCTGCTTAATATTATGTAGGTCCCTCTTGTGTCATGTTCCTCAAACCATTCCTGAATGATTTTGCAGTCTGGAAGGGTGGATTATTCTGCTGTCATCAGGGAATGCTTGGTCTGCAGCAATGTCTTCACCAGCATGCCTTCTTCCAATGGTGCATCGCGGAGCCTTCTTTTTCCCAGGTAAATGATGCACACACATCCAAGTATCCACATGATGTAAAAGAAAACATGATCCATCAAACCAGGCCACATTCTTCCACTGCTCCATGGTCCAGTTCTGATGATCATGTGCCCATTGTAGGAGCTCTCAGCAGGCGACATGGATCAGCAGGGCACTCAGTCAATAGCGAGCAAGCTGTGTTCTATTATAGCCAGCCTAGCCTTTTGTCAGTACATTCTGCCTGTTTTTGGGCTACCAAACAGGCTAGCCTTTGCTTCCCATGTAGACTAATGAGCCTTGGAAGTCCATGACCCTGCCCCACAAATTGTCCTTCCCTGGACTACGTTTGGTAGGTACCAATCACTGCATACCAGGAACAACCAGAAGACCTGGTGTTTTGGAGATGCTCTGACCCAGCTTTTTAGCCATCACAATATGGCCCTTGTTCAAGTCTCTCAGATCCTTATGCTTGCCCATTTTTCCTGTTTCTAGCACATCAACTTTGAGAACTGATTGTTCACTTGCTGCCTAATACGGAGGTGAGTCAAAAATTATTCACACTCTGGCTGTAGAATTTATTTGAATTAACTTTTAGAGGAGACAAATACATAATTTTTCTACATAAACTCCTTGCTTTGCAATACACTTTGTCCGTCTGTTAACAAGCCTTCGTTTTCCCTTATTAAAAAATGTTTTAGGCTGAGCCATGAATGCACCGCTGTCTTCACTTCTTCATCAGAAGTGAATCTTCCTTATCATGGGGCTGCTTTCAGGGGACTAAACAGTTGAAAGTCGGATGGAATGAGATCAGGACTATAGGGAGGATGCTTAAACACCTCAAAACAAAGTTCTTGCAAAATGTCGACAACGGGGGCAGAAGTGGTTCATCGTCATGCAACGCCCTTGTATATCAGTCTCCTGCGTTTTAATCCGAAATGTCTGCATCAGTTCTTCAATAAGCGTCTCACTGTAACGAGCACTGTTGATTGTTGAACCTTTTACCTGATAATGTTCAAATACTGGCCCTTTAGAATCCCAGAAAACTGTAAGAATTGATGAATTTTCCAGCTGATGGTTGACTTTTGAACTTTTTTTCGTTCAGCAATTGAGGATGTTTCCGTTCCATACGCTGCCATTTACTCTCAGGTTCATAGTGATGAATCCGTGTCTCATCACCAGTAATGATTCTCTTTAAGTAACTTTCAACTTCCTTCGGGTATCGGTTCAAATTTTCTCTTCAGATATCTGAAACGCTTCTGTTTATGCTCTTCCGTTAGTTGTTTCGGCACCAGGTACACCATCAGACAGCAAAAACAAACCACTGAATCACTGCACACGGAATTTCTTTCATGCAAGTGGGGCGTCTGTTTTTGCTCGCACTGCTGTTACAAATGAACTGATGTAACACATTCACTCCTGCGCAGCAGTGACTGGGGAGACAGTAGCCTTGAACAGAAAGTGTTGATAAGACCGTACGGCCAACAGAAGCTTTAATATAACCGGAGTGCGGATCATTTTTGACTCACCCTTGTGTATCCCAGCCTTTGACAAGTCAATATAATAGAATCTTATGTCAATATAAGAGAATAATCATTTCATCTTTCAGTGGTTTTAATGTTGTGGCTGATCGGTGTATGTAGTGACAACAAAGTGGCAATTTTACTGTGCTCTGTATTCCTCCTAATATGCACTCAAAGCATTTCTTAGCTCCATGAAGCACAAGTGTGCTGGAAATAATGGCTGAAACGGGAATAATCCGAACTAACAGCTAACACAAGTTATGTGTTTTGGGAGCGAAAATATTTTCCAGAGGTCTTGCGATGCGCTTGTGCCTGAGAATTTTTTTTTTCCGCCAAGACTGGATCTCACACCTCACACACCTTCAGCTTGTAGGAGAGGAGACAGTGTAGATCTAAATAAAGACAGAAGGAGGGGGAGAAAACAGTCAAGACTTTAAGGAGGAGGAGGAGGGGGGGGGGCACGAATAGAGAGGTGGAAAGAGGAAAGGTGGAGAAGGAAGATAAATGGAAAGGAGAGCCGAGGGAGAACGGAGAGCAGGAGACAGAAGTCATCATTTTTCATTTCAAGGCTTGGAATGGATTCTCAAGATCTGAAAATCAAAGCAGATGGGTTTGGCAAACAGCAGGCTACTTTAAGAATTACACAGAGAGAGAGAGAGAGAGAGAGAGAGAGAGAGAGATGGTTGAGAGTGAGCTGTTCTGTCCAGTTAATAAAATGAAAACATGTTCATGTGCATTTTTTATACTATTTTTTTGGTGTTAACACAATTTGGTGTGGTGTACCACCGTGTCATAAATTTCCATTCCAGACACATCAGAATACTGTGTGAATGTGTTTCTGCATCCAGACAATCAGTAATGTTCTTGATAAAGTCCCGCTGCACATGAATATGGGTATAGGCAAAGAGGCTCAAAGGTCAAGGACATCCTGGGCAGCAGGCAGACGGGGAGACTGAGCGCTGTGTGTTTGTGTGTGTCCTCTCCCAATGGATCCACATCAGAGTAGCATTTCTCTGCCTTTCTCTTTTTCTTTTTTCCCTCTCTCTCTCCCTCCTCCCCCTCTCTCATTAAAACTCTGCGCCTTGGCTTCTAATTAAATCCCACTTGAAAGTCTTAAAAGTCAGCCTCAGATTGATTCAATTTGCATTTTTGAACAGGCAACATTGCCTAAAAGGATTAATAAATTGGTTGAAAAAAAAAAAAAGAAGCCTTTGCAGCATTGAACTATTGGTTCGTTTAAGAGGCAACACCTTCTCTATAAACGTGTGACACTCTCACACGTGCGAGCACACATTTGTCTTACTATCCTTGTGAGGACCTTCTACTGACATAATTATTAATGCAGGTAATTAAAGACATGCCTGTACCTAAATCCAATCCCTAACCCTAACATTAACCTCAGTAACCAAAATAGAAGCTTCAGCTTATGCATACATATATATATATATATATATATAATTTTTTTTTTTTTTTAAATAAAAGCTACAGATAAACCTACTAATCCCCCACAAGGTCGAAACTGTCAGAAACTCTTAACCATATGGGTACTCCATCTTCCCCAACACATGCATACATGGATTATGAAATCAATCAAGGTCAAATAATTTTTTTATCCACTTCATGGTGCATATGATCACAGTACAAACTAAGACTCCAACACTATAATAGCTTAAGTTAAGAACGAGCCCGAATATAGCACACGCTTGAAGGTACTGTGAGACATCAGCACCCTGCTGATTTAAACCTGGGTGGTCATGTAAGAAGGGTTCCATTTCAGTTTTAAACCATCCGATGCATCAAATTTATCCATGAAGGAAAAAAAAACATGATCAAGAATCATGCCAATTCACAGAGATCCATGGAGAGTGAGAGAGTGAGTGATGTTTTTCAGGCAAAATAGCTTCAAAGTATTTACTTTCCATGATGTAATACTTGAACGAATTAATAAAAGTTAAATTTTTATCCTGCAACTTTTGACACTTTATGTAATTTTTCTACTCAATAAATACTTTTTTCTACTAACTAAACACAGTAAGGACATCATACATGCATCATAGGTGGCATGGTGGTGTAGTGATTAGCACTGTGGCCTTGCACCTCCAGGTTGAGGGGTTTGATTCCCGCCGCAAGTCTCTGTGTGTGGAGTTTGCATTTTCTCTTTGTTCTTGGTGGGTTTCCTCCTAGTACTCTGGTTTCCTCCCACATTCCAAAGACATGCAGATTAGGCTAATCGGTGTTCCCAATTGGTGTTGCCTGAAGAGTATGTGTGTGTGTACCCTGCGATGGATTGGCACCCTGTCCAGGGTGTACCCCACCTCATGCACAAAGTGTCCTGGAATAGGCTCCAACCTCACCATGAACCTGTACAGTATAAGCAGCATAGAAGACGAATGAATCGATATGTACATCTCAGTCACAGATTAGTCTACGGTTGCTACACTGATAAGTTTTAACTTTATGACCACTGACAGGTGACCTGAAAGGAATTAATCACCAACTATACACCAGTAAACTGATGAGAGGATCATGGGCACCAGAGTCTCACCTATGCCCACTGGGTCCAAAGGCCAGTCCAATTCTGATACCACAGAAAAGCGGAGAAATTGCTGAAACATGTCAATGCTGATCATGACAGAAAGGCACCAGAACATTCAGTGCATCACAGTCTGCTGTTCACAGGGAGCAGCAGGCAGTGAGCCTAAGACTGCAGACCGACCTCTAAAATCCATAGATCCCATTCCCACAGAGGCTCCACTGCCAACAACGCAGAGACCCTGAAGAGCCATGTCCTGCCCCGGCCAGGCAAGGGGAACCCAAAACCTAGTTAATGTTGATGGTTTAAATGTTATGGCTGATTGTTGTGGTTCTAGGATGATTGTGTTAAGAAAACAGTTCCTGATGGTGTTGCAAACCACTGAGATCCTCTGCAAATGGACCATATGTAGTTTTATAGATTCACAGTCCATATGTAGTTTTATAGGTTATTCAAAGCAGTTTATGATCAGTCTATGTAGCATTGATATGGTCATTCATTCTTGTCTTAGTGCCTTAAGGACTAAATAGAAATGTTTAGGTTTTACTAGTCCAACCTGGAGTTAATGAAGACATGAACTAGCTCCTTTCATTTCAAGACAGTGTTAAATTCAATTATGTTTTATTTGCATGAAGTTATTATTAAGCCAGAATCAAAGCTGGAAAAGCCCTTTGTTGAGGAACACGAGGAAGAAACCAGACTCACAATGAATCCATCCTCTTGCGGTGGATGCTGGATAATGTTTAAAGAATCATGAGAGTATGCAGTTGTAGGGATGTACTGGCATACAGTGCTGTGTGAATAACATCTTAAAGCCGACCTATAGTATTATGCAAAAATTCACATTTTAGGCATTGTAGACATTCAGATGGGTCTTCAGCAGTTGCTCTTTCTACAAGGGGGAAAGTTTGATTCAGATTATATTATCTAAGAATTTTTTTCTTTATGGACATGGATTTGTCTCAGACTTCATGGGCTAGTATCTTGGTCTTAAACACGGGGCTTGCCTCAAGATAGCAACGGAGTAAAAGCAAGTAATCTGTATGAGGTCAATAAGTATATGGCCAAAGTATTTGGCCTAACCTGAAATGACATTGTATGGAAATACACATACCTCAATATGGAGTTGGTCCCTCTTTTGTAGCTATAACAGCTTCCAGAAGAGTGTTTCTGTGGGAATTCATGTTCATTCATTCTGTAGAGCATTTGTGAGATCAGGCACTGATGTTGGACGAGAAGGCCTGGCCTGCGATCTCCATTCCAGTTCATCCCAAAGGTGCTCGATGGTGTTGGAGTCAGGGATCTGTGTTAGGGCCAGTCAAGTTCTTCCACACCGAACTCATCAAACCATGTCTTTATAGTCCTTGCTTTGTGCACTGGGGCACAATCATGTAGGAATAGAAAAGGACCTTCTCCAAACTGTTGCAACAAAAATTAGAAGCATTGCAACGTCCATGATGTCTTGGTATGCTGAGGCAAAAAGATTGTCCTTCACTGGGGATAAGCCGCCTGATTGAAACACCTGACTTCAATAATTAACAGGTTTGGTCAAATACTATTGTCTGTATAGTGTAACTTGCTTTTAATCTTAATATTAAACATCATTAGCTTAATTAATAAATGAAGCCAGCTTGTCTGGCATTCATGTGAACATTGATCCTGACTTAGTGATGACCGTCTTAAGATTCAGGCGTGCCTTGATATTGGCTAGTCCTGGTCTTGGATTTCAAGGAATTCACAATGATGGGCTGGACAACAGCTTTTGCCTTCCACATCCTTAACAACAGGAGGTGATTCTCAAGTGCAGAAAGCTCCAAATGAAAGCAACAGGAGAACTAATGCAGGAGCTGAGCACCAGAGTGGTTGTTAGATGTGAGATGATTGTATAGTGACTTAGAAGAGTGAAAACAGTGATAAGTCTCTCATAATGTCCTTTAAAATCTCTACATTTACCTAAATGATTAACTATTTAACCAGATTAATGAAAAGAGAATGGTATGCTG
>JAQQZT010000021.1:10770401-10791396 GCA_030068275.1 Clarias platycephalus
AAGATTCTTTTGTTTCCTCCAACCCTCTGCATCTATGCCTGCCATTATTGCGCCCACGGCGGTAACATCAGCCCGTTGCACCCACAAACGTGACAGGTTTTGAATGTGGGTTTTGGCAGGCAGCTGCTCTCTCCTCAGTACTGCAGATCATACTGACCTACTTTCGCGTATGCTGGTGCCCGACAGTCCCAAACATCCCAGTCCTGTTATGCTCTAATATCACCACTTGTGGAATGACTTTCATCCAATCAATAATATATTTATATCATTATACCAATTGTAATAGGAATATCTACTAATTATCCAATCCTCCAATCATATGGCAGCAGCACAGTGTATGAAAGCGTCCAGATACATGATTCTATTTTTAACATTCATTTCAAATATTAGAATGCAAACGTAATTTCAAGTGACTTTAACTATGGCATGGTTGTTGGTGCAAGATGGGCTGGTTTGAGTACTGCGGTACTCCTGGCCCTGCTGATCTCCCGGCATTTCCTCATACAGCAGTCTCTGAATGGTGCAGAAAACAAACATACAAAAAAAAAAAAAAAGAGCCAGTATGTGGCAGTTCTGTGTGTGAAACATCTTGTTAATGAGACGAGTCAGAATCGGAGTTCAAACTGATAGGAGGCTGATGGTAATGTGAATAAGCACTTAAAAACAGGCTATATAATAAACGGTTGAAAAGTGGGGGGAAAAATCAAGAAATATTGAAATCAAATAATACACTATTTTTTGTGCAGAAAAGCATGCACTACATAGGAAATGTCATGATTTATAAAATAAATAAAAAAATCTATATTGTAAATGTAGTAGGTTTTAAGCTCAAATTCTCACATTAGTTTCATTATTAATGTATACACATTTTGCTTCATAAAGCATGTCAGTAAGTCTAGAGTTAACTGTATGATGATTCTTCTTTCATCCTTCATTCATGACCGGCAGGAATGGGAAATAGAAGGAGACACTCCCCTCATAAGCCAAGCTCTGTGAGTAATAGCACCCCATGGTGAAAGGCACACCCTACATGTTCACTCTGACAGATTAACAAAGGCTGGGCAAATTTTTCTAGTATACACAACTGTCCATTAGGGGTGTGTTTCACACAGGGTTTTAGCACTTTTACCTTGGCGAATCAATTGGATCAATCTCTGTGAGCATATAAATTGTACACTTGGATGACAAATGATTCAGACAGGCAGTGTGAGTATTGCATATTGTTGCTTCTGGGGCGAACTTGAAGCTTGTAATTGCTTGTCTTAACAGTCTACCTTGTTGGTCATGCGGTATTTTTACACTACCAGTCAAAAGTTTTGACACAAGTCTGACATGGTCGTTGTGTAATATAATACAAATATGCATAATGTAAAATATGCAATAATCACCTTTGAACAGATGATACTGAGATGTATCTGCTACAGTACTTATGCTCTGTAAAGCCTTCATAACGCCTCTAATCTGAGGTGCTGGTTGTTAATTGGTGATAAGTTTTGGTCTTGCTTTCCTGGGATGGTCTCTATGAGAGCCAGCCTGATCATTGGTGCTTGATGGGTTTTGCAAATGCACTTGACACAATACTGCTCCAGAAAGGCTGACCTTTGTGTCTTAATTACTTAATTATCCGATTCAATGGGTGTTATTTCATAGGTTTGAAAAAAAAAATCCAGTATTGTCCAGAATATGGAAAATTAATACAAACTGGTATCCAATCTTCTGAAATGTTGCACAAAAGTCTGAAACAGTAGAACAGTACTAATCGACACTTAGGCATGAAAAATTTAAAAGTGTAACTAAAGTACCTTTTTATGAGTGTTACATATTCTCACGGGGCAAAGCAACCAAAGATAAAGAAGAAACTATATCTCTTCACACATTGAATTTGCCAAGGTGGGCAATTACTCTACATCATTATACTTTTTTTTTTTTTTAATTAACAGCATTCCTGGCTCACCCTGCTGTTCCTAGCACATACCTAGCATTAGCTGAAAATGTATGTGGATGCGATCATAATTTGGCTTTTTTTGCTCACTTTGCCCATTTTCCATCACATCAACTTTGGGAACAAACTTTTTTCACATGCTGCCTAACATATCACACCCCTTGACAAGTCCCATTGTAACGAGATAATCAATGGTATGCACTTCAGCTCTCGGTGGCTTTAATGTTACGACTGAACGGTGTGTGTTAACATATAGTAAAGCAATCACTACATAACAGTCTTTGTACCAGTGATCTATTTGGGATTTTTTTTTTTTTTTTTTTTTTTACAGTTTAATGTGGTTACATGGTTTTAGAAAAGATTACGCCCTTAGCAAAAGTGTGGAAACAGCAAAGCAAACCACAATCAGCTGAAGTTAGTTAGTTAATACCAGGCAAATGATAAACAGGAAAAGCTAAGGGCCCTTAAAGATAAAACCCCTTTTACTCAGCAAACCACTCTGCGATCTCTGTAAGCACTTAAAGTATTTTTGTATTGGAAATATTTGGGGTGTGTTTGCTGATTAGTTGGTTTGTGCTATATAATAATAATAATAATAATAATAATAATAATACAAGCGCAGTACGGTCATAAGACACTTAAACATTTGAATCATGCAAACGTTTTAAAGAAGGCCATACGTCTGTGAATGACGATCCCAGCCCGAGGAGGCTCTGAGGCCATTGTAGCTGCCCTCTTGAGCATTCAGACAGTGGAACGCCTGATCCTTGAAAATCAATGGATGACTTGTTGCCAGATTGCAAAAGAGCTGCATCTGTCTGTGGGAACTGTACACACTATCTTTCACCAACACCACTTCCACATTACAGGAAATCAACTGGGAGTTATTGCCACATCCCTCGCTCCAAGCCATTTCCGCATATTTGGGCCATAAGAGGAGTTCCAGGCAGGCCAGGATCTCAGACGTGAAGCAGGAAGTCTGATCATGGAGAAAATGTTCTACCTTCGAAGCACGAGTGAAATTAGTGCATTAAGTGTAGCAGGGGATTATATAAATAATTCAAGGGAGTGAATTATTAACTGCATTCTGTTATTGAGCACAATTAAAAGTCCCAGATTGACATGAATGTGTAGTAATAGTAATAAAAATAATGTTCTTATCCAAAGTTGCATATCATAAATACATAGGGGGGAAATGGCATAATAATTCAAGTGCTAGTCATTTGGTTCATGTGCTGTTTTGGTTCCTTGCTTGTGCAGGCATGTACAACCTGTTTAAGTCTACAGAGAAAGAGAGGTGGGGGGGGCGGGGGATGGCTGTCTAGAAGACAGGGTGGGTCAGAGACGAGAGAAGTGACTCGTTAAAAAAAGTCAAAGAACAAGTCTTGTCTGCTTCATGAGGTCATCTTGGGTCACCTCCATGTTAGCGTGTTTATTGTTATTAGTTAATTCTAGGTTATAAGAGTGTCACCACGGCTTATACAATACCTTTATATTCTCCCAGGTCGGACAATGGAGCGAAGTTGTTTCTATTTCGTTCTTTGTCGGGGTTGAATAAGATGATAAATATCTCTACGGTAGGAATGTGATTAAGAGCTACTCTGCTCTCAGACATGGATTATGTGCTATGGGTACGCTAGTAACAGACTGTTATAGCACTAATCAAAACTCCTTAAACCTCCACTCTGACGTGCACCATGCAATTATATCGCCCAAAGCAATTTAGCAGACATACTATTGAGAGCACAGACTGTCTACTCAGCATTCGGCACGTACGGGTTGTACAGGTTCACAGACATTGTTGTAATTATTTCTAGGAACTAGATTTGGTCTGTCCTGAAATTCAAGTCGAGGCATGAAAGAGTTGATCATGAAATCTACAAGCAAGTGTTGTCACCTCCTGAGACTCCATGTCATTTACAGATTATCCATTGCTTAAAGATTAATGCTGATGTGTTTGAGACATAAAAAAAGTTCTGTTGCGGAGGCGAGCACGATCGCTGTGTGTGAGTAAGCAGAGGTAAGTCACTGTCTTTGAGAAAATCCACTCCTAGATAAAGGATTTGTTTACTAGGTGTATGTGAGAAAAACAGCATAGGTGACATCATCCATCACATTAAAACTCCCGACAGGTGACGTGAATAACATGGATCATCTCATTACAGTGGCATCTGTCAAGGGGTGTTGTATCATAGGCAGCAATGGAACAATCAGCTCTCAAAGTGGGTGTGTTGGAGTCAGGGAAAATGTACAAGGATCTAAGTGATGGCTAGACAGTGGTTAATACGCACCAAAAGTAGCCCAAGGAAGGACAACTGGTGAGCCAGTGACAGCATCATGGATGCTCAAGGCCCACTGATTCATGTGGAGAGCGAAGGCTAGCCCATCTGGTCCGATCCCACAGAACAGCTACTGTTGCACGGATTGCTGAAAAGTTAATGCTTAACGCATTAGAACCGAGCAGCGATCTGCACGGATCGTTCCTTATGATCCGGCATGAACATCATTTAACCAAAATTGTTTTTAACAAATTATTTAACCAAAATAGTGCAAAATATATATTTTTTTATTTCAATCAGGGTTGCCAGCTCATACCTACAAAATGTCCCTATGCAGTGCTGAAAACCCTCCCACTCTCACAAAAACTCCCCCGAATAAAAGCAACTGTAGTAGAATTTTTTTCCCACTAAAATAAGCTAACATTTGCTTACATTTTGCTTATTTACTAAAACAATTAAAAGTATATTTAATTCATTATTGTTCAAATGGCGAAGGAAATAACAATAATATCCTTTGAACTATAGTCAATGAAAAAATAGCCTGCGTCCACGTCATAAAAAAATATATGCACTTTAAATAATAATATTGTATTGGGAATTTTATTATAAGATTTTATTTTTAAAACTGGGCATCCTGAATGTTTGTTTATTTATTTCTTTATTTTTTTTTATAATTTTTTTTATAGACAGTGGACTAAAGCTCCTTGATTTAAGAGTTCTTCAAGTTTTACAAGTAATAAATGGAATGAAAAATGACATTTGTCCCTTTTCGGGTTATCTGAAAAAATAATCAGATCCATGACCAAAACCCATAATACAAGTCAGACAGTTTTTTTTTTATTATGGTATCACCCCTACAGTTTTCTGCATTAATATTTAACTTAACTTTAATCTTTAACTTAATACTAAATGCAATTTTTTAAATATCTAGACATAACATTACATGTTGTTTGTGTGACCCTATTTTCTGCAGCGATGGTGCTGGCTGATGGCGTAAGCGGAATGTAATAATTTCTTGAAAGTATCATCTTGAAAGTACAGGTCACACACCTTCACTGTACAATCTAACACTACGAACGTGTTATCGAACATATAGTCTTTGGATCGTCTTGTACAGACAAGTAATGAGCTTAAAAGGCTGCTGAAATGACGCAGTCTAAAAGCAGCTTGATTCAGTTAATCGAGTGTGAGGATGCCTGGAGTTGCAAGAAAGTCTTTTGAAAAGTCTAAGAAGAGACGTTTGAGGTTGTCTGTTGCTGGGTAAAAAGAGTACATTTGGTGTCAAGAGATATTCTTTGTACTGACAATTTAACAATAAGGGGCTAGATTAATTTCCAGCACAGTGAGTTTTGATTAGCTTGTAAATTACGGGCACATCTGCAAATAGAAATATTGTGAGCCAACAATGTTCTTCCCATATGTTCATGAATCATTTTGAAAAGTTGGCTAAACATGTGTATACAAATTTATTCTTAAACTCTAATCCATGCTTTTATACCTTATAGTTTTAAGGAATGGAATCATCATGGACCTTCCGATATGATATGATCGCGATACCCAGGTGCTAGTTCGATATTTATGAATATTCCGATTCCGATATTGGTTTCTAGATTTCGTTACAATTCTTAATAATCTTGCCAAATACAGTTCAAATGCTGTGCTGTATGAACAGTTTAGAGAACACCACCTGTAGGATTATAGAGGAACTACAACATTGTAGCACTTCAAATGCAAACGGACATAAAATAAAAAATATATATAAATCCATTTCTAACAGTTTTATTATTCTTCCATAAGAGCAGTGTAAAAGTGTAAATGTAAGGAAAGTGTTACAGAACTGCCATGAGACTCGTGTCACTTCATTAAATAAATATTTTATTATCAGTGAAAATAAATACATTTTCTTAAGATAGAATCAACGACATTTTAAAAAGCATTTCCGGGAGTGAGGTTATGGAGAGAAACAAAGCCAAATAAATCAAGCCAGGGGTCCACATACGGATGCCACTCGTAATAACATACGTCTGGAGAAAGCCAGCAGTCTAGACAGGTACAAGGAAAGGCGAGGTCACCTAAATGTTTAAGGTACACAATGAGACTGAGGCTGAACACTTGGGTGTATGCAGAAAGTTCCCACCGCAACATAAATTGGCCAAGTCCCTTTTTAATACAAATATTGCTCACCAATGGTGCAGCTTCACTAGGGTGCTACAGTTTATGAACTCAACAGTGGCCATCATAGACAACTTGTTCTTAGGTCATCAATTTCATCAATGTGTACCATGAATAATGTTTAATGGTGTATGGAAAAAGAAAAAAAAACAGTATTATGGTGTTCCCAGTTTTGTCTCCCAGGCTAAGATGTGGCTTATTCCCATGAGCCTCGATGGGATGAGATGGGACTGGAGCAGAACTACTTTTGGGATAAAACAAGCTGTTCCTGAACAAATTCCAGCTGAGATAAGCAAATACCATAACCTCATGACAGGGGGCAAAAAAAACTGCATCCTTCGATATATAAGTGACTAACGAAGCAATAATGTAGAAATTAATAAATTATTTCCATTCTGTAATTATGAGACCACTGGAGGGACTCGGTCCACTGACCTCAATTAAGAGGAAGCATGTATGTGTGTGTGTGTGCATGCGCAGAAAATCAGTGGTGAACCTGCAAGGTAAGCTTATATACTGAGAGATATGGTAGGGTGTGACCGTAAGGACATGAACAACGTTGTAAGCGGTGAATGTCTCCAACATTACGAGAAAACGAAATAAAAAACAAAACCAAAAACATGTATTGCCGTAGAATATAATGCTGTCCTTCTCTACTTAGCGGCTTGCTACAAGATATCACTGAGCAATATGTGGTTTAAGGGACATTACACAGTGGCATTGTATTTGTCAAACTCAAGTTATTCACAGTATAGTGACATTCTAAAGACATCTACTGACCATATATGAGCACTACGTACATTTCAGATAGAGAAGTCTGCGTCAAAACTGGACGACTTGTTACCTCTCGGCGGAACCGTTGCGCACGCGACATTTCTTGTTCCACATTTTTTTCCCCTAAAACTGAGTGAAGCCCCTGTAATTTTACACTTTTAAGCATAAGTATTGTTGTATTTTTTCTTCTTTTGAGAAAGTAATGCTGCTTGTTTAAGGCAGTCCTGGAGCTGTGACAAACCAGCAGGGAGCAGGCTCAGCAGTTAGCGACAGAAGCTAATAAGACATTCCAGTGCTTTCCAAGCTGTTTCTCGCTATCTCTATAAGCATAAAGAGACAGCCTACAGTGAACGGTTGACACTTAGGTGCCAGCCAATCGATTTGGTTAAATTCAGTTGAAGCAGTAGAACCATTATGAGCATTCGACTGTGATAAAACGCGACGTTTATGCTAATGGCGGTCATCTTGATGAAATTCAACAGGAAATAAACAGTGTAGCACTGTGCAAAAATGACAAACACCTGGCTCCAGCACATCACCAATCCTAGGCTCTTACACTTTAGCTTTGGAGCAATGAAGGAATAATCGAAGTCGGTGTTGAAGTACCAGCCTTCAATACACAAAAAAAATACTCACTCAGGCTGTTCTTTCCACAACTAGCCTCTAGGAGCTTGTCTGATATAAAGCAGAATCGCCATATGATCTCAATAAATGTCCATTTTTTTTTGTTTTGTGTGTGTTTTTGGTGACTATTATAAATATATTTCTAAATGCCAATGATGCCCCCAAGGAGGCTAGGCAGGCTTATAGGCATTGTTCTAATCAGTGCTAATAAAGTGAAGTCACATTCAACCCTGGTCCGGACCGAGCTACATGGTCACCCCGGGGGACTGATAGAAAATGTTGGCTGCTACCTCACGAAAAACACACTTACAAAAAGGTCAATCGCAGAGTTCGGCTCTTTAAAGAGCAGAGATAATTCAAAGAGAACTCCCTTCTTTCTTCCCATTCGCCAACAAGTAGGTCAGGCCAGAGTGTACTACGGTGTGTGTGTGTGTGTGTGTGTGTGTGTGTGTGTGTGTGTGTGTATATATAGCATAACTTTACAAAGTCACTTTCACTTCAGACCAGTAAAACTGGCTTCCCTTGCAAGAAAAAAATCCTCGGAATTCTACAGGCAACCAACTTGTCACTGACTGGAACAAATATGAAGTGAAGCCACCTCTACTTGGCTGCTCAACAGCTGACAGTGCTAGGCTGCTGCTTGCACACAAAGTCTGAGAAGAAGTCAAACTCGTTCTGACCCAGTGAGAGTTCAGGCAGCTCTTGCACCCTGTCCAAGCCCAGTTCAAGCACAAGAGACGTAAGGACGTCCTCGTCGATCAAGTCCGTATCCATGACATTGAGGCCCAACGTTGGGCCACCCATTCCCATCTGCATGCCCGCCAGTTGGTTTGGAGCCATTCTGTAAGGACCACCGGGTCCCATGTGGTGTCCGTTGCCAGGCCCGAGAGGATGCCCGTGGTACTGGGTGTTGAGTTTCTGCAGGTGCATGCTGGCCATAAGCTGCTGAGATGTGGTTAGGCCTGCTGCAGTCATGTACTGCTGTTGATGCTGCTGAGGTGGCTGGCTCTGTGGGTGCATGTGATGTTGAGCTTGAGGGTGCTGTTGCCCCGGATGCTGGTTCGCCCCGCCGTACATCATATTACCCGTTTGCATCTGCTGATGATGCCCGTTGCCCATCTGTCCGTTCATCATGGGCCCCATGCCGGCCCGCTGCCTCATTGCCGCCTCCAAGGAACCTGGCGGCCCTCTGTTGTAGTGCATCAGCTGGCCGTTCGGGAGGGTCCGCATGCCCGGCTGGCCCATATGCTGAGGGTGATTGTTCATGCCCATGCGGAACCCATGACTCATGGGCATCATCATGTGATCAGCCATGGTTTGGTTTGGAAGTGATGCTGCAGAGACATGACAGCAATGTCAACATATTGCAAGGAAGAAGAATAACATGCAACGATTCCTGACACACCTGGAAAAATCTCTACTTTTTCAATGTTGCCACCTTTTATTTTTTTCCCCCTGACACAAGGACTACGGATCCGTCCATGCCATGCAATAAAAAGTATTTGAACTTATTATTAAATTGAAACAGACAAGACTAGTTCCTGTGTAACACTTGCCTTTGCTTATCCCTTTAAACCCCTGTTGATAAACGATAAACGTGGCACTGGCAGAGACAAAGCCTGGGTGTTTAGAGTGTGAGCACTGTGCTGAGAAAACAATGCAGTCGGAGCCGACCTGAGCCTCTGGGAGCATCAAAACAAATATCAGCTAGATCCCTAGACAAAGTGCTCAGCAAACAAAGCCTCGTAGAGAGACTGAACAAGAGATACAGAGCAGGGGATCGTCGTACAAGTGATGAGACTCGATTAAAGAACTGAACTTTTTTAAATTATAAGGATTATTATTATGATGATTATTATTCCCTAAGTGACCATTTGAAATTGAAATATTTCTAAGATCAGATTTCCTTGATGAAAATATACAGTATATGTTGGCAAATCCTACAGTTGATGATCTACAGCATACTGATGTTATTAATTGTAAAAAATAAAAAACATTTTTACAGGAATCTGTATAGCTTGCGTTACACAATATATGTAGACTGTGTCAGTGATCTTGGCATAATGCGCTCAGATAGGAGACTGCCACTATAGGGTACTTGATCAAAAAAAAAAAAAAAACATCTCTTTGTCCTTTCCTGATGTCTCGACAAAAAAATATCTATTCAATCATCTTACTTCTAAATCATCACCGAGACAAATGCTGAGTCTTTGTGGAGTGGGAAGTGCATTTGATTATCAGAACGAACGAAACGTATGACTTTTGGGTTTAGGTTGATTTCAGAATAGAATACTTAAGGGTTCACGGCGTTACAATGTTTAAACGCACTGGAGGATTCTTTGATCTTCTAATGCACATCAAAGTCGCGACATATGAAAGCAGCATTTGAAACAATGTATCTCTTAGCACAACTTTTTAAAAAATCTATAGAATCAACCTGCATTAACAGATTTTGCCATACTGAAACTCGCATCACATCATTCTTTGATGCGTTCGCATGCATAAGCCGCGTTAACCATGCACACACTCACACGTACCTGTGCAATATCGCTCTTCCTTTCTCAAGAGTGTCCTGGCGTTTTCCGTGGTATTCCAGACACGCTCCTGCTCCTGCTGCTGCTCGGTTCTCTCTGTTCCAGTCCCTGATACGGGAGATCGCTTTCTGGGTCAACTCTGCGATTATATCTCTTAGACCGGAACAGAGAGAGGGAGGGAGGGGAGGAGATGGGCGGAGCATTGTGTCATAAGGGCGGGGCTACAACCCTCCTCCTTTCCCTTCTTGTCTCCTCTCCTTTGATCTGATTGGCCCCTTGTTTTTAATCACCGCGCCTGAGTAAGCGATTGGCGAGCGCACATACGTGAGACGTCGGCACGTACGCGCGTTTCCCCGGAAACGCCTCTTGTGCGCGTCCTCTCCTCACGCGTACTGTGGTGTTTTTTTTTTTTTTTTTTTGTCGCACAGTCATGAAGAGTTTTAGCTCTTATAAATGTTTTATTTGCCTCACAGACGAGTATTTAAAATGTTATTCAAGGTTTTAATGAGGTAAATAATATTCAAAGATCAAAATTTGGTCGGTTTGTGGGTGTAGTTACAGAGGTGTAAAACACAACACTCCTTTATCTATTTATCTATCACCATTGTGTATCTACATACACTCGCACAATGTAAGTTTTTGTGCTCTGTGAGGAAACCTGACTACCAGGAGAAAACCCACCAAGCACATGCAGAACACACAAACTCCACACACACCTGACCCAATACCGAACACTCTACCTTGGACATGAGAATGTTAACCACTAATGTTGTTGTTAGTCTTTCGTTCCCTCACATCTGATCCGCACATAGCTTGTCATCGAATGCCCTTCCTGACGCAACCCTCCCATTTTATCCTGGCTTGGGACCGGCACTGAATCCACTGGCTTGGGTTTGGGCATTTGGGAATCGAACTTGAGCCTTCTCAAACTTGAGCCACCAAAGCCCCACTAAACCACTATTATCAAAAAAAATCATAGTCATTATTAAATTCATATACTGTAGTTACTAATTTATATGTCGGATAAGCACCACCAATACCTTACAAGCAAGTAAATCTATAAATAATGTACATTTGAACCTTTAACACTTCAACTATTAGACCTATTATGTCCTGCCATCAGAAATACAAATCTTTCCATGGCTAATAAAGAGATTAATTGTTTTTTTTGGAAATTTTGGTGCTTTTTGAGGAAACCCGAGTACCAGGAGAAAATCCAACAAGCACAGAGAAAGTAGATAAACTCCACACACACATAGACACCAGACCTGATATCGAACCCTTAACCCTGGAGTTGACAGTGTTAACCACCTAACCACTATTACCTAAGCTAATTACATTCATTATTGAGGTCATATACTGTAGTTACTAGCTTATATGTACCCCCAAAACCTTACAAGCAAGTAAATAAAGAGATTAATAAATCATTATTGGCGATATTTAAATCATCGTACTGAGAAGGTCTATGGAGATCAAGAGGTGTGAGAAACCTAGCATTATGTGAAAAGAACCTACCGCTTATGGCATAGCTCTAACAGACCTCAAATGATGTAATGTTTGATTCCTATCATTACTCTTTGTCTATGTTCACTTTGGAATCAATTATCCTCCTAACAACATGGATAAATATAGGTTTCAGAGCTGAACCCACTGGGACCTGGTCAAGCTTCAACCATTTGCCTGGTGTAAGTGGCTTATTTACCATTTGAAAAGGAAAAGACTGGAGATTCATATGCTTGTGTGGAGGGAGAAAGGACCCCTGAGATGGAGGCCTGCTGGCACCAAGCATGTGCTAATGACGTTGCGCCAGCCATACTGCTTTCACGCAGCACTTAGCCACAGTCCAGGCAATACACACACACACACACACACACACACACACACACACACACACACACACACATGGGACAATTCTCCTGGTTGTGCCAAATAACTCTGTTTGCTCATACTCCTGAGGAATGTAAAGGATAGTCTCTCTCTCTCTCTCTCTCACTCTCACACACACACACACACACACACACACACACACACACACTGCTCTTTTCTAGGGCAGAATGGAAAGCATGCTTTCTGCTATCAGTATGCAATACAGAAGTCCATATTTCAGCTCCTATACACCGCAGATATATGACACAAATACATTTCTTGTTTTCTAAATTAGAACAAAAGCGCTTAGATTTACCCCCCGGCGCACACATACATCAGTTATAGTATAAAAAGCAACAATTAAAATCACATTTGCATACAAACATGTAAACATGCGCTTGTTTTTATGAAGGTTCTAAAACGAATTTTTGCATCTTGTACTCGACACACCCTGGCTTTCATGTAAAGCTTATTCGTCAGCATTTAAAACATTGATTTTTGAGGGTCATAGTCTACTTTTTCGTCATTTTTTTCCCAATGAGGCTCTTTCGATACTCTTTCTCTCTCTCTCTCTCTCTCTCTCTCTCTTTTTTTTTTTTTTTTTTACAAATATTGCCAAGCCATACAACTTTTTGTGAGACCTTCTTGAAACCATATTTATCTTTTGTCTCATTTTAACTTGCTGTTACTCCATAATATATAATTGGAATATTTGATTATTAGATTGCAGTACTTGACCATGCAAAGCACTAATCAAGGACATCAATAAAAAGCTTTCACAGCTTTTATTTAGAGAATGTTTTTGCTTGTGTAGTCAAAAAGTGGTTTATAAAACCCTTTTTTTTTTAATTTAGTCAGCAAAACAGACGATAAGCAGGGTGACACAGACAAGCAACAGGAAGAATGATACACACACACAACAAAAAAAAAACCCAGACAGTAACCAAGCAAATGGGCTACACTTCAACAACTGCCTTATAACCTAAAATTAGGCAATGATAGTCAACATTGACAAAATCTTGAAATCTTGCACAAAGCTGTTGAAACGGAGTATATTTGGCATTGATGTAGGCTCAGGCCATAAACTTGGCTTAAAAAAAAAAAAATAATAATAATAATAATTGCTTAAAGCCAGACATTGTGCAGAAATGGTCCTTATGTCATGACTTTCATTACGACTTCATGATCAGTTCAGATCAGATATACTTTGACAGCAATGCCTAGACTAACACAAGTAATTTAAACACGGTTTGGGAGGCTGCGAAAACAACATAAAAGAATACCTGTTGAACTAGAAAATCTAGCTAGTAAAACGATTATGATAATATTAAGAAATTAACTCCTTTCATGCAATCCTATCTAATCAGCAGTTCGTGGTTTATCAGCGGTCTCCATTTCTCCATGTATTTCCACTAAATCTTTGCCTACTATAAAGTCAAATTCCTGGATCTGGCTGCCAGGACTAAAAACCCGATCTCGTTTTCTGTTTTGCCTCAGGGTGTGACATATTGTGCATTCTGAGATGCTTTTCTGCTCACCGTGCGTGTACTGCATAGTTCTTTGTGTGCGAGTGTGAGTGGCCGTAGTCTTGCTGTCAGCTTGAACCAGTCTTAAACAAAGCATTTTCCATGTGCAACACTCACTGGATATTTTTTTCTTTCAAGCATTCTGTTGTGTGTGAACCCAGGAGATCAGCGGTTTCTGAAATATTTAAACCAGCCTGACTGGCAAAAAACAACAACGAAAAAAACACTGTGGGCAAAGTCACTAAGTGAGATCTGATGTTTTATGTTAATATTAACTGAAGCTCTTGACCAGCTTGTGTGTGATTGTATTTTTCATTGCACTGCGCCATGTTATTCACGTTTTGTGCATTTATGTTTAATGAGTTTATACTGTCTCTGCATGAGCCTCACTCTGCAATATATTTTTAATATAGTATAGTAATCTACATAGAAAAAGTGTTAGTATGTAAATCCTAAGTGTGTTGTTTTGCCACTGCTTTCCAATAATGGGAGTATTGTAAACATAGAGCACTTCTGTCTCTTTGATCTTTTGTTCAAAAGATCAGCACACTATGTTCACGAATGTACGTAATGGCAATTTGGCAAAGGAAAATCCTCATGGCATGTTCAGAATGTGGTAAAGAGTGGGTGGAGCCCACTGGGGACCAGGATTCCAGAATGTAATCACAGCAGATAAAGGTATCCCTGCTTTCTGTTTCTGTATCCACATCCCTCTATATGTTAAGAACCCAGCTTAGAATATTGTGTAAATAACACTGCGAAACGCACAGTATGTAATTAAAAAACGAACAAATTTAAATTCAGTATGGCGATTTACAGAAACATCAGCCCCACCCTTACGCATACACCTACACTAAAAGACACACCAGCAATCTCCTTAGAACAAAATCTCCCGTTACTCCCTTGTTTAATTAGGACTTCATACTGGCACGCATTCTCTATCTCCTTTCATCCTCCCACCCCCTACAGTCACACTGTCTTCATTGTATTCATTTCCAGGCTGCGCTTTATGTATTGTCACAACATGGTTAATATAGTTTTGCCAACGCAATTACAGGCCTGGACAAATGAAGAGGCGAGCGGAAAATAATTACAGTCGGCTAAAGCCAATGGAAGGCTGGTGCCCATCTTAAGGTTCTTCGCGGCAGCTGTACATGGAACAGGCTCAGAAATTTAATTGGACTATGTTATGTTTTTTTTTTTATGTGTTCAAGACAAACCGGGACTTGTGATGAAATTTCTTGTGAATGAAGGTGTAAAGCTGATTGACATTTACAGATACTTCAAGCACAGGACAAGCAGAATGGTGTGGTTTAAAAAAGACTGAATGACGATCCTGGCCGGAGTGGCTTAGAGCCCACTGCAGTCGTTCCTATGAACTTTCAGCGAGTGCAATTTGAAAATCAATGGATAAATTGACACAAGCTTGTGGAAGAGTCATATCTGTCTGTGGAGCCTGTACACACAATCATTCACTGACATCACTGGCACATTACAGGAACTCGGTTGGGAGTTATCGCCACATCCCCCGTACATTCCTGAACTCTCTCCAAGCCATTTCCACATGTTTGGACCATTAAAGGTGTTCCTGGGAGGCCGGCGTTTCAGATCTGAAACAGGCAGTCCGATCATGGCTCCGGTGTACTGAGAAAACTTTGTACCTCAATGGTATTCAAGCATAGGGGATTATATAGAGAAATACATGGAGTTAATTGCATAACTCTGTTCTGTTATTCTGCGCAACCAAAAGTCCTAGTTTGACTTGAACACCACTTGTTTAAAAAAAAATTTTTAAAGAGCAGAGCGAACGATTATCTTGGGGAGCCGGGTTTTAAAAACATGATAGATGTAAGACACGATTCGTGTTTCAGACGTTTTATAAAGGAAGATCATGCAAATATTTTTACAGCTGTTTGCTTGTGTGTTTAAACTTGTGTTTGGCATGCACGCTCTGGAACGTCCTCCGGACCCACCCAACGTGGCCTTGGATGACACAGAGCACTGGGTGTACTGTCATATAAAGAACTTGTTACCAATACAGTGTATAGGATTCACCGACGTCTCCAACAATGATGTTTGGGGTATAAAATTATAGACATAATGGCTCCGTCACTTTTAAATGCCAAGTTGAGTAATGGGACGCATGTTTGCCTATTGTTTTTTTTTTCAGTACAGGGTTACCATTACTTATATTACAGCATGAACCAAATCATTTGTCATTAAGTGTTCGGCGAGTGCACCCGAGGCAATATAGGAACGTACACAAAACACATTCGTATCACTTTTACAAGTTTGCCAGCCTGCCTAAGGCTGGAAAAGGCTGTTTAAATAGCTGAAAGAAACTAAAAGGTGGAAACAGCGGAAAGTTGATATTGTTGCTTTTGCTAAATGAATGAACAGATGTTTCATTTAACTGCTGCAAACCATTATAAGTTTCTGGCAGTAATGAGGAAACAGCGGATTAGAGCGTTTGTTGTCTCTGGACTGAAATGCACAGAAACGTACGAGCACGCCGTATCTCATCGACATGTCCGCATTGTCAGCTTATGTACAAAGAGCTCTCTCTTTCCTCCTCCCTTTCTTTTGTTTTCGTCTCATGTTTATCAGCTTCAGGGAGGAGTCACCACCTGTTATTGCAGATAACCAGCATGTGCTGTATGTGTATATATGGAGATGCAGGTGTGTACATGTGTGTATGAGAGAGAAGAGTCTGAAAAAAAATCATCAAAGAATAGTCAGAGAGAGAGAGAGAGAGAAACAAAACGAGGGGGCGCAGAGATTCCTGCATCTCATGTTGTTAAAGCCATGTTTTGCTTGACTGCTTCCATTTGGCGGTCATTAACCCTCCTCCATAAGGCCAGTCTGAGAACTGGATCCAGCCAGAGCTCTGACCTCACACTTAACAGTAACAATTTTACACCACCGTGCCACCACTCTGATCTTATTAAGATCCTCCTACTCAAGAGCCAAAGTTCGTCCGTACAATACCACAAGCGATGCATTTGTTACAACAATATTACTATACATGCATAAAAGTCTACAGTATTAATATTTAGTAAATAAATTTACTTTGTTTCACTTTTTCTCTTATGATAGGGCATGGGAAGAGCATATTGAAGAACAGATGTTGCGGTCCCGAGTATCTATCTGTTTACTCATGATCGTATGTGTACGTGTGCGCTTGAGAAACCTCAAACCACACCACCTAAACTCACAAGCGAACCATATTATTCTGGCCTCGAGTAACATGCTGTACTCATACGAGACTTAACATCAGACTTTTCTCTTGTTCCCGAACAGCTTCACCCAAAGCCTACACTGCGGGATCCCATTAGCTATTCATAGCACTTGAGGAATGTGTTTTCCCCACCCCATCGTTTGTTTGCACTCTCTCTTTTCCTCTCTGTGGACTGTCCTTCAGAAGACGTTCAAGAGCCAGTGTAGGTGGGGGGTGCTTTCAAACTGCTTTTTATAAGATGACAAAAAAACACTTCAACGTCCAGATCTTAGAAACCTGCTCATGTTCACGTCGTGGTGTTTCAAACTTTGGTCACTTTTGTGCACTTTAAGACAAAAAGCTACCCGATTGAAAATCCTCAGCTTCTGGTGTTGCTGGTTGAAATGAGTTCCCTGAACATATTCAACAAAGAATGGAAAAGTGATACAACAACTAACATTAGTTGTCAGTCGACACCATCGGCATGTAACAGCTCCAGGGTCACTGGTTCGATCAATCCTGAGCTCAGGTTACTGACTCAAACTGAAGATTAGCATGTTCTCGCCATTTCCGTCAGGTTACTTCACCGTTCCATCCACCACTGAAAACATTCCTTTAGGTCAACTACTATGCTAAATTGCCCCTAGGTGTGAATGTGTGTGCATGCATATGTGCATTGTTCCATTCAGGGGGTAGTTTGTGCAGTTCCTGGAACAGGCTCTGGATTCACCGTGATCCTGAGCACAATTAAGCGTCAAAGGTGAAACAATGATTGAATAATAATCAGCATAAATGAGCATTTTCATTATGTTGACTAAGGGTAATGAGACTGCAGTGATCTTGTGTATCTTTGTCACGTTTGAGGCTTTGAGGTGTGCATTGGGAATGGGATAGCTGGGAATCACTGGGGGAAAAAAATATGTGGTGAAAATAAAAATCACCCCAGGACTGGTTAAAATTTCTGTTTGAGTGGATGAGATTGGTCAGAACTCATTTGAGAGCAAGTGGGATTGAATAACAGTTAAATAGTCCAGCACACACATGTACTTTGATATATATGTGGGTGTGTGTAGATAGATAGATAGATAGATAGATAGATAGATAGATAGATAGATAGATAGATACAAGTTTACAAGAACAAGTATAATTGACGTTCAATTCAAACTGGGACTTCTCATGAATGAAGGCGTGAAACCAATTGACGTTTACTTCAAGCAAAGTACTGCGATGAGACTCTTAGCATTTGAATTGTACAAAAAATTGAAGATCTGTGAAAGACAATCCCAGCCGAGGTGCCCCTGAGCCCACTGCAGTCGTGCCTCCACAAGCCATTTCCACATGTTCGGGACATTAAAGGAGTTCCTGGGAGGCCAGCGTGAAACAGGCAGCCTGATCATGAAACCGGCGTACTGAGAAAACTTTCTACCTTGATGGTATCCAAGCACTAGGGAATAAGTGCTTTAGTGTAGCAGGAGATTATATAGAGAAATAAATTGAGTTTTTACTCTCATAAATGTGTTATGTTATTCTGAACAATAGAAAATCCCAGTTTGACCTGAACACAAAAATACCTATTATGATCTAGCTAACCTGTGATCATAAACAACCTCAATTAAACTTGAGTCCGCACAGACAAAGAAACAAATTGTGCAAGCTCTTTTATCTCTGGACGCTGCTTTGCATGTGCACGCTGTTGTTTAAGCTCGGATGTTCCTTTTTCCATGACTATAAGGAGATTCGTTAGCGCCACATATGCAAAAGATTCGTTCATGAATCCGTGTCGCTTTCTGACGTACAGCCACTTGTCTTGACATTGAAATTGAAATGTTAAATACATTATTGCTACGAAGCAGGAATAGGAAACATCTGAATCACATGTGTGTAAAGCTTAGTGAAAGAATGGGCTAGGAGTGATTGTTTTAGCTGTAAGTACTGTAAGTACAGTGAAATTTACTGTATTGCTCCTTTTCTAAGGCTGACAGAGAGCAAGAAACAAAAGAAAAACCGGACAAAAATAAAAAAAAATAAAAAATACTGAAAGATATAAACAGTTAAACAACCACGCAGTTAAAAACGAAATGTAAGGCCGCGTTCTTGACTTTTAGAGAGAGAACGAACTTGAAGAAGACGTGCGTGCCCATGGTGCGTGTGTGTGCATGTGTGTGTGTGTGTGAGAGAGAGAGAGAGACAAAGGGTCAGCGTGTTGGCCGCACACAGTGTTACACTAGGAACATTGGGTACGAAGTGCAATGTCTTTTCCTGCTCGCTGATGGAGAGATAAAGCGAGTGCCACGTGAGAGGAGGAGTGCAGGAAAAGGAGGGGGTTGTAGAGAGGTATGAGAGCTCTGTAAAGGAGGAATGTCCTAAAGACTTGAGAAGAAAAGTAGCTAAAGTGTATAGTAAACAAATCCAGTGCAGCGGAGAGGCCTGGATATGTCTTGTTTCTTGGATATTCAGACACACATACATAGAGTTTCACAAGCAAGAACACTCGCGCACACACACGCATCCACACATGCGCACATTCACACACACACACACACACACACACACTCGGAGCACACCTGCTGTGTTTGTGTTTCTTCCTGCACCCCTCCCCCTGAAGCCCTGTTTCTTTCTGGAGGAAGAAAGAGCCGTTAGACCACTACTTCTCTCTCTCTCTCTCTCTCTCTCTCTTTCTTCTCTCCTCCATCTCCTACACCCACAACACACTCACACACATACAAACCCATCCCCCATTCCAAAGGGTGCAACATGCCAGGCAACCTGAGATGCTCTTCCTCAGCCCGAGCCCCAAGTTGCCTCCCTGAGATTTGCCAAGACAAGCAGATTTTGCTCGAGAAAAAAAAATAAAAGAGAGAGAGAGATAGAGAGAGAGAGAGAAAAATTTTCCATAGCTGTCTAAATTCTTTCGCTCATCTTGCCCTGTGAGAATTGAAGAACTCTTCTTCTCAGCAGCTGCATGACTTGTAAGGGAATTGCAACATCTTGCACCACAAGAGCCTTCATCAGATAGTTAAAAGAGGTGGAGCGTCTCTTCTCTTCATCAAGGACATTAATACTCGGTTTATGTTTCATGCTTCTAAAAGTGACCTGAAACTTTTTTTTTTCTTTTTCTAAAAGCGCCGAGCGTTCGTGCTACTGCAGAAAAGCTGTCAACCAAACAAGGGGCTTAATGAAGATATAAAGATAGATAAAAACACACCTTTCATGGTTGTTCAAAATAAAATGATGTAAGTTTGGTTGAGACGAGGATGAGGCGCTAGATATAGAAGGTAATACAGATAATAACATAAAATTACACAAGGTTGTTACATGTATTTTTTGGTTTAAAATCTAAATCTTAAATGACTTGTCCTTTGATTGTCTAATAAATTGAAATATCTTCGCAACATTGTCCCCTCTATGTTTATAATGTAATCCATTCATCCATCTAGGAACTTCTTTAGTCCAACTAGGGACCGTGGAGGGCAATCGTGACCATTGTATTTATTCTCATTTTCACAACCGTGGTAGGACCTCTGGTTAACATTCACACACACATTCACACTCCAGGCAATTTCGAAACGGCAATTAGCCTAATCTGCATGTCTTTGGACTGTGGGGGGAGTCCGGGGAAACCGGAGAACCCGGAGGAAACCCATCAAACACGATGAGAACATGCAAACTCCATGAACCCTGGAGGTGCAAGGCGACAGTGCTAACCGCTGAACCTATCTTAAAATGTAATAAGACAAATAAAAGGTATTGTGTTTGTCTCAGCTGCTTTTTACATTAAAAAAAAAGCATAGTAGCGATTCCACCTCAACAAGACAATGGAGTTAAACTTATACCCCCTGCAAAGAAACCAGCATTGTACATGTCCCTGTCCCTGTCCATCACCTCTATGGACTCTCCACATCCTCCCCCCTGTCCTGAATGAAAGAACCGGAGAATTCGAGTCGTAACTGCCACACTCTGCAACAGCTTTACTCACAGCACACACACACACACACACACACACACACACAATCAACCTCCACACCACCCCCCCTTCCTACCAACACCCACCTGAGTCAGAC
>JAQQZT010000021.1:10791496-10806217 GCA_030068275.1 Clarias platycephalus
CACACACACACACACACACACACACAATCAACCTCCACACCACCCCCCCTTCCTACCAACACCCACCTGAGTCAGACTGAACTGGAAAAAAAAACCAGATCAATCTGACCCATTATACCTCACTCTTCTCACTTGCTCTTTATAAACAGCATCATCCTGTTTCATGTGATGTCACATTTTACTGAGGACTGACTGCATCAGAACCAGATTTTCACTCAAACTCATAACTGACTGCATCAATACCCTACACTACATACAATATACTATAGAATCTTCAACAAGCAGATGTGCAACAGATGTTGCCTTGTGGTTATGTTATCTAGCTATGTAATGATTAACTTAAGAAACAAATATTGCATAACATAACATTAAGTTTTTAGTTAAACTGCAAAAATGACATCTTAGGAAGTGAAATATTCTTCAAGATAGCTGGACCTATACATATTTTCTTAAAATATCTTAACAACAATCCAAATATATGATTATTAAGCTTATTTCTAGTCAAATGTTACTAAAATCGCAAGTGAAAAATGTCTTCTTCTCTTGGCAGATCATTTTGATTCTTTGGAAAAAGAAATTACTAAAAACTAGCAAAAATACCTGTCAATAAAACAATACTTTTTTGTTTGTTGCAGTGTAGCTGATATTGACTTAATCTTCCTATATTGAAAAACTCTGGGAGCATTGACCGTTCAGAGTGAGTACAACTCTTGAACACATATACTGTACACTATAAGAGAAACGCAAGGTAGTTACTTTTGTTGTACACTGCAAAAAAGGTACACAGTGAAATATTTTTGTTTCTATCCAAACCTATCTATAATTTCTTCAAATACAATTACGACAAACCTAATATAAGATTACTAGAATTAGTACCCGTCATTGATGGGTAAAGAGTTTGTAGAAATAGGTAAAAGGTTAAAACTAAAAATAAGCAGATCAGCTTTAATGTAATAAGTGATATTATTATTTCAGGTTGAAGCCCACGTACATGTCTGCCTGTCTTTCTGTACGGCAGAACTCTCTGTCTAATTTATTAATAGAAAGAAATAAAATGTTGTAAGCTGGAGTATCTTACATCTTGTTTATACTTCTTTCGTTGTCAGCCAAATACACGCCCTGTTCGGTAATCGGAGAGTGATCTACTGGTGCAGGTGTTTGTTTACTTTGAGCAAGTAGTTTATCAGTAACTTATTTCAAAGTAGATTATTGAATTGACATTAAACATTTTATATAAAAACATTTTGATTTGATTATGGTACAGGTTAAACTTCAGGCAGATATCTACAGTAATTACTCCCAGTTTCACAAAATCCTGACCAGACTGAATGCTGTGACTAAATCTGTCAGGACAAACATACATACAGATAGAACATTTTCTGATACTGGTTTCGGGACATACATTATTGTACGAATGTAAAGATATAATTGAAATATGCTAAATCTTTCTTTTATTTATGTAGATTTCTTGAAAGAAGTAAAGTCATCTGCCAATAGAGTAGAGCAGGTTTTGCTTGAAGTTTTATTAACATTTGACTACAAATACACTTAATAATCTTAAATTTGCTTTGTTGTAAACTTATTTTAAGAAATTATATATAGATTTTGCACCTCCAGGTTCCGGGTTCAATTCCCAGCTCGGGTCTGTATGCATTGATGTTGTTCTCCCCGTGCTTGTTGGGTTTCCTCCTGGTACTCCGGTTTCCTGCAACAATACCAGAGACATGCAGATTAGGCTAACTGGAGTTTCCAAATTGCCCTAGTGTATGTATGCATGACCCTGTATACAGGATAAAGTGGTATAGATGATGAGTTAGTAAGTGACATAGGTTTGGCTAGATTCAAGAATATTTTACTGGCTAAAATTTTTGCAGTGTAATCTTATTGTCTCTTATTGTCTTATTGTGTTGAAGTACTGTATATTTTCCTCTGAAGAAACTGAATATTATTAGACATCCCTGCAGGAACCATAACACTGTACGATGTTGCCACGCACCCACCCAGACTGCACCTGGACATGGCTTTGTTGGCCCACTTGCGGCACTGGTAAATAAAAGTTGTTGTTAGTCTGTCCATTGCTCCTGTCGAGGGGTCGCCACAGCGGACTATTCGATGTGCTAAACAACTTGGCACAGGTTTTATGCCAGATGCCCTTTCCTGATGCAACCCTCCCATTTTTTAACCGGGTTCGGGACAGTATCTGGGGCTTGGGCGTTGGCTTGGAATCAAACACGGGCCATACACATGGTAGGTGAGAAACCTACCACTGAGCCACTAATGCCCCAAACTAAATAAAAATAGCAATAATAATAATAATAATAATAATAATAATAATTATTAAATATTACAAAACACAAATTGTAGACAGGTTTAAAGTGATACTTGCTTTGAAATGTTTTTAGTTTTAGTTCAGTTGCTCAGGTAATAACGTGTGTAATTTAGTGTTTAACATTAGTTTGAAATAAAAATAATCGACTCTTTAAATATGCAATAATTGTTCAGATGTGCTTTTGTCATTTGGCAACCGGGTGTGGACAGCGTGCCGTATGTCATTCCATACTGTATGTGGGCCAAATCAACATAGTAGATGTGGGCCAGAACTGAGTCCTAGTACTTTTGTTATCTGGACAGACAGCACAGACACGTCTCTGAGATGTCAGGCACCTTATTATAACATTTGACAAGCATCGGCAGACATGTTGCTCTATTTTCTGAGCTTAGCTAGGTCGGATTTGTGTCGGCCCACTACGGGAAACTGCTTCTGTCTGGGTGGGCATATCTGTCTGGGTGGGTGCCTAGTAAGTTCCTTGCATCACAGTAGAAAAGAGACTACTCCCCATGCGTACAACCTACGAGAGGAAAGACGTTGACTCCACATGACATCAGTGGGTTCAGTTAAGCTTTCACTGGCAGAAAACAGTGATTTTGTTAATTCTGTGACAGTTAACAAAGTTGCTAGCACAAGCAATTTCCACAGCACAAGTAAAGAGTACAGATGTCAGCTCATTACAACTTTTGTTACCCAGATAGCAGGAGACTCTGATCTGGGTCCGGCTGGAGAGTAAGCGGATCCAAGTCATTTTCAGATCAGAGTCATCTCCTATCCGGGTAGTTTAGGTAGTCACAGCATTAGAAATTATTTTTGCGAGTTAACCCCTATATTATTCCATTATTTCATAAGACTAAATCCATTATCTGGCTAAAAGAACAGTTCAAGCAATAAAAGTTATGGTGGTGAACTGACTTAGAATTCGTAATGTGTTTGTAAAGTAAAGTGCTCATCGATTTTTCTCCCTCTTGCAGAAAAGAAAAACCAGACTGTGTGCTGTCTCAGGCCAGACTGTGATGTTTACTGTTTACTGTTCCTCTGTTTACTCTTACTGTTTGTGTATCTTCTAATGCTGGAGTTCTTTTTGATGCCGTTTAGTCTGACGTTAAAGTTTCTTAATTTGAATCGTGTCTCGCGTTGGATGTTAATATTGTTTTTCACATTGGATAGTACAACATTTGCAGTCTGAAGGGTCCGACCTAAATAACCGAAGGTCGTAGTTAACAAAGTCTGTCTACAGCTTTGATTCATAATCCAAACATCGTCTGGTGAGCATGTTCGATCGAGCGTTGACGTCTCGGCGAACATAGTGCCAAGTAGCAAACATCTCCATGCTACGTCTTGCAGATGAAGCTTGTATGACATCGTCGAGATGTACATGTGCTGTTATAATAATAGTTGTAATTAGCTTGCAACATCGCCACACAAAATGCAACAACGGACCAATGTTGTTTATGAAATATTTTGATATAATGATGTTGGAATAACGTTGAATGAATAACCCTAAAACAAGGTTGCAGAAACGATATCAAAAGAACATGATATCAAAATGTATATATAGTATTGACATATACATGCCCATGTACATACTTTCTATTTTTTTCCTCCTTTCATCTGCTTTCCAGTTTAATGGTTTGGTAAATAGTAGTTGTGTAGTATTTTTGAAATTGGAACAATTTTTTTTGTAATGCTCATTGTTTAACATAACAGTTTATGTGATTCTACTGTTATACTGTCATACTCTCCTGGCGGACCAGTGGCTAACATTTATCACACTCACCGCCATGACCCACTTCAATTCCAACTGATTGGAACTAATTTAATTGCAAAAAAAAATTATCAACGCTATGAGAATTTCAGCAATGTACTTCAGTTGAGAAACATACATAATTGTTGTTGTGACATCATATTTGCAATGTTACGTTGTGGTTATTCATTCAACATTAGTCCAATATCATGAAGTCACGGTTGGGGCGACATATAATCAAATACAACCTAGTATCATTAGTGTTCCAATGTGTGTAATGGTTGCAAATGATTACTGCCACAACATTTTGGCAAAACCATTTAAAGTGGTTGAGTGAAACAATAGAATTCAACAGTCACGTCTTTAGGACTGCTATAGTTTGTTGTTATGCTGGTTTATCTATTTATTTCCTTATGCTGCTATATTTGTACAGTGTACTTTAACCTCATTTACACTCTCGATCACAGACTTTATAGTCACACATTTACTAGGATTGTTCAGACTTTGCATCAGCTGTACACTTTCCATAGGCTCTTTTATTACTTTGCCTTACGTCATTGACGTACCATAATGGTTTAGTGAGGAATTAGTTTCAGTCATTTTAGCACTTGTCTCCACTTTCCACCCTTGCCATCTTATCAGAGTCTGCTGGTGAAAACTGTATCATTCTGATGAAGGATTATCACGCAAGCCTTCTTACTTAATTCCTTACGAAATTTGCAGTTTGACTAAAGTACGTAACCTAGAATTTCTGATCTTAGACTAGGAAAAAAAAACCTAAGAAAATCTCAACACATAACAGTACATTATATACACATCAGCATCAAGAGTAAACAAAAAAAGCATTATTATTATTATAATTTTTTTTTTTTTTAAATAAATGCATTATACTGAATATTTGCCTTAGATCAAATCAACAGACAGATTCTTTGCTAACAATATGACATAATTACAAAACTTGCATGTATATTTCATTGGATATTATAACCAAAATGGCACTATAATGTCAATTTTACAAATGTTCTGAAAAAGAACAGTAATGGCATTCAGGATATATGTAAGAAAACATATTAATAAGTTTTCTTTTGGTCTCATAAATCCGCGAAAGCGACAGCTTTCTGTCTTTCAGACATAAGATCTTTAATTCACGTTAAAGATCCTAACAGCTTTGATGAGACATACAGTAGCTACAAGCATGATGGAGCGTGACCCGGTATGAGTGATTATTGCCATACTCACATGTTTCTTCATTACATCAAGTGGAGTAAGTACAATTTGAAGATTTTTTTTTTTTATGTTTGGTTTTGCTCCAAAGTCCACTTTCACGTCATAAAATTTTAATCATAACTTACTTTCTCTATACTTTCTCATCCACATGCCTGAGAAGTCCCTATGTAGAACCTGTCCATTAATCCAAAAGTCTATTAATATGAAATTCCCCCAGTGTATAAGCTCCATAACCAAGATACACTCTTCCATCTTATTGCTCTATTTCTGATTCTTATTTCTTGTTTTTTCACATGACAGAGTCTGGCACAGCCGGGTGTTTTTCTAACATTCGCAGGTCACTCTGATGAAGGAGAATTCTATAAATACCAGTGCTGTTTCCCTCCTGGGCCCACACTCGCCTTGGGAGGGCAGGCAGAAAGTCAGCTTTCTCTGAGGTGCCAGGAACCTTGCTGGTTGACTTTCAAAAGGATCAGAAATCAGCGACGGGCTCTGGGTCAATATTTTAGTAACTTTGGTATCAGTCCAGCTGGAGAACGACCCACGATTAGTGCTAATGAGATGTTCTTGATAACATCCCCTGGGTGTGGACCCTCACTAATGTTTTTGTGCAGAGCTCATACAAGATGTGTCATGCTTGTTGTTGGTATGGGCGTCACCAGAGTGTCTGTGGTAGCTGAGCTATGCTTTTACTGCCCTTAAAATGTCTGTTTTTGAAGCTATGTAAAAAAAGAATTTAATTCTATTTATCCTCTTACAAGGTTTAGTTTTTACATAAGCCCTAAATATGTTACACGGGTTGTACAATCTTACTTGGTCAAATTGCAAAGACTTGTTACACTTCTATGTTTAATAAACCTAAATAAATTAATACTAAATGTAATACCAACATTTGATAATGTTTTTCAACCTTTTCCTTTTTCCTTACAGTTAAAAACATTTTTAAGCAATATCATATTCCCAACCCATTGCATATACTGATAATCAGCGTGGCTATGATTTGGCACTGGCCTGCAGGCTGAGTGCTATAAATAATCACAACTGTGCTAATATAAAAGCATGATTGCGATATTTCTTTTATACAACAGTTCTCTCTCACTCTCACTCATTCATTATAGCGCTTATCCTATGTAGGGTTGCAGGTGGCCTGAAGTCTGGAGACTCTGGGCACTATACTGGGTACACCCCGGACAGGGTGCCAGTCCCATGCAAGTACATATTCACTCACACACTATGGCAATTCGGAAACATCATAGTGTAACCTGTGTGTCTTTTGACTGTTGGAGGAAACCAGAGCACCCGGAGTAAACCCACCAAGCATGGGGAGAACATCTATGCCTCCTTACTACAGTTTTATAATAATATTGTGATATTATTACTTTTGTTCATTTCTGTTAAAGGTTCTTCCAGTAAAATGGACTTTACTTCCTTTTCATCTTTATCTGACAAGTGTTTAGTCAAAATTTCTATCCATGAAAAATGCTCTGTCCACTGTTGATGTCACTGTTATAACTGTAATAACATTTTCAACCTATGAAGTGGAATTTTATGTGGTGAAAGCAGATGAGCAAACCTCTAAACACAGTGTAAGTGTAAGTGTAAATACTGCCCAGACAAAAATTGCCTTCATCAAGCAAAGAAAACATTAAAATTATAGCAATTGGGTTAAAAAAAATCTAGTGCATTATTAGAACTTGAAAGAACAGGACTAAACCATCAACATCGTAATAGAGATGTGATTAATTTCCAGTAGAAAAATCTGAAGCCACCATGATTGGAGATCACTTAAACCCTTGGTTAAGTTGCATCGTAAAAATCAACAGGTGATATCAGAGCTATGTTTAATAGTGAAAGTAGGAACATTTCCACACACACACACACACATGCACGCACACACACACACACACACACACACACACGCACGCACGCACGCACGCACGCACGCACGCACGCACGTACACACACACACACACACTATGTGACAAGAAATGAAGTGCAATGCATCCATTATGCATAGTGGCCACTGTACAGGCCTCTGGATGTAGTGTTATGATCTGTGGTTGCTTCGGATGGTCAGGTCTAGACTTAGCAACATTATGTGGCAATAAAATGAAGCCAGCCTGACGACCTGTATGTATTAAATGACCGGGTTATCACATCTACAGTGTTGAGTTCCTCTTCCTTCATGACACAGGCATATGTCAGGACTCAAATTGTGAAAGAGCGGTTCTGGGAACATGAGAAATCATTTTCACACATGAATAAGCCACCGCATTACGTGCCGTAATCAAAGCTAAAGGTGATCAAATGCCCAGGCAGTGTATAATAAGTTGGTCTTGAATGAGTAATAGGCCTGTGTAATCATATTAAGTATTAATTAAACAAAAGCTTCAACAATATCTACTTACTAAATTCTGTCTGCTCTGTAAGCTCAGTTAGTCCTGTTCATCTAGTTAATCCCTTCCCTCTACCTCCTTGCTTGCAATTAGTAACATTTTTATTGTTATTTACATTATTTGAACATTTCATCGACATTACATTGTTGTTAGTTTATGTGAATTAATGTCTAAAGAAAATATGTCTTTTGGTCATTTACTGTACATGCCCACTATTTGTGAACCTTCCAAAAATTTCCATTAAGTCTTAATCAGTTGGCTTATCATCTAGCAACCTATGTCTGTTTCTTTAGCACATAAATGTAAGGTTATTTAACAAACATGTTGGTAAATAATAAGGATAAACTTAATAATTAGCTATTTCCACAAGAAATTTTTACCATGGTACAATATGTTATACATGGTATACATATATCCATCTATACAATCTCTGCAATGCTATGGTACCTTCTAAAGGTAAATACACACTTCTTTACTAAATAGAAACTATTGTACTTATTGGGTACTACAGCAGCTCCCAAGGTTCAGCAGTGTCTAATATGGTGTTGCCTGTAACAATACCATACCAGTAGTATGTATTGGCAGATCTTATATGGTACAGTATGCACAAATATAACATATTAGATACCTGCTGCTCTTTGATAGCCTCTGTGATACCCAATATTGACCATGGTATTAACCAAAGTATTGTGGTGCACAGCATAATATTACCATGGTACCCACTGAAGTGCAACAGTTCCTACTCTCGTACTCTATAAAATCCTATGGTGCATACAGTGGTAATGTCTGAAATACCAGAATAGGGACTGTAACACTTCAGTGGGTATTGCGGTAGTACTATGGTGTGCACCACAATACTTTGGTGAATATCATGATACATATTGGGTACCATCTAATATGGTACAGTGTGTACAAACATAAAATATTACATACATGCTGATATTTGGTAGTCACTATGATACCCAATATGTACCATGGCATTCACCAAAGTATTATGGTACACATCATAGTACTACCACAGTACCCATTGAAATATGACAGTATCTACCCTGGTACTCTATAAAGTTCAATGGCACCTACAGTAGTAATGTCTGAAGTATCAGGGTAGGAACTGTGGCAGTTAATCTTTGGTAGACACTGTGGTATGTGGTATGTACCATGTTATTCACCAAACTATAGTAAAACCATAATATACCATAGTATTACTGTGGAAACAGGTACCAGGGTAGGTACTGTGGCACTTCAGTGGATACTGTGGTAGTACTATGGTGTTTATCACAATACTTTGGTGAATACCATGGTAAATATTGGGTATCACAGTGCCTACTAAAGATCAGCAGGAATCCAAGATCATAATTTGTAACTGTAAGAACTTATTAAGAACTCACTTTGTATACAGTGTAGTTTATATTAGGGTTAATGTTTATCATAGGAAACATTTAAGATAAGCTTGTATCCACCATCCAGTCACAACTTTAGCTGACATTACAATCTCTATTCTCAGTTTGCAGAGCAAGGCCATTGAGGATTAGTGCAGAAGCTGACCATTCCAGGTCCTAGTGCCCTGCCAACTCTGTATATTGTGACTGAATTGTGATTATATAAATTACTAAACTATATTAAAATAGTGATGGCATGGAATGGCCAGTAAACATCCTAAACTGGCATAGCAGTATTATAATTGGGCAGAAATCCTGAATAAATGCAAAAGACGCTGAATTCGGGAGCAACAGTGTAGAGAGAACTTTAATTGGTTATCTTATATCTCTCAACAAAAAATAGTGTGTTTAATAACAGGATGTATCCCCATGGAGATAGCAGAGCGAACCTGGTTGAAATTGTGCATATTGCAGTGGGAAATGTATTGTGGAGCAAAAGTGGGCCAACACATTTGAGCAGCTGCTTGTGGAATCTGGGGCAAAAACGGCCTGAATACAATGAACCATGTTTATGTCTATTTAAGTGGTCAAACTGTTTTTAAGCATTAAGGCTTAGTTGAGGCTGTGGATTGGCATGTTGATTGAATCACACTGCTAGTGTACTATATATAAGCCAGACATGTGGAATGTAGACCACCTTGCTATTATCTGCTGTTTGGTAATTTCCAAAAATCATTAACAACAAATTACTTAATTTAGTGGATTAGATGAAACAAAAGATCTTTTGAAAACTTGATCCACGCAAGATAGTTGGGATGTACAGTATATGGTGAAGAATTTGTGGACGGTTGAGTATAAGACTAATATGTGCATTTGGGGATTTGTGATCATTCAGCCTCAAGAGCATTAGTGAGGTCAGGGACTGATGTAATATTAGGAGATCTGAGGTGCAGTTTATCCCAAAGATGTTCGGTGGTTTGAGGTCAGGACTCTGTGTCGGAGTTTTTCCACTCCAACTTTGGCATTCCATGTCTTCACAGATTGCGCTTTGTGTACATGGGCACTGTCAGGCTGCATAGTTCCAGTGAAGGGAAATTTTAATGCTACTTCCTTCATTGAGATTTTAGGCAATGCTATGCTTTGCTGGCTTTGTGGCAACAGTTTGGAGAAGGACCACATATCGGTGTGATGGTCAGGGTTATACCATAATAACCATATAATATTAACTAGAAGTGAATTGTCCAGGCTTGATTTTTCTTCAAGCACTATTTTCTGAACAACTCCATAAAGTTCCATAAATGCGGGGGGGGGGGTGGGGGGGGGTGGTCAAACCTATTGACACTTCAAACACAGTACAGTGATGAGCCACAGTAAAACATTTGAATGGCGCAAACGTTTTAAAGGTCGGCGTATGTCCGTGAATGACGATCCTGGCTGAGGTAACTCGGGGCTCACTTTAGTCGTTCCTTTGAACATCAGTGAACGGATCCTTGAAAGTCAATGAATAACTTGTCACCAACTTGCGTAAGCGACGCATCTGTCTGTGGGAAGTGTACACACAATCATTCACCAACACCACTTGCACATTATAGGAACTCGACTGGGAGTTATTGCCTTGATCTTCTGTACAGTCCTAACCTTGCGCCAAGTGATTTGCACGTTTTGCCCATTAATGGAGTTCCTGGGAGGCCAGCAATTCAGAAATGAAGCAGGCAAACATGGCTCTGAGAAAACCTTCTACCTTATTGGAATCCAAGCACTAGTGAAACGCTGGGATAAGTGCATTAGTGTATGAGGGGATTATATAGCAAAATAAAGGGAGTTTTTACTCTCATAACTGTTCTGTTATTCTGACAATCACAAAACTTGTGTATTATTTGGAAGGACCGCATGTGGTGTATTCCATGCTTGCTTACAATCTGAGCAGAATGTCAAGAGTAATACCACTTTTGAGTGTTTCGTGACTCATATTCTGTACCATTTATGAGTCTGATGGAGTGGGAAGCATAACCTCCTCACAGCTCCAGGGTGCCCAATTTAATTATGTTTCTATCTATATGCATGCTCTCACCGTATGGGTTTTCCCCAAAACATGTTGGTAGGTGGCTTAGCTATTGTATGCACCTCTGCTAGGTGTGAACGAGTGTGTTAACGTGTTGCCCCACGATGTACCAGCGTCCCATTCAATGTGTATTCCTGATTAATGCTGAGTGTTCCCAGGATTAGCTCCAAACCCTTGACCAGGATAAAGCATTTACTGAAGATGAATGAACGAATGAATGAAGGTTCTTTAAAGGTGAGATGATCAAACAAAGTAAATAAAAGATTTCATGCTACAAAGCAAGAAAGTTCGATACAAGCACAACATGATAGGGATCAATACTCAACTCTTTCTGTCTCTCTCTCTCTCTCTCTCTCTCACTTTCTCGCTGAGTCACGCTGATCACGCTGCTGCTTAGGAACAGCCGGCTCCACAACAGCGTCGCCATGGCGACCCTGGGGGGAAGGTCACAATCTGTACAGCTTGGAATGTTTAAGGGTTTGAGAAAAGCTGAGAAATGGAGAAGCACCTCACTTACTACCCTTTGTGCGGGGTTGCTGTTTTTATTTTGCACTTATTGCTCATTTGCAGTATTCCTCTATTAATTACAATGCTTTTTATTTCCTAATCAGTGGTATGCAAATGAAATTTGTTCTGTGAAAAAACCCTCGGTGTTTAAAAAAAACGAAACAAAAGAAACCTCATGGCATGGAAGATGGAAATGCAACTTTTTCTTCTTTATTTTATTTGCAGAAAATGTTTCAAAACTGACAGACATGATGAGAAGGAAATAGACAAGTGGAACGTGTGTGGAATGACAGGCATGGAAAGCTTGGGTGAAAACAGCAGTGTTAGCCTAACACATTAATGTTTTATCAGCACCAAGCCTAATTAATGGTGGTCACGTTGCCTGCATTATCCACTGTTAGTTTGAAGGTGGATTTTCCTGTGCAGTGTATTACAACCTACAGTATATTACATTTAATGTACTCACTAGGCATAGGGGAAAAAAGCCTAAGGAGAAAGTTCAATCTAATCATCTCATATGTCATTATAAATTTATAGTGTACCAGGCCATGAGTTACAAAGATCTAGGCATGTGCAATGGGATAGAATTACATGCTCAAATACAAACACTGGGTATGCTGCAGATGATTTTATATATATATAAAACAATACTTACAAGAAATAATATATTTGTGCCTATAATACAGCGAGATCAAGTGAACAAAATATTTTTTTTAAAGTTCCAAGATTTTAGAGTTACTATAATCAATAACATGTAAAATTCTAATATCCAATAAACTGAATTGACTGCAAT
The DNA here is from genome assembly GCA_030068275.1 of Clarias platycephalus. Taxonomy (NCBI): domain Eukaryota; kingdom Metazoa; phylum Chordata; class Actinopteri; order Siluriformes; family Clariidae; genus Clarias; species Clarias platycephalus. The sequence continues at coordinate 10,803,937 of JAQQZT010000021.1, forward strand.
ATCAATAAATAATCAGCTTTTTAAAATTTCTGATAATTTTCCTAACGCATGCGTTTTATCCCCCCTCAAACATTCTAATAATCATTTATTCGAATAAAATATTTTGATCGCCGCAAATTGGAAACATGCTCCCTGTTCATATAATTTTGCTCACACACTCGCATTCATACCTGAAGTGACTTTCACTCTGCGGGTGCAAAAATCCATCAAACTGAATTGACACCACGCTATACTTGGCACTATAACCATTGTGTTGTGTAGACATTGCCTTCCTAGAGAATCCTAAAGACCTCCCAGGGACTTCTGCATTGAACAAAAAAAAAAAAAAAAACAGTCAAATGATTAAAAATGAACCATACGAAGTCCATACCAAAAACGTGTTTGTTTTTGTAAAAGAGAGTCAGCTTTACTGAGAGTCGGCTTTACTATCTAAACGTACTAAAAATATTTTCATACATTACATTTTATTTTATAGCTGGGCTCTCTGGGACCCTAAACGGAAGTTACGTGTAAATTATTGAAGGGAGTGTCTGGGGCACAGTATCAGTACATAATGATGTCGAGGTGATAAAACAATGTTTAGTATGTTTTTTTATTTGGCAAAGTGGCTCTGACGGAACATAAGGGTTAAGGGAGAAATGTTGCTTAATCTGAATGAGTTCAAAAGTGTATTTTGCTCATTTTGCAATACTCTGTAGTCTCTCCGTCCATCTTTGTACCATCCGGCACATCTGGCAACAGATACACCCCACCCTGGAGATATATCTGTCGTTTTTGTGGCAGTTACTTCCGAGGTCGGGATTGCCAGCTTGACACCCGATTGTATCTGAGCACTTGAGGGTGTGGCAGCCCGGTGTCGTCGGGTCTCGTACCGGGGACCTCTTGGTCAGCTATCCTCTGTAGTTCCTGATAGGGGATAAATGTGATGAAAAAAAAAAAAGTAATGAAGAAGTAAGGGTCAATATGTGATCTGTTAGATGAGGTTAATGTTAAGTGCTAGCTAACATATCCAAATGAATCGTCTAATTACAACATCATAGTATCCTTATAGTACTGCTCCAAAGATCGAGCATGTTTATTATATTAGATTTCTCCGGTGTTGATCCAAGCTCAGTAAATATGTTTATTTGCACAAGTTTCCATATGATCTATTTCTCAATAAATCAGCAGGTCATGTTCTTTTACCAGGGTGTTATTGCTCCTCTATTTTTTCCCCCCTTTTGTTTCAGTCTCTGAAGCAATCATGTTGACCGTATCAACCTTTCTCAAGTATTTCCCCAGACCTCAGATATGGGTGTGGCTACATGTGTGTGCGTGAGTGTGTGTGTGTTTACTGTAGGTGGGCATGTTTTTATAATATTCTTGGGGACTGAATATTTTCCCATGGATAGGAATATTTACTTGAACTTGTGGGGAATGTAGGCTTATTGAACGAGGAAACTTTTAGTTTTTATTTATTTTATGAGTTAAATGTTTTCCTTGTTTACTAAAGTAAATATCAGGGTTAGGTCTATGTGTAAGCATAATAGCAGTAATTATCTGTGTTAATAAATATTGTGGAAGGTCCTCACAATGATGGTAAGACAAAATGTGTGTGTATGTCTGTGTGTGTCTGTGTGTGTGTAAATAGGTGTATGTGTGTGTAAGGGGGGATGGGGTGGATCTTTTGTTGAGTAACTACTCTGTATAGGAAAAATAGATAAACAGGGCAAAAGAAATATACATGCAGTATATAATAATCCATTTCACACACATTTGGAACTCTTCAGCCTGTATTCCAGCCACCCTTTACGTACTGTATATGTTTATTCATGTGATCCACATGTGATCATGCAATCATTTCATCAGGGCAAGGCAGTGCATGTCAGGAATGCAGAGTTACAGTTTTCTTGTCACTTTAGGTATGGAGACAATACTAATTTCTATAACGTATGACCATAAGTGTCGAGTTGTGTTCAGGAAATGCATATGACTAATGAATCTACATTTACATACATTTAAAAAACTGATTACATAAATCTAAAACTACTTAGCATATGGTAAATATTTGGGCTCCTATACAGTGCATGGTTAAACCCGTTTCCTCGGCATACATTAGCATCACACTGTATTTCTCTAAACACATTTTTCTCTCCCTTTTTATTTTTTTCCCCTTTTCTTTCCTTCCCTCTCTATTGTGGCTCTTGTCTCTCAGTATGGACAGAGTGGGGGAGGAGGCATTCTGAGAAGCAATGCTCTGTCACACATACACACACTGCACGCACACACACACACACACACA
>JAQQZT010000021.1:10825563-10841781 GCA_030068275.1 Clarias platycephalus
TGTGTGTGTGTGTGTGTGTGTGTGTGTGTGTGTGTGTGTGTGTGTGTGTGTGTGTGTGTGTGTGTGTGTGTCATTGTAAGGGCCTGGAGGAATGAGCTTATTGATTTCTGGAGACTGTGGCTAAATAGCTTCCCGCCGCTTTTGTCAAAGTGCCCTGCTTGAAGAGGAAAAGGGGGAAAATTGAACCAATGCTTAGAGATCTCGCTCGTTAGCATGCTCTCAGTGCCTTTTAGAAGGCATCCAATATACTCATCAAAACAGCTAAATATGATACATTACTATGGGTTTAAATGATAAGACACTGAGTCTCTTTTTAATTTCAACAACAGTGTGGTATAGAATAATGTCTAATCTTTTTTTGTAGAGACAAATAGAGACACAACAGATTCTATTAATAATGAAAAATAGATTTTATTAATTTTTATTTTAAGGATATATTAACACATAAATACACATATACAGAAATATAGGTAGTCTACTGTTTCCACCAAAATGGTAAATGGTAACAGTAATTACAAAAACATTGAACTTAGTGGGAAAGTGTATCTACAGTACAATTATACAAATATACATCTTATTGCTATGTGTTTATACCACACTTATTCCTATTTACTATTTTGTAGTGCTTAAATGCACTTAAAGCAATGTCCAAATGTGTTAAAGAACTGTGTTATAATTAACTTTATAACATGATGCTTTTTTTGTCGGTACATCACCACGAAGCCCAAATTGGTTGTGCTTAATTTGGGAAATAAAAAATGGTAATGGTCTATTTTTCTGTCCTCTCAATTGCGAAAAGAAAAAAAAAGAAAGAAAACAGTTCTTCATTGATCTTGCCAAATCCCTGACTCTACGGGGAGCTCAGTAGGGTGCTTCAGTACAGTTAAAAAAAACACAGTGGGTTTTCTGTGTGGCCCTAGGCATTGCTTACCATCCTGAAGTCTCTGTCAGCCTTTTCAGGAATGCAAAAGAGAAAGGCATTTTGTTTAGAGTGTTTAAGGTTAAAGCATGTCCTTGTTCTTTGTGCTTTTTGGATTGTTCTTCTTTATCTGATGGGACAAACTGGAACAAGTGTGCATTTTTATTTTTATCATTTGAGGGGCCTTGATATTAAAGTCTGCATGAAAGAGTGGAACAACAGATACACATATTTAAGAGGAAAATAAATTGTCATCCACTTTCACATAATAAATACCTTCAAAACGTTTACCACGGGTACACTGCTAAAATAATAATTCACAGACTTAAAGGTCTCATATTTCCCATATTTCTTTAACAAGGTCTCAGGGCTCCCCAAAGTGTATCTTTTAATTCTCCAATTGTAAGATAACCCCCAAGATAAGGGATTTTTCCTGCCTCAAACTGCTTTTATTTCATTCCTCCACCAAATGTGCCATTTCAGTGTCTATGTAAATGAGCTATTGCTGAGGCATGCCCACCAAAGAATAGCAGAACTGACAAGCTGTCTTCTTGGTGTGTCTTGTTTTCCACAACGAGCCCGGTAAGGTATCTTCTTATATGAGGTTGCAACAGATGGGGGGGATCTAATTTGCTTTTTTAAGCCCCCACCAAAACAAAAATGAAAAAGTACACAAAACAGGGAATGTTTTTTTTTTTCAAAATGTTTACATGTACACTGGAGTCATCAAATGACTAAAAAGTGAATTTTGCACTATTTTGTACATCCCCTTCAAATCTTGACATCTCCCATTTTTTGTGTGGATGCAAACACTTCATCTTCTGTATCAGACATCAAATATTTTGTAAATACAAAATATTTTTTCCAACAAACCACGTACTAATTCCAAATGAAAAGGTAAGTTCTCTATAATATTTTGACCACTAATAAAATAAACTGTAACAACTAAATAACATATACTCTGTAATTCTAATACAAATATCAAAATTTTACTGGCATAATTAACCTAAGGAATGAGCACATATAAACAAGGCCTTAAATTGTACACCCATAAAAGCAGGGTGAAAGTAACTTTCAATTCTTACTGGTACTATGAAGCCAAAAGGTAAGGAGATTAAACCATGGAGGTGATGGACAGTCCTGTAAAGCTCATACTGTAAGTTTCTCTTTATGTTTCCACTTATTCCAATTTAAAATAGCATCAGCTAACTAACTGGTCTGGGGTTAAACTCCAAATGGCATAATTTGGGAAAATGTGGTGACCCCTAACAGGAGCAGCCGAAAGAGGAAAAAAGAAAAAAAAGGTATAAGTAGAAGAAGATAAAATGAAAAACTAGTGCGCTATGTAGGGTGTAAAATCACTTGTCGCACACCACAAATAGTGCCTTAGATTATCCACAGTGTGTATTAACACTGGGGTCCCCCAGGGATGTGTACTTAGCCCTTTACTCTATACACATGACTGCTCCGCCCTTCCTTTCTTCTACCATAAAAATTTGCAGATGACATAACGGTGTTAGGCCTCATCATTAACAATGAATGAGTCCTTATGTAGAAGGGAGGTGAAACATCTGGCAGCTTGGTGCAACACCCACAACGTGGCCCTCAATATCAAGAAGACCAGGTAGATGATTGTGGATTTTTCTAAAGGGACAAGGACCATCCACTTACCACTTACTATTGGAAATGAGAGGGTTACCAGCTTTAAATTTCTTGGCCTAACTGTGACAGAGGACCTAACGTGGGCCAATAATATCACCTCTGCCATAGGCCCAGCAGTGCTTCTTCTACCTGAGGAAAATGAGAAGAGTCAACACTTTTTGGTGAACTTATACCATTGTGCTGAAGAGAGTGTGTTGACATATGGACTCTTGTTGTTGTGGTTTTCATCGGGATTAGACAACACTAATCTGCACCATGCTACCTACCTACATGCTACCTTCATTGAGCGTTCCACAGCCTCTTTCCACAGGCTGTAAGGCTGCTGAATGATCAGTCACCCCCCTCTCTGACCTTGCTCCATCTATTCTTACATATCACACATCACTATTACAATAACTGTGAACTGGACTTCACACACAACACACACATTCTTCTTGTGGTTCATGTTTATGGTTACGGCACTGCTGCACTATGGTTGCACTTTATTACATGCCGGGAAAATGATGCCTAATGATATTTTGTTGTTGTTTATACTTTATGTTTATAAATATATAAATATATATAAATAAATAAAGTTTAATTGAATTGAATTGAATTGAATCAGGAGTTAGAGAGGGATTTGGGATTTGGGATGTGTTAGACGCTGGTTAGCTTTGTAGCTTGCATTATCTGGGAACAAAAGCTCACGCTCATAACACAATACGGATGGTTCAGAGGCCATTAGGAACGACTTAGAAGCAAGTTCTAAAGAGATAAAGTGTTGTTTAAGATGACATGATATTAGCAGATGTGTTCTCTTGCTGAAAGTGCCACTATTGTACTGTGATACTTTTTGCATATGGGTTTTGGCAGGCAGCTGCTCTCCCCTCTGTCCAGTAAATCTTTTACTGGTACGCGGTACTGAAAAGTGTAATTTATTCATTCATTTCTTAAAAGTCATGCAACATGTTACACTTTATGTACCTTAAAAACATGTTAAATGTTTTTTTTGTTTGTTTTTTGCTATCTGGAAATGTATTCCAGTAGACTAAAATGCTGACTAGACATGAATTCTGTTATGTGGTAGAGCCTGACAGTCTGCAGACATTTCCACTAACTGTAAATGTCCTAAATACTTGCAATAAATTAAATAAAGCATGTAATGTACAGCTCAAGGTTCCCGATTTATCTGTCAAGCTGTTACTGAGTACTGCAATGATTCATACTGAGTGCAGTCGTGTGCAAATCAACAACAGATTTAATAAGTTCTACAGTTCTAATAAGAACATCCGTATATTACTGTTTGGGCTCCATTAGTAACTTATATTAAATTACATACTTACAGCAGCAAAATGTTGAAAATACTGTATGTCATGAGCTTATTATTATAAGGTTTGGTTTGCCATACTGAATTAACCCTGATAACCTAATATTAAAGAAATGATAAATGTAGGGCAGCATGGTACCTCAACCTCAAGGGTTATGGTTTGCCTCTGGTCTGTGTTCTTCGACTTTGCATGTTCTCCTTTTGCTTGATGGAGTTCCTCTGGGTACTCCGAGTTCCTCCACAGTCATGTGATGTAGGCTGATTGGCATTTCCAAATTGCCCATGGTCTATGATTGAGTGTGTGTTTTCTTGTATGTTTCAAGAAGGTTGGTGTCCTTTGCAGCATTCCTTACAGCAATGACTGCTAGTGTCGTGTCATAGGTCATTTGCAGCCAGTCATTGAGTTAGCGATGTCTGCTTGAATGGATTGATTGATAGATGCGTAGAAAATGTTGATATTTTTTTAAGACAGCTTGGGAAAATCCACTGAGGCTAAATTCTAGAGAACAGACAAAGTTTGGCCCAAAACAGGGATTTTATGTCCAAAACACACTTTGCTGTACTAAAAAAAAAAAAAAAAAAATTTCTAAATTTGCTACATTAAATAACAAGCTATAGTACTAAAAAAAACTTGAACCACATATTTTTTTAATATTAAATAAAATGATGTTGATTAACTTAAAGGAATGTGGGCAGTGATGCAGACTGGGTTCGATTCCAAGCCAATGCCCAAACCCAAGGTACTGGATGCAGTGCCGGGCCCAAGCCCGGATAAAATGGACAGTGTTGTCAGGAAGGGCATTCTTCCAAGTTGTGTGCGAACTGGGCGACCTCTTGATGTAGGATGAAATGTCTTACTGTGATAGACTGCAAGGTGACTAAAGATACAATAAAAAAAATAGTTGTTTATTAAAATTAGATTGTTTATACAATCTCAGCAGCAACCTCATTTCCCCTCTCATCAGTTCCATCATCTGCACCTGTTTCTCACTGGTTTATGCCTTAAATTTGATGTTTTTTATGCTTCAATGATTCATGAGTTAATGTCTGGCTTAACAAACAAAATTATTCTGTTCAAGCTGGACTTGACTAAAAATGAGCAGCAAAAACTTCCCAAAATGAGAGCCAAAAACATTCTTCAGAAAAGCATGGAGAACTATCCCTCAAGACTGCATTAAAAATATAGGAAAGTCTGGTTCTTTGGATACAAAATATGAATAAATCTAGGGCACTCAAGACTTTTGCACAGTACTGTAGTTTAACAAGATAGACTTGTAGACAAGTGAAGGCAGAATGGAATTTTCTGAATGCAATATTCTCCATTTTCACTTTTTGTATTGCTATAACTTTTTATGTCTGATTGAAATACACGACAATTTGATTTCCCCTTTCAGTTTAGGGGAAAAATGTTGTTTCAGAACTATATATAGTAGAAAAATGTCACAATTTCACCATGTGTTGGGTTTTTCCAGCCTGCCACACATGTGCGTGTCATCACCGTGTTATTTACCATATACTGTATACAGTATGAGTGTGATGTACTGACATGGCTTCAGTACTGTGTGATCTCATTTGTTGTTCTTCTTCTTTGATTCTGTACTGGTGTCCCTAATGTCATGGTTGTTTAGGTTTTGGGTTTCACTTCTGTGACAAAAAGGGAGTCCATGATTTCACAAGTGCACGTGTTGGAACAACACCTGTAGGTGTTGTACACAGCACAACATCTTATTTTTGATAACAGCAGGAGCTTGATATCTTCTTGTCCTCTGGGTAGCTTATTGTCAGGACCCGAGCCTGCCCTCCAGCTAAACTGCCAAGTTAGCGCACCACCCAAATACAGAATTTGATGCACAGGAGTGAATATCAGGATTGGCTGCAAGAAACTGGAGGACATGCCTAGAAGCCTTCTACGTCAGATCTAGTTCAAATGCTGGCTTACGGCAGACAGGCCAAGTGCACAAGATTTCAACAGCTTGAATTCTGATCTCGGATCTGTTATCAGCCTCCAAACTGCCTGTACTGATTTGGATCCTTTGTGTCCTGCTGGGTTTGGGCCTTAAGCTCCATCTGCTTAGCCACTGAACCCAGCAGTACACCGTAGCCTGGGGCTGCAGAGGGTGGACATTGCTTTGGTATGTGGCTTTCTATCTTTAGTATATCTTGATATATTTTTTTTTAGGGCATGACAGAAAGCTGACTGATATTTCCACATAAATATGACTGGAAAACTGACATGTTATTGAGCAATATCAAGCTTTCCTGTGTGTGTGTGTGTGTATGTGTGTTTCTCTTTCTCTCTCTCTCTCTCTCTCTTGCTCTCTCTCTCTCTCTCTTGCCACATTTTGGTTCAGAAGAGGCTGTCCTGAAATGGATAACAACACACACGCACTCACACACACATGGTGCCATTGCTCTCAGCCCCTCACTTCCTCTTATTGTAAGCAGCAGGAAGAAGATAGGCGAAGAGACAGTTTCCGCTCTAAAAGCACAGAAGAAAAACTTAGATTAGATGCCAGCTTTGCAACAGTAATGTTATAACTGAAAAGAACCAAAATTAGGAGCAGACACACCTTTTTCGTGTGTCTTCATTTGAATGAAAACCAACAAAATTGCTTGAAATTGTTTTCAGACGCTTAGGCTTATTCAAATTCTTGAGAAAAAAAATTATCATAAGAAATCTAAACTCATTCCAACTCTTATTCATTCCAACAATTCTCTAGTTTTTTTTCTCTTCTCCAACCAGTCAGTATGTTTATTTGTGCTTTTTGTTCTGCTTGAGGTTTATCTTGAGGGGTAATCCCTTGAGCATCTGATATTCAACCCCTTTGAGGGGAGTAAACTTCATATTTTAATATATTCCAACAACACTAATCAGCTTGTTTCCAATATGAACTGTTGCTCTATCAAGGCTGTATTTCTAGAATATAATCTCTCAAGTCTGTCCCCAATCTGTCCTGGGATGAGAAACCTCTACCGGGCAAGAGTTAACCAAACAGGGTGCATCTTTGTAAGGTGCCTCTAAGGTGCCCATATCAATTGGCTCCTCTCCGTTTGGACTAGTTGCAGCACATCAACATGTCCAAAAACCATGTAGAGAAACTTAATTCTGATAACCTGTGGTCACGTTCTTATTCTTTCAATCACTACCCACATGTTGTGACCATAGGTGGAGATAACGCCATAGAGAGAGAACTTTTTCTACACTCTCGAGTTCCTGCTACGCCACCAAAAACTGGAACAAAAAAGAAAGTAAGTAAGATAAAATCTTTTACACCAGAGCCAAGGTCTCTCCCCTTGCCTGAAGAGATAATCACACTCTTTTAAAGGACACCATGCCTTTAGACTTGGAGGTTCTCATTTTCATCCTGGCTGCTTTGCACTGAGTAGTGAAACTGCTCCAGGAATCTGAAAATACGCATCACAAATCTCTGAAAATGTGACCTAATACCTGATTTGATGTGACAAATGTGTTTTAGTTGTTTATTTTAGATGGCGCCAAAGACAGCATCAGCATCATCATCATCATTATCACCAGCCTTACATTTGCTCAGCATAGTTTGAACACTGTCTCATCGACAATCAATTTGGGGCCACCCAAAACTTCTGTTTCCATGACTACAAACTCCTCCCTTGCCCAAACTTCAGAGGCTATGTTCACATTCTTAGCCACATTGCTCAATTCTGACAATTTGGTCAGATCAGATTTGCATATCATGAGGCATCACATTCATAATTACAAGTTACTTTTATCTGATTCCAACTCCGAAACGGCACACATGCACATATTGATATGTCTTTGCTCGTGCCATCTGGGTTAAAACAAATCATAAGTTTGTGCAATCACTCATTTATTTCAAACAATGGATGCAGTTTTAATTTTACAAAAAAACATTTGGGATTTTGCTCTGGATGATGGTAAGCAGTTAGTCTGCTGTTGTATTTGTAAAGGTCGAGAAGAAGGAAGAGAGCCAGATGCCGCCATGCTTTAGCTGTTTGAGCACTGCTATGAAATCCCCACGTTCTCAGTGTTGACTGAAATCAGCCAGTACCACATGTATGCGCAGAGGCAAAAAGTCTCAAAAATTTCCGTTCTTACTAAGGTTGCATGACCATGTATCGGATACGTATCTGATCTAAGACCACATATGAAAGTGACGCAGAGGTGACGATCTAAAAAACATTCGATTTGTGCATTCGGGCTGTCCTAAAACAATCAGATCTGTGTCACATTGGGGTAAAAAAAAAATTGGAATTGAATCAGTTCAGGTTGGTAACCTGAACATAGCCAGAAAATGCTTATGTCATAGCCTTGTTGGCTCGAATGTATCTGGCAACTGAAATAGAAGAGCCCTCCATAAGCATTACTTAGAAAGTGTCCTTCTTCAACTTCACTTATCAATGGTGTCCATTAGTGCATCCTAGGGTTACCACCATTACAGTCTAATAACATTTAACCACTTGGGTTCCGTCATGCCCCTGCAAAATTCCCCATTATTCTAAACATGAGCTTTGAAATCTCCCACTAGTATTATGAAGACCTTAGGAGGTATCTGTTCAAGCACCTTGTGAACCTTCTCCAAGAAGGTTGAACATTCCGAATTGCTAGTTGGTGAACATGCACAAATTAGTTTTTGTTCCTGAGACTTAAAAATCTTATTGAGGCAACCATCGTGTTCACGGGGATAAATCCAGAGTGCCCTTGCTATGGGACTGATGAGTAGCCTATCTATGTTGGTGTCTCTGGAGTAGTGGTCTGGAGTCCACTCTTAATCAAGAAGTTGGGTAGAAGAGTTTTTAAGTTACATACTGTAGATTCACCAAAATTAAGGCCAATAAGTATTTTGCTGTTCCTTTCATTTTGTAATTCAAAATCAAGTTTTAGCCTTTAAGCTAAAGGTGTACATTGAAGCATCACACATCTTTCTGCTATCAGAGTAGGCGTGGCATTTACCACATCAGTGTTGGTGTCTAGGAGGCTGTTAACCATATGTGTCAGAAATATCACACATATCGTTGCTTTCAGAACAACAAGGGTGGATAAACTGATTATTAAGGTGTAGGCCCTGCACATTTACCACACTCACAAAACAATTTGGTTAAACCTCACCGTTTCCGCAATTCACTGCCATCAACAAAAGGCACTTAAACGAGCTGTTTTTAAGTCCCGCCTTCACGCTCATGGATTGGCTCCTATTTCAGCGCTCCAGCGACCTAACCAATCACAGACGAAGTCGAATTCTTTTAACCAATCATGACACAGTTTGTTGAAAAAAAGTCATGTTTTACATCCTCCTGTGACTCTGAATGCCAGAATGACCCCAGTCCACTGATAAACACAATATTTTTTTATGCAATGAAAATGAAAAGCCTTGCACTGCTGACCAGGCTCAATCTTCATTAGTTCATTTACAACTGCCACTGCCAGAGCATCTGACCACCAAGGTGGCTCCATGATGCCATTTCATGGTAAGCTCTGGTTCTAAAGGTAGGTCCTGTTAACCCTGATCAGACACAGTATATAAACTTTCTTTTGGCTGCTCCCATCAAGGGGACGCCACAGCAGACTTGGTATAGGTTTTACGCCGAATGCCCTGCCTAGCGCAAATCTTGCATCTTCTAACCAGGCTTGGGACTGGCACTGCATTCAGTACAGTATATTAATTCCAAAGGAGTTAGTGGCTTAGTGGTTGGCACTGTCGCCTTGCATCTCCAGGGTCCGGGTTTGATTCTCACCTCTGTGTGCATGTGGAGTTTGCATGTTCTCCCTATGCTTGGTGGGTTTCCTCTGTGTTCTCTGGTTTCTTCCCATAGTCCAAAGAGATGGAGATTAGGCTAATTGGCATTCCCGAATTGCCGGTAGTGTATGAGTGACTGCGTGTATGTGTGTGTGCCCTGCAACGGATTGGCACCCTATCCAGGGTGTACCCCGCCTTGTGCGCTAAGTCTGCTGAGATAGGCTCCAGCCCCCCCCCCGTGACCCTGTATACAGGACTAAGCAGGATAGAAGATGAGTGAGTGAGTGAGTTATATCAACTTCAAAGCAGTTTAGTTACTTTCTTTGCTTAGCTTGGATTCCCCCCCCCCCTTTGTACAGCAGCATAAAGGATAGAATTTGTGTGTACAGCAACACAACATCTCAAACTCATCAGTATAATATTTTGAATACCTTTGCAATTCAAGGAAGCTCTGGATGCAACGTGTGCAATGCAGATATCCAGCTATCAGTGGTGGATTCCGGTAAGGCAGCGACGTAAACCTTTTTATGACTTGATGAATATTTATGAAGGGTAAAAATACAGAAGCGCTCTTTTAATAAAAACCTCTCAGCTTAGAACAAATGATAACAATTCATAAAAATAGCATGATTAATATTCTCTGACTGCTTCTAAGAGCATTAGCATTGCACAAACAAATTACTCCCCTTACCAACATGCTCATCAGCATGCGCACACACACACACACACACACACACACCATGCTGACTATCACGTCCACAGTAACTGCACACTGACACAAGCGTGTGTGCTGCACACCAAACCAGTCGATGAATCATTAACCATCTGCTGTTCAGACACAGAGAGAAGGGCAGAGAGAGAGAGAGAGAGAGAGAGAGAGAAGGGGAGTGAAAGAGATCATCAAGACCACAGAACAAAGTCTGCTTTTTATGGTGTCTCTCAGGCCAACAACAATGACTCTGTTTAGCTTGCAGAATTGCCTGGGAGAAAGAGATACAGTGTGGAAGAAGCAAAAGTAGAAGGCTAGAGGACGAGGACAGAAAGAAGCCCTGTGTTTAGTGAGGGGTAACCAGTTAAGATTTGCTCTCTGAGGGTAATTGTAGCAGCTGTAGGGCAGATTGCAGGGAGCCATAGAGAGCGATCAGCTGGAGCAGCTGCCGAAACACTGACAAATAGAAAGAAAGAGAAAAAAACACAATATAATAGACAGAGTGGGTTAAGTCAGGTTGAAGTTAACTTGATCCTTTTTTGTCTTTGTGTCAACTCATCTCAAAGCAATAATTCCACCACCCTTATCTTTATATTATCCAGTACTTACATGAGGTTTCAACTTCATTACTGTAACTGTAGCAGTACAGTAACAATCAGAAATTTGGACACACCATATATCCTTAGTATCCATAATGGATCTAATCTGAGGTGCTGTTTTTTACTTGGTGATTTTTCTTTGAGGCTGGTAACTCTAAATGAACTTCTCCTCTGCAGCAGAGGTACACTGTATAGACAAAAGTATTTGGTCAAGCCTGTTAATTATTGAATTCAGGTGTTTCTATCAATCAGGCCACCTTATCCCCAGTCAAGGGCGATCTTAAAGCGTCAGCATAGCAAGAAATCTTGGGCAATGCTACAGTATGCTTTCGGCTTTGTGACAACATTTTGGGGAAGGTTCTTTTCTATTCCAACATGACTGTGTCCCAGTGCACAAAGCAAGGACTGTAAGGATATGGTTTGATGAGTTTGGTGTGGAAGAACTTGACTGGCCCTAACACAGAGCCCTGACCTCAACCCCATTGAGCACCTTTGGGATGAACTGGAACGGAGACTGCGAGCCAGGCCTTCTCGTCCAACATCAGTGCCTGACCTCATAAATGCTCTACAGAATGAATGAACACGAATTCCCACAGAAACACTCCAAAAATTTGTGCTCAGCCTTCCAAGTAGAGTGGAAGCTGTTATAGGTGCAAAAGGGGGACCAACTCCATATTGAAGTATATGTATTTGGATACAATGTCATTGCAGTTTTGGCCGCATAGTGTAAGTTTTGGTTTTGTCTTCTTGGGATGGTCCTCATAAGAGCCAGTCTCATCATGGTGCTTGATGGGTTTTGCAAATGCACTTGACAATACTGTTCTTGCAAGAGCTATTCCAGAACAGCTGACTCTTTTTGTCTTAAAATAACAAATGACTATTGTTCTTGTTGTTACTTAATTACTCTATGCCATATGTGTTATATGCTAGAATGTAGAACAAAAAAGACACATTGAAGTTTTGGAAGATATGTCCAAACTTTTGGCTTAGTACTATATATGGCAAAGAAACACCTTGACACAGTGAAGCCTTCTGTTTAACATGTAAAATTTATGGAAGAAGTCTAGGGTGTCTGGTGGTTGTTTTAACATTCAGATTTTTTTCAGACACAGGAGAGTTGTCTGGGCAAAGGAGTTTCTGCTCTCCGTTCTTGCAGTTTCTCAACCAGCTTTTTATTTCTAGTTAAGTTGAAGAGAGGGTACAAGAAACACTGTTAGGTTAGTAACGTTTTTTTGCTGCTATAATGTAAGTGCTAACAATAACTAACCTGTTCTATATCTTAACATGTAATTAGAAAGAGGTAAAATGTGCATTCACTCTCTCTCATGCAATCATTCTCTATACGGGTTTCTCTCGAAGCCTGGAGCCTGCATGGGGTACACCCTGGACGGGGTTCCAGTCCATCGCAGGACAAACACACTCACACACCTAATTTGGAAATAAGCCTAATCTGCATGTTTTTGGACTGTGGGAGGAAACTGGAGTACTTGCAGGAAACCCACCAAACACGGGGAGAACATGCAAACTCATGCACATAGACCCAAGGTGGGATTCAAACAACCACTATGGGGGTGCCATTACACCAAACAAAATTCTACATGAGTTAGAAATAATATTGAGCAGAAGTTATGTAAGTTTACATGTATTAATATCATAAAGTAACAGTACTCCATTAAAATACTTTTGTTGAAGAAATTCTATAAAAGTTTTTGTATGAGCCTCCGAGTGGCGCAGTGGTAAAGCGCTCGCCCTAGCATCTGGAGATCGCTGGTTCGAACCCCGGGTGATGCTGTTTTCCTCTCACAGCCGGAGGCACAGAGAGAGCTGATTGGCCGAGCTCTCTCAGGGGGGGAGGGATGAGAGGTACTTGCGCCCCCACATTAATCACGGCCAATCAGGGGCGTCTGTGAACTCGCGCACGTGGAAGGAGCGGCTAGCGATTTCCTCCGAGTGTGTGGACAATTGAATGTTCAGCAGTTTTATGGCCAGGTTAGGTTAGTTTCAGGGTACACACACTTACACACCTAATCATACACTATGGCCTATTTGGAAACACCAGTCCACCTACAACACCTTGGGTTGGGAGGAAGCAAGAGTGCCAGGAGGAACCCCACAAAGCACAGGAGAAACCAGAGGCAAGATTTAAACCCCCATCAGGAGGTGAAAGGCAACCATGCTAATTGCTGGAATATTGGAAATTTAACTATGTTTCAACAAAATCTCTTCATATCCCATAATTTACTTTGAAATTGCCCTTATTAAGCACCAAGTATCCCAGAGTTAGCACTGAGAGGGAGGACTGCCAGAGGTGGCAGAACTGCAAGAGGTGATGTAATTATACTATTGCTGACAAATTCTATATAATAAAAAGCAACCGTGTGTGTGTGTGTGTGTGATTGTGAGATACTATGAGTGTGTGTGTAGGAGTAGTGCATATCTGCAAGCTGTCACACATTTGACTTCAAGAGGAGGCCCTGCTGCCTCAAATCCCAACACATACTGGTTAAAAAGCTCTATTGTGAGCGGGAGGCTAGTATGCAGGAAACAAAGCATCATTGTCATTCGCACAAACATGCACACACAGACTCACACATGCAAACATACGGCTCCCAGTCGTGAGCTGTGGTCCACTGTCAGAGTGCCAAAAGGACCACAGGACAAAAGGAGGTACTGAGAGTTTTTCCTCCGAGTCAAAAAGGGGAAAAAAGGCGGGGGACAAAGAGGAGGGACTTCCGTCATGGAGATGGTGAAGAAGGAAAAGCTCTCTGCATCTGTTATCTCTCTCTTTAGTCTTTATACTCCTTTAAGGGCTCTCTCTGCTCATCAGTATGGTCCTTGATAACTGCAATGCACCATTAATCACGGTTTGTAGTAATTGAGGTTACAGTCAAACGTTACCTTTCATTGTTATTTCCCTTCCTGTAGTGCCATTTAGAACGAATAATCTAGGCTAATATTTTAGGCTTGATTCGGCGCTATTCATTTCCTTCACGGACTTGCCAAAGCAATTACAAATCGAACGTGGAAAACATGCAATAGTTACAAAATGCATCATGTAAACCATAAAATTAGTGCTACAAATAGCATTTTCAATCTCTCAAAGAAAAAATAAATAAACCTAAACTTATATTGATATAGTTATAAGAAAAGGTATGAGCACAAACCCATATCAAAACCTCACCTTGACAATGCTTTAAAAGTGTCTAGGATTGTTTTTTTATTTCTAAAATGGCAATGCATGTTATTATTAGAATGATACATAGTACAAGCAATACAACTAATTTCCTGAACTACTTTATTAACTGTGTAGTGTATAGGATATTAATTGCAGGTTTCATAAACAAGCAAAGTCTAAATGAAACCCAAATAACCTCCAGATTCCCTTGTGACTGGTTAGCATGACTTTCAGCCTTGTGAACAACATGCATAATGCAGCTTTATCCACATGTTACATAATGTATTGACAGCTTTGTATTTCCACGAGGAAATGTTTGTGTATTTTTTTTTGGGTCACTGCTATAGCAAGGACTCTCAGTTCTCCAACATGCCAGAAAGGAAGTGTAGTCATGGATAATTTAGCCCAAAAAATAAGGATGGCTCATTCTAAACATAGTTCCGCCTACAGTCATGTTCAAAAGTTAGTACGCCCACTTTTAATTCAATGTGTTTTTTCTGTAAAAGCATAATAAAAATGATCTGATAATAGCAGATCTTGGTATTAAGCAATTACAACCTTAGAAGAAAAACAACATATAACCTTTTTCACTGGGCCATTATTTATTTTACAAAAAAAATACATGTGGTCAATACTATGTATCTAAGTACCCCATATGATTCATTAGCTTGTAGATCCAACTTTACCAGCAATAACCAGAAGTAATCATTTCCTGTATGACTTATCAGACACTTACATCACTGTGAAGAAATTTTGGCCAATTCTTCTTTACAATAATTGCTTCAGTTCATTGTGGTGTTTGGTAATTCGCATGTGAACAGCTCTCTTAAGGTCCTGTCGCAGCATTTCTATTGGGTTGAGGTCTGGACTTTGACTAGGCCATTCCAAAACTTTCAATCTTTTTTTTTTCAGTCATTCTGATGTAGATTTACCAGGATGCATCAGATCATTGTCCTACTGCATAACCCAATATTGACCAATTTGCCTCTAGAATTTTTTGGTATACAAAGGAGTTTGTGGTCAACCTGCCCATGAGTCCTCCTCCTCCTCCCCACTCCTCCACTGGCCAGTTTTCTGTTTTTGTTCTCCAGACTTGAGTACACTTGCGTATTTTCACTCTCCGATACAGTATGCAGTTACTTGGGTTGTCAGCAACCATAAACACAAGAGAAGTAAAGAACAAGGATGTTGACCTTTGTGCTATTCCTAATATTATTGGTATTTCAGAAAAAAATGTCAAGAGCAGTGGTCTTGCATGCCTTCCTACTTTATCATCTATGGCTGTGTAGGTGAAAGGTTTCAGAGGATAACGTCACGTCCACTGATAACACCACGTCTAAACAACGGCATTCGGCTACGATTGCTTCCATATCTGATTTGATCCGTGCCTGAGTACACTTGACAGTGAGGCTTTCTCCTGACAACCCTTCCAAACAAACCATACAGGTTCAGTCTTTTACTAATTGTGCTCTCATGGACTTTAACATTTAATACGCTTAGTGAGTCCTGTACTGTCTGAGAACTTTTTTCTATTTCTCCAAGTATTCGATGGCCTGACATTATGGTGAATCTACTAGGACGCTTCTTTGCTTATGTCTATCCCTCTTGGCATTGTGTTAACACACACCTAAATGCTCCAGACCAGCAAATTGCCAAAAAAGTCTGCTTTGATAAGAGGTCTGCAAACCTCAAGAAGATTAATTATTCAGTAGCTGATGATTAGCAGCCTGGCTACAACCTCCCATCTTGAATCCAGTGGAAGCAATAGTGGTACTGAGGTTTGCCTTTATGTTTTTTTTTTTATTATTATGATTATTATTTGACTTTACTTTTGTTAAATAAATAATGGCACAGTGAAAAAAGTTACATGTGGTTGTTCGTCTGAGGTTGTAATTGCCTAATATTGAGTCCCACTACCATCATTGTTGCTGTCATCTCATCATCTATACCGCTTTATTCTGTATACAGGGTTGCGAGAGCCTGTAGCCTATCCCATGAGGTGGGGTACACCCTGGACATGGAGCCAATCTATCACAGCCCAGATAGCAGAACAACATTGAATCATCATTGAATCAACATTAAAGAATCAACCAACTTAACATTGAATCAATGT
>JAQQZT010000021.1:10841881-10872885 GCA_030068275.1 Clarias platycephalus
TTTTCAACACAGAAAAGCAATGAATTATCAACATTGATTCAACATTATTTATAATTGAAAAATCAACCTCAACCAAACTGATGATTCTGATGAAATTTCAACATTGAATCAATGTCACCTTGCTATCTGGGAGGGCACACACAACTACACTCACATGCTCATTCATACACTACGGGCAATTTGGGAACGCCAATTAGCCTAATCTGCATGTCTTTGGACTGTGGGATGAAACCGGTGTACCCGGAGGAAACCCACCTAGCATGGGAGAACATGCACACTCCATGCGCACCCTGAGACACTGCTAACTAACCACTAAGCCTCCGTTCCGCCCCGCTATGATCATATGATTTTTATTATGTTTTTACACAAAATCACATGAAAATAAAAGAGAGGTTATTAATTTTTGAACATGACTGTATATATAATATGTTCCTCAAGCATACAGCATAACGTATGTCCCGTCCATTAATCATCAGCTAATAAATGTGTTAGTGTATTTGGATTTGTGCCAAGTTGAAACATTTTCCCTCTTTCCAAGATCGGAACGATTTTATACAAATATCCAGAAGCACGTGCATGCTCACAAACACACCTGAGGTGGATTTTATTTCCTTGCGAGCACAAGATATGAGATAGTAGTTTGGCCTCTTATAAATCTGCCAAGTGCTTGCTTAGAAGAATCAGGGCCAGAAAAGTGTGTTTATGAGGGTAAGGGGCAGGATTAGAGCTATTTAAAGCTCTGCACGTCTGTCTCCACATGCACTCTCTCTCCCCCTCTTTCTCTCTCTCTCTCTCTCTCTCTCTCACACACACACATAAGCATGTATACACACAATATCCCAGGATGCAACCGGGGAGACCAGTCTTGGCTTTTGGGCTCAATCCACTTATGTAATGTGTTCTAACACAGGAAAAGAGGCCATGTGAGCCTTAGGCTATTCTCTGGCCTACTCTCCTCCTTGAGTGTGAGTGTGAGTGTGTGTGTGTGTTACAGAAGTTGTTGCACTACTTTAAGAAAGTTTCTCCCAGAAAAAAAAACGCACTAACGGCATAGAATATGTAGGAGAAGGTATCATTTAGATCTGATTGATTAAAGGTCCTTTTGGCAGATGTTCCTTCACCTACAGCCGCCTCTCAGTGAGCTAATGATGGAGAATACAGGGACACAACACACACACGCGCGCACACACAGCTCTAAAATAATCCGTAAGCTCTTCAGCATTAAACAGTTATAGTCCCCTGGGACAACATTTAATAACTCTGTTAATCCACTACAGCTGAATTATTCCACAATGAATACAAGGAAAGTGTGTTTTTCTAACAAGGAGCTACAGAAACTCTGTGTGTTTAATAGACGTTCCATTCTAAGGCCCTCTGTTTAGTAGACTCGTACTTACACTCTCAATATTACATCCAACTTCGGTATAATACGGTGATGAAAGCGCTAGCCAATCCTCTCCTGCTGTGTTGGTTTAACACTGTTTTAGCTGGTAACAGTGTGCCTCCTGGGTAGTGTGGGCATTTTCAGTGCCTCTTTATTTATTTATTTCTGTGTGGAAATGGCTAACCAAACCATCTAATATGGAGTTATTTATTTGAGAATGAGTGTAATTCTATAATCGTTTGGAGGTTTGAATGCCCGTAAGGCTGGCATGGTGTATTGTAGCTTTATTCGTTTCCCGGGATTGCACAGGGAATTGTTTTTTTTTTCTCTTTAGGTTGTTTTGAAGGCTTATCTTCATTACGTTCTTGAGGTTTTTTTTTTTTTTTTTTTTATCTATTGTCTTACAACGAAAACAAAATAACATGGTGTCATGTGTTGTTTGCTTTTTGGTCATGTGGTTAAGCTAGGGTAGTCCAATTAAATCCCTACACTAAGTCGTATTATAGACCCATTAGCCTGCTTTCGAACGGATGATCAATGTGAAAACACAATTATTCTCAGAAAAACATGTACGGAATACACTCTGCATTCTGCAGCCTGTTCTTCCTAAGACTCCTTCTAGCCTTCTTTTATTGACTGCTTCGGTAATTATAGGCCATGAGTTAAGTTCAAAAGGAACATCAATATTTGCGCAGATGTTTAAATGCAGATGGTTTTATGTACGCAAGAAAAACCTTGGAGTTTGATTCTTGAGTTAAAGTGTCCATGGAGGTTTTTTTTCCTTTTTCCTCCCAACACCATCTAGATCACTGATTTTAAGGGGAAACAGAAATTTCCCAGAAATTTGAAGGATAGAAAATATGGACTCATGTTATTTTATTTTAAGGTGATTGTTAAGTAGTGGAGTTAATAAAATAATACAAACATTTTGTTAGTTAAAGTTAGTTAATGTTTTTCACCTTCAGGGCCCGGGTTTGATTCCCACCATAGATTTTGCATGTTCTTCCCGTGCTTGGTTGGGTTACTTGAGGTGCTCCGTTTTCCTCTCACAGCCCAAAAACATGCATATTAGGCTAACTAGTGTTCTCCAAATTGCCCATAGTGTGAGAATGAGTGTGTGCGCCCTGTGATGGATTGGCACCTCAACCCAGGCCCCGACATACTGGAAACGCTGCGGTAAAAACGATGGTGGTATAAAGGACAAGCAAAGTGAGCAGATTTATTAAGGAGTTTATCAATCTAACTATCCAATCATCCAATATCTATACTGCTTAGGTATACTGCTTATCCTTTGTCAGGTCAAAAGGGCGCATGGACTCCATCCCAAGAAATTAAGAAGGGTACACCCAGGATGGAGTGCCAACCCATACACACGCCAAACACAGCCAATCACACACCACAGGCAATTTAGGAACACACACTAACCTAATGTGTATGTCTTTAGAGTATGGTGGGGAAGAAAACCCACCAAGCATTGGAAGAACATGCAAATACTACGCACACAGACCAAAGGTGAGATTTATTCATTTAAAATTGCTGCTGAATGACATTGTCTTTTTGAGTGCATTTACAATGGCCAAAATTTCAGGGTGATAAAATGTCATACCGTAGAATTAGATTTAAATACTCCTCCTTATTCAATCTAATGACGTGCAAAACGATGGACCCTAAGCCATGACTTATGTTTCGCACATTTCTCAAGCACATCTCATATGCAAGTGACCAAGTAGTGCTTTAGACTGTATTTACAGCTGACGTCTGAATACTGATGTGTGCAATTTTGGTTTTAACACCTCAGTACGTATACGTAAACTCCGCATATGTCACTGCCGGGCTATGTCTAAAGTGTGTAACCGCAGTCTATTGGTACATACAGTCTACATGACTGTATGTACTAATAAGAACTGGTACATTTTGTATGTACAGAAACTTATTGAACCTTTTTAACATATTGGTCTCAGGTAAAAATGGTCAGAACATCTTTGTAAAGCTCTTTAGATAAGTTTTCAATGTGTAAATATTCAAAAGGGGTATTTAAATTGAACTGTACATACTGTTAAGCAAAAAAAAAAAAAAAATGTATTCCCAATTCTGTCAAGAAAAGAATATCTGTATTTTTGACATTCTTTTAAAAGCAGACTAAAAATCTATCTTGCTTTGTGCAGGTTACATTTTTTCCCTAAGAGGTCATGACCATGTCTGGCTTTGTTAAGGTGCTGCCACAACAAGCTGGCACGTCTGTCACCAGTCACAACAGAACCTCCTGTCTTTAGCAGCTGTTCTGCTCTCTATGAAAAGAGCCTCCAACGCACAGAAACTGGCAGCACAAAATGGCCTCCTTTGTTTGTTTGAAAACTGAAGGGGGAAAAAAACTCCAAAAAGAAAAGGTTAAAAGAAAATGACTACAAAACAGACTAAGAGGATTGGCCCTTGATGGTGTGTTACCATTTCAATGTAGCAGCCTTTACCTGCTTAGTGCCTAAAAGCAGTTTAGGGATTTCAGTGTAATTGAGTCAGACTCTCTTGGTACTTAGGATAATTTTATTATGCATAATTTTACACAGTAACTTTGAGAGTTGGTTGAATCTTTTTTTTTTCTGGTTAACATTTACACTGTAAAAATACCAACATCATGGCTAATGTAAATATTAACATTATTTATACAGTTTACTGTAGTTTTATAGTAATGTTACTATATATTTTACTGTTATAACATATTATACCTATACAGTAAGGTTCGTTTGAAAAGTAAAATCAACATGCACTGTATGTGTTGATTTAATTAAACCAAATTTTAAGTAAAACAACTGAACAAATTTGAACAAAGCATTCTAGAAAACAATACAATAAAAGGGGGATTTTGAAAACCCCACATGATGTAATAATGAGTGCAATGATGTATATTCCTATAGCAAGTGAAAATTTCTTAAATATCACTATATTTATCTAATATTTCTTTAGATGGATTTCTCTGTTTCAATAGTTAAAACAGTGGAATTAATTAATTAATTTGACAGATTATTTTTTTTATTAATTTATTTTAATTCATTAATTTATTCATTCATTCAATTGTCTTTCTTTGTTTCTTTGGATTTTATTCATTCAGTATTTTAAGTGTAATTAATTAATTAATTAATTCTATGGATTCTGATTTATTCAATAATTCAGTGAAATTTCGTTCACTCATTTATTCATTCATTCATTGAATTTTTATTCATTAATTCAATTAATTTTCATTCATTAATTCTTTAAATTTGTAATTCGTTAATCCACCTGATTTTCACTCACTCATTCATTCATTCATTCATTCAATGGATTTTCATTCATCCTTACATTCATTTGATTTTAATTCATTGGAATTTCATTAATTCATTTGTTCATTCATTTATTCATTTCATTTCCTTTCTTTCTTTCTTTCTTTCTTTCTTTCTTCGGATTTTACTTCATTATTTCTTGCTTTTTATTTTGATTCATTCATTGGATTTTCATATTTTCATTTATTAATTAATTGGAATTTATTGAATTCATTTGTTCATTCATTTATTCTTTTACTTTTCATTCATTCATTCATTCATTCAGTAATTCATTGGATTCTCTTTATTTATTTGAGTTTTCATTCATTCATTATTTGAATTTGAATTAAGTAAATAATCAATTCTTTGGATTTCAATTCATTTTTATTTCTTTGTATTTTCATCCATTAATTAATTATTTGGATTTATTTTTTTTTTTATTCAATCATTGGGTTTTCATTCATTCATTCACTCATCCACCCATATTTTCTTTCTTTGTCTTACATGGAATAAAAAAAAAAGTTGTTTTGGAAGGCCACCATTTTATGTATTCATAAATATACTGTGAATATCTATAGCCCTCTTGAGCCCATACACATACAGCTACACTGCAGACAAGATATTTGTGGTCAGCAATTGGTATAGAATTGCTCACTGGTGTAGACTGTTAGTGGCTGTAAGGATGCATTATTATGGTTAACAACTGCCTTTTTTTGCAGGATGCAGTTTCCTGATTTGGTCTGTGATGCTTTAGATACCTCAAATATGATTATAGAAATCATATTTATCTCAGTGTGACCTCTTTATACAGAAGCGCTCTTAACAATATCTCAGTGTGTTAATCCTGTATCTGTTCAGACATGTTTCTGTTAACAAAAGCACTTATATTGTTCAGATTTATGCCTTATATAAAATTATTACTTTTATACTGTAAGCATACATCTTGCATACATCCTAAAAAAGGTTCCTTGTTTGGTCAATAGTTTTTGCTTCCTACTTTGGACAAAATGTAAATCCCTGTTATTACCTTCTACATAGAACCTTTAATGTTTCCAAGAGAGACAGATTGAAGATTCTGAAGGGTCCTAGTTGGAACTAGTAATTAATGTAATTATGGTTGTATGATCAATAGGTAACCACCAGCTGACATGAGACCCACCTAAATATTTTTCCCTGTAATCAGAAAGTGATGTACAGTATAATGCAATATTTGCAATATATACCACTGTCATACAAACGTTTAATACCTGAACCTTATTGGAGGTCTTCTGATGACCACCACACTCTCACCGAGAACAATCCGCTCTCTACAGCACTACAGTAAGTAATTTATTTATTTAACTATTTAAACGTATTGAGTGTCTTATGGTGTCCCAAATGCAAGTAGAAAGGACAGTAGAAACCAAGGCCTTGGTGGCTATCTTGGAGCCACATGTTGCTGAACACTGTGTAACATAGCAAGATATGGAATATCATTGATATCAGTGGTGAATTAGTTTTGTCCCTTCAGGCTGTCCAGCTCCACTAGGGAACAACGCAACTGAGTAGACTTGGCAACAGTAAAAAGGTCCACCTGTCCCAGATCTATGACATTATTTTTGGGTGCAGACATGGGCATTAATGTTGGTAACAATCTTGCCATTTGGGCAGTATTGATATGCCCAGACAACCAATCAGAATGTTGTCTCTTTTAGACTGTAAAATGGTCAGGGTGAAGTTGGAGTTGTAGCATCACCTGTTGTCAGAAAATATTACAGAGCTCCATGTGTAGTAAATGTGTCCAACATGTATATTAGGCAAGAATAAGAAAGGTAAATATGGATGTATGACTGTGGAATTTATTGCAGTTGTTGCTTCATATACAGTATCAGCACATGGCTTTATTGGAAGATGGGAAACTCATGATTTTCACCACCACTGGCAGTTAGAAGGAGTGAAATAGAAACTTTTTACTAAGAGAATTGTTTATAGCACAACAAAGTAGAATGGCTTACATCAACCTATCAGGATATATTGTGGCTCTGTCTGATCTCACACTTCTTTCTAGTTATTTCTAATATTTTTTGCACTTTGATCACTGTTGACACAGTTCTTGACCTGTATCCTGATTCACTTCTAAAACTTAGAAGTCCCTATTTCCAACTCAGTCAGTACATGCACAGTTAGGTCAAGCTATGGTTATAGCTTGACAATGCAATTTGACTGTACTACTGCCATAGTCCCATACAAACAAGGAAGGGGAATCGATTTATTGGAAGAAGTATGTCAGACTCCGCTACGATAGGTAGCAGTATGCCTCCTGCCAGTTAGTATTGGAGCTTATGTCATCACACACCAAACACTCGACAAACAAGCTAGCTATTAGAGAGGAGCCTGTCACACAATTAAAAACATGGACAACTTTACAGTCCTGTAAATTTTATCCATGCTGTACCTCTTACTTTTTGCTATCATGCTATCCCTTGTAGTTGTGGTGTTATCTAAACATAAACAACACTGCAATCTTTTTTTGTCAACTTCTGCGTCAAAGCCTGTCGCAGGAACTGTGGAGCACACACCAAAAAACCTAGGCTGATTCTGTGTCCGATTGAGTTATACATCCAAGGAGTAACTAGACTCCCAAAAGCATTAGAGTGGTACTTCGGCATTCAAGGCGGGAGCCTTAAGAACACTTCGCCTTAAAAACTGTTGAATATTTGAGAAATTTGTTTCATACGAAGCATTTTTGGCACGTGCGAGCGAACAGAGTCGAACCAACTGCCATCAAAGTCAGGATAGATCATCTGCATTTACATTATTTCCTATGGGAAAATGCGTTTCGCATTATGACATTTCGCCACTGTATGTGGTTGCACTAGTCCAACTTTAAGAAGCTCAATTTAGAACAATTTCAGTTGGCCTAACATATTTATATGTTTTTTTAAAAGTCCACTTTTAGTCAGACTAACACCACGTAAATGTGTAAACGCACTGGCTTACTAATTTTACTGCTCAGCTACTTCACCTCCCAGCTTAGTGACTACTTACTGTGACCTCCCATTGTGGCTGTTCATTTAGTGTGAATGGTTTAGCAATGTTATTTTCCCAGTCTGGAAATAATCTCATAGCAAGTATTTTCAAGCATGTTTGAGCACAAACCTACAACACCAAGCAACTGATTTTGATTTCAAGTCATATTTCAGTGTGAAAGGGTCAGTGATTAGAAGATTTTGAGGTTGTTTGACCTAACACTGGTTAAAATGTGTAATGTGTAATTATTTGGAAAGAGAAAAGGATTGTTAACTTTATGCTAACTTTGAACTAAGAAGATGAGCAAATCAGTCTGTTGCAAGTCCTGACATGTCTCGGCTGCTAAGTTGTGCAATGACTTTAAAGACTTTCATTTTTTAAGATCTAAAGGAAGATGAATAATTATGCCATAAATGAAAATAAGGTTAGGCACTTAACTAAGGTTAGGAGATTTTTTTGAGAGTTTACTTTACAAAGAACACATTAAATGAATAAAGGAGTCAAGGGAAAAGGTGGTGTCACAACATTGAAGCAAGATGGTGCTACCACCTTTTATTCATTTGTTCATCTCCAGTAATCAACTTATCCTGGTCAGGGTTGTGGTGAAGACATGGCTGTCCCATGGAGGGTTCTGTATGTCCACTAAACCTTTTTGATTATTGTTAAGATTAAGTCAAATGTCTGCATTAATAATCAGATGCCTGCCTACAATGCATGACAGAATAGAAGACCAGCTGCGTGGAAACTAAGGGTTGCAACTACTACATACCATCCAGTGGCAAGCTGTATAGCTCGACATACAGCTGGACGTTTGCCAAGACATGCTCCAAACACAGCATAAGGTTCAGTGCCTGCAGGAGCTACAGCTACAAGGGGTTACTTGTCGTTCAGCTTTATCCAAAGGTCAACTTGAAGACCAGAGAGACTGAGCCCTGTTCTGGTTGGTCTGAATCAGGCCATGCTCTACTTGTATTAATCCCTGCTCTGCCCAAGGCTAACCCTGCCTAACCCAGCCTGACCCAGCCAAAGTGATGTCTGGTCTCCAGTTTCAGCCATGTTCTGCTCTGTCTCAGCCTGGCACTGCACCATCGCAGCCTAACCAAGCAGCACCCTCTGACACTGAGGGTGTACTGCTGGCTTCACCAGATGGTTTTGAGAACTGTGTGCTTTTACCTATCCTGCGTTGGATATGTGTGCTACGCTTTCTAACTTTGAGTGCCACTGGAGTATTTCCAGAATATTATGCCTGCTGTGCACTTCTGCTTGACTGATGACTTATGCTCTGCACCCTAGATTTGAAAGCATCATGCTGGTGCTCCATCCAGGATTTGAGAATGTCACACCTGCAGCACACCCCAGGTTCACTGATGTCTTGTGTGCTTCACCGCCTAGCTTTAAGAGCATCATGTCGGTACCCATGCAATGTTTTGAGAATGTCATGTCACACTCATGCCTCCCAAACTTGTGGTGGTGCCACCGCCCACAGAGCACCCTCTTAAGTTCTGAGCTCCAGCTTAAGTTATGACTCAAGCTCACAAAGTAGCCATGGTTTTTCCAACCCAGGCCCTTTTCTGGTCTAGTGCCCATGGCAAGTCCTGGGCCAATGCCCAGCTAAAGCTTTAGATGTAGTTAAGTCCCAGCCCAGTTTTCAAGCCATGCCATGTCACCATGCCAAGCACCAGTCCAGGTCCAGCACTCATGCCAAGTCCCAGTCCAGTCTCTATGCTAAGCCATGTCACAGACCCCATGCCAAGCCACATGTCTCATATCACAGCCTTAGATTTAGAGGAACCAACCAAAGATTTTGGGTTTATTCTGGTTCTCATATTATCTTTTCTTGCATCTGTTTTGGTTGATGTTGTGTTTCCTCAATTTACATTCCTGTTGTTACATTTTCTGTCATGCTGGATGGGAAAACAGTCCGTCATTCTTATCCCTATACATGCTTATTCACACCTTTATTAGTAATTTTGTTTAACCAATTCTTCTGCCTACATGATTTTGAAAAGGAGAATCTATAGGCAACCTACTTGAACACATGGGAGATCATGTAAAGCGCAGACAGTAACACAAGCTCTGGATCAAAGCAGGAACCCTGGAGCTATGGTATATTCACAAAAAGGTTTGATTTTACACATAGAGAAGTTCAGTTGGCAAAAAGAAAATACTTTAGAAAAGTAAATAAATATTTTTGTGACCTCTCCAGTCAGTTCATGCATCTATATTCTTACAGTTTGGTTTGTGCAGTTATTCTAGTGCATCATGCAAAAACTGATGTTTTATCAAGTGCTATTTTGGCTGCCAATTAGTGAGGGTGGAAACCATGTTGTTAAGACAAATTTGCAGTGATTAATGTGATAATTATAACTGTTTTCTTGCAGCATAATGTTGTCAGTATACTACACTCCTATTAAATGCTTATTTGGAGGCTTACCATTATCTGTTCATTTACAACATATACCATTGTATTAGAGTTTAATTTCATTTGCTTATTGCCATCTTCTGTTATCTATTACATCATACTGCAGTTACCAGCAAAGATATCTTCTTGTTCAGGTGTCATTTAATGTGATGTATAGTATATCTCTTAAGTGTTTATACTAGAGAGGCATAAAATTCTGTTGATACCAGGTTTAAAGTCATTGGGGCACTGAATGTTGTGGCAACTGGATTTTTAGGCAACTCCTAAGTAAGAATTTGATTGGTTTTAGATAAACCGTGTGATTTTTGTTACAAAAAATATATAAAGATCAGCCATAACATTAAAACCATTACCATTAAAATCACCTAGGTTTGGGGTTTCTCTTGTGCCACCGGGGCATGGCTCTGGGAGTGTGCTTTGGTGTCTGGGAGCAGGACATGGACAGGGGTTCCTTCGGGTGCTATGGATTACAGTATGCTCTGTGGGTTATACTTGCTTATCCGATGCATCAGATGGCTGCTTGATCAGATTGGAATCTGGAGAGTTTGAAGGCAGGGGTTGGCAATGAACCTTTTGCCTCCTGGGCCACATGCATGCTGGGTTGTAGTGCGATGGGTGTTCTGATGCTTTTCAATTATGGCCATCATTGACTTTTTCAGTGTTTTGTGCTAAATTAGGTTTTCTGTTGGATCGGACTGGAGGGGTTGGCCTTTGGTCCTCACAGGCATGGGTTAGACTTGTCACCAGTTTACTGGCATATCACTTTACATGGAGGTGGTGTTAATGTTACGCCCGATCAAAGTGTACATATAGGAATGTTAGCTAGCTAGCAAGCTAAGCCTGTTTAGCCAGGTAGCTTGGTTGCTTCATTAATATGATAGCTAACTACTTTGCTTGAGGTAAAACGGGTGCTTCAAAGACAGAACTGTGTTTGATTTTAGTGTGTGCAGTAAAAACTAATATGTTTATTCTTGAACTTTAAAATGGTTTTGAAAAATCATTACTGACTCCCTGTAGACAATTTCAGAATAAGTGGAACGAATAATTAATAGGACAGACTGTTTGTATTCCTCCACTTAGCTAGCAAATGCCTTAAATACTGTAGATATCAACGTATCGTAAAGATTAAACCTGTTTTTGGTGCCGGCAACATTAAAAAAAACAACATTCACAGCTAAATAAACACCATGACATCCCAAGGTTTAACAAAGGTTTTTTACTCGTAATCCTCACAAACACCAATTTGTAATGAACCAAAATGCTGCATCTTTCCTACTTAAAAAGGACAGTGGAGTGTTCATGCTGTTCATTCATGCTTCAGTTAATACAGATCGCAACTGCTGGTTTTGCTTGAAAGCACATTTCTCATAAACCGCTGCGGAAAATAAATGTGCTTGTTCAAATAAGTACTATTACTGTAAAAAAAAAGGGGGGGGGGGTGGGGAGTAGCTATATGGAAGAAAGAAGTGAATAAATTTACAATTTGAGCTTGTTGAGCATAAAACCAAACACAGGGGAGAAATAGCGAGAACAGCTAGGGTAATCAAAATGACTGGACTAAAAACAGGCAGTAAACGCTAAGAGTGATGTGGTCCTACAATTGCAATTTGCTTAGTGGGATGAGAGAGAGAGAGAGAGAGAGTGAGAGAGAGAGAGAGATGATTAAGATTATTGTTTTCTCAGTAAACCCCTTAACTCTCAGGAGCTGTCCTTAATCATGCGTTACCTGCAATCAGCAATCTAGAGTGCGCGCGTGTGTGTGTGTGTGTGTGTGTGTGTGTGTGGGAGGGGGTGGGTGTGTACACGCACATTGTACATGCACTGACTGAGAATGTGTGTGTGTGTGTGTTGTGTGTGTGATTTCACCGGGGATACACTCCATTGAGTGGTTGATGATCAAAACCAATTATGTCCCATCATTAAGTGTAATGAAAGGAGAAACAGCTAGTAGGAAAGTGTGATAAAAGTGAAAGAGGATTATCCAGCTTTCGCTTAAAACACATTAGCGTGTGTCTCAGAAGCGCTGGATAACATTTTATGATTTCTTCATAAACAACCGCTCAATCTGTTCTACCACAATGGAAAATTTGTGTGTATTTTATTTTTCTTTCTATTACTTAATTCTTAGCATAGTCATCTTGGCCCAGAAGTGTAGGCGTGTTGTGTGCTCAGCTGCCATGTTTGACCGAGGTCAGAGTTCAGCATTACCGCCTGTGATCCGGGAAAGTGTACAGTAAGTGTACATGTATGAATCTCTTCTGAAAAGTCCCTGCGTTGTTGGAATGTGTTTTTGTTCTCGCCGTGTCGATGAGAATGTGAGTAATGAATGTGCTCACAACATGATCCTCAGCCTTATCAGACAAACTGTTTATCCTCATCCAACACAGGACACTCTGTTCCTAAATGAGCACTCTGTATGTGCATGGTGTCTGTGAGTGTGTGTGTGTGTGTGTGTGTCTGTTAGAGCAAAACATTGTGTAACAGGGTGTAAGATGTATGTGCGTACCATTAACTGAAACCTCATAGACCAAACTAGTGACAAATGTTGTTGTTGTACTCCTCTTCATTTTCCCATCACTCTGTGTGTTCGTGTGTGTGTGTGTGTGTGTGTATGCTTGTTTGCATGTTATGTTTTCTCTTGCCCTGCAGGGAGTGTGCTACAGGCTCATAACATTCCCAGCATTCTGGCTGAAGTATGCACTACCTCCTTTAGGGTCATCATCAGAACATTATGGTTAAACACATCATGAGAAGATAAGGATTTATCTTCTATAGAACATAATGCTATTCTGACAGACGTTATGAACATCCTAGTTATTTAAAAATAGAGATGACAGAATATTCGGAAATCCTCTTTTTTTATGCTAAGAAACGAGCGAAATGGTTTCTAAAAAACAGACAGCAGTGTCTGAAACTCTGTCATACTGTCAGCCAAAACATGGTATTGGTGCTAAAAAGTGTCTCACCTGGGTGAAAAAGTGAATTTTCAGATAAGAACCCCATTTTTCACAATACGTAATGCTTCTTATCTCTCAATTATCTCATACACATGTATATTTTTATCAGATAAAAGAAACACATTTGCTAAATACAATGTATTTATGTAGTGTCTGTAACTTTTTTTTTTAATTATTATTATTATTCAAATCTTTCAGTGATCTTAACTGTCACTCAGATGAAATTTGGGCAATTTGGATTTCACATGAAAAGATATAAACCTGAAAAAGTGTGTTATTCTAAAATGCAACATTGTTAAGATATTACAACAGATTTTTTTTATTTATTTTTTTTAAGTCCTTAATTTTTCAGGGAATGCTTTGATTTAGGCAACATTTTAGTATTGATACTCATAAAGAAATATGAATAATTAGCATTTTTAAAAATGCAAATTAGCAATTTGGGGCACATATTGGGGAGAAATTTAATTTAGCAACTTAAAATTTTTAAGGAAGTAAGATTGGTCACTTCCATGTTGCATAAACGTAAAAGAAGTAGCTTTGTTGGCACACACATTTTTTGTATTATAGTATAACGGGGGAAAAAAAACTTGGCACCAATACTGTGGGCTTATACAAGTGTGACATACAGGTTAACCTGTGTGCTTGTCTCCACTTACCCCCATGTCTCTAATCCCAAAGTCGAACATTAGTCCCTTCCCCCTGCTTCCCCTTCCCTTTCCACAGATTACACCAGCACTGCCACAAAGTCCCAGAGTCAATCTGTTCCTCATTTGCCTAAAAAGGGACAGCACCCACCTACTGTCGGGTTTTGGCCTTTGTGCTTGTGCAAATTACCAGGTCGCGGTTCTTCCTGCGTTATTGATGCATGCCTTTCCAGACCCTGTGCTCACACAATAGTAACAAATGCTGCAGAATTCACATATGCACACACACGCACATGCGCGCACACACACACACACACACACACACACACACACACACACACACACACACACACACACACACATTCCCTTCCCCCCAGCCTTGAGTTAGTTAACTCAGCATTCTCAGCTACCAGTCAGTTCCCTGTCCTTTTAAAAAAGAAAATTGTTGTCCACTTATACAACACATTTGCTTGGCTTAGACAGTGTGGAATTACCAACGACACATAATGACAGGGAGAAGTGTATAAGAAAGGGACAGTGAAAGAGACACAAATAGAAAGAGAAGGGGATGAGGATAAATGCAGTACAAGAACAGCACAGCAGTGTGACATTGACACATGAATAATGTAGAGGGCAAAAAACTCAACGAGTAAGTAAGCAGTACAAGACAAAAAGCACAGATAACGAAACCATTGGTCTCTTTAAGGCATGGAGTTGTTTTGTATTTTATATTAAGTTTTTTAGGTGAAAGAACGTAAGGCAAATAGCAAAGCTAGTTAATAGAGTAGTTAATCCCAGGGGTTCAGTACACAGTATATGATAATCAACTCTATGTCATTTGGCAGTACATACTATACAGTAGACCAATTTATAGATTTAGGGCATAAGGTTTAGGCATTTCTTTAGTATATAATAAAGTTCAATTCACTGCCTGGACAAAGAAAAAAATATTATAAAACAACTGATGAGATTTTAAATTACTTGAAAACTGTCCTATATAAAAATGTGGAAAGATTGTGCTGAACCATTAACTTAGCAGAAGAAATGTGGCCAGGAAAAAAAAAAAACATGAATGCAGATCACTTAAACGCGTGATGGAGTAGCATGGCCAAACAAGTCAGTAGAAATTAGAGCTATGTTTAATAGTGAAAATAAGAGCATTTCCACCTGCACAATCTGACATGGATACTTTTTCTTATTGATACTCTAAACGCATTTTTAAAAATGCAAATTGGCATTTTGGGGCACATATTGAAGAGAAATTTTATTTAAACATTGGACTTTGGAGCAATTGAAGAGAGTTATATGGTCTACTGAGCCCAAACTGACCCTATTCCAGAGCAATGGGTGCATCAGGGTAAGAAGAGATGCACACCCTAGAGAAGCCCACTCTACAAGGCTCTGGAGGCAGTTTTAGGGTTCTTCAAGTTGCTCAGGTCTAGTCTCAGCAAGGTTATGTAGCAAAAAATACCTGAATGTATTGAATGACCAGGTTTCACAGCAATGTGTTTTTCTTCCTAATGGCACAGACATAGTCCAAGACACAAATTGTGAAAGAGTGGTTCTAGGAGTATGAGGAATCATTTTCACACATGAACTGGCCTCCATATTGTGCACCGTAATACAAGCTAAAAAGAGTCACCATTACAAAATTAATACCACCTGACTGATATTCTGTAGGTCACAGTTGCATAAGACAGAATATAATGAATGCTTAATAATGAATGCTTATTCACCAAGGCCATGATTTCAGCAAACCTTTACCTGGAGCTTTACATTGCACCTCAATTAAAAGAATTTTGGTTATGAGCAGTTTCCAACAAGATGGTGGCTTAGTTCTTTATGGGTTCTTGACTGCAATACCCTGGCCACTACAGATGTAGATGCTCCATTTTTATTTTTTTTCGTGAGGCATATGAAGGACAAATGTTCATTTCAACAGTTCCTGATAGTGCACCAAGATCGATGGTGACTGAAGAGATGTTGAAGAACACATGCTGTGAAATCAAAAATTGCCTAGACATTCTCTGGGCAACAAATGGAGCAATTTAGACTTAACCTGTAGCCCTGTACCTTTTCACTCACTCACTCACTCACTCATACACCACTTCGGTGCTTATACCGCTTTATCCTATATACAGGGTTCGGGGGCCTGGATCCTATCCCAGGAGACTTAAGGCACGAAGCAGGGTACACCCTGTGTACACCCGGCAATTCGCCTAATCTGCATGTCTTTGGACTACCGAAGTACCCGGAGGAAACCCAACAAGCACAGAGAAAACATGCAAACTCCATGCACATAGAACCGAAGTGGGAATCGAATCAGCACCCTGGAGGTGCAAGGCGACAGTGCTAACCACTATAACACCCCAAATTAAGAAGGTTGTGCGCAACAATTTCCTAGGGGCACCTGTATAAAATTCAAGGCATCTGAAGGCAGGGACAAACTGACCATTTTGATTCATACGCATTCACATTCCATACAAACTTAAATAATTCTTTTGATTGTGTAAAGCTGCTTTGAGGCAGTGACAATTGCTAAAAGCGCTATACAAATAAAATTGAACTGAATTGAATTGATGACATACAAGCATTCTAAATGATCATTGGACTATCTGCTTAAACATGATTCCAAAAAAAAAGCATCTAGAAGTAGTTTTAAAGATTTAAACACATAAATCTGTTTGCACAAAGTCAGAAAAAGAAACAAATTCGCCACTTCTTTACTTTCGGATGTAACGTGAAATAGTTTTTTTTAATGACTTCTGAATAAAAAACAGGCAACTCACAGGCACAATTTTGAGTAAAAATCGGGAAAAAAAACTGATGAAAAACAGCAGTGAGGATTGCTTCAGACTTTGATAAGAATTACCAGACAGCAATGCACAAAGTGTTCAAAACAAGATGAAGTGTACAGAGAGAAAGAGTAATGTGGTGGAATCCTGTCACATGTTTCAGATGAAGGTGGGTGTAAGTGCAGATCTTTTATTAAGTAAAGTACAAACAGAGAGTCAAAAAACATGAAAACAAGAATCTTAAAAATGTACTTTAGACATAAGGCAAAAAATACTGTACAACACATGACAAATGATGACAAGTACAACAAAAGCTTGACAATGAAACACTGAAAAACTAGTAATGCTGCTAACTAATGTGAATAGCTACAAAGGCCATAGGAGCAACATTCTCTGCAAAGCAAGAAGGGCAACAATGTTCTTCATGTAGCGCGCAAGGTGGATCGACGTACACTGCAGAGTGAGGAGGTGGACCGATGTCCTCAGAGAAGCAGGAAAGCAGACTGACATCCTCAGCAGAGCGAGGAAGCAGAGCCATATCCTTAATGGAGCAAGGAAGGCAGAGCAATATCCAATGTGAAGCCAAGTGATGTGGTGACGGAGGAGGTGGAGGATGGAGACAGCGTGCACCCATGGCAAGGTTGTGACCCAAGTGGTGACCTCATTGTGGCAGAGGTGTAGGGGAACATCCTCAGCTGAGCAAGGAGGCGGAGTGATGTCCTCACTGGGGCAGGGAGGGTTGAAGATGGTTCACGCTAATTTGGGAGACACCTTCTCCAAAAACAATCCTCTTTTCCCCTGTTGCTTCCACATCGAGTGATTCTTCTCCAAGGGGGCTGAAAAATCCATGTTATAGTCAAGATTTCTGTCAGATATTGAAGCATAAGGAAAAAACCTGAAGACTATGAGCGATACTGTGAATTACACACACAACAAACGCTTGATGACAACACACTGCTGCTCCTAATCATCAGTCTCTAGAATAGAAACAAAGAATGAAAACAGCACAAGACCATGCCACAAAAGACAGAGGGTTCCAATTGAACAAATAGAAGACAGAATTCAAAGTATACTAAGAGTACCATAAAGCACAAAGATGTCTGGGGCTGTTTTCTCAACAGTGGTGTTGGTGAGTTTGTGCTTATTGGTGGCATAATAAAGTCAAAAGTGTATTAGGGAAGAAATTATTCAAGTGAGAGAAGTGGATTTTACAGCAGTATAGTGATACCAGTGTAAAAAAGTGTCTGCTTAAGGGAAATATACAAGGGGCGATCAAGTCATAGAGGGACTATTGATTATGCAGAATAACAAAACAAAATGATTGGAATAAAAACTACCTTTATTTTTCTATATAATCTCATGCTACTCTAATGTACTTATCACAGCGTTTCATTGCTGCTTGGATATCATCAAAGTGTTCTCAGTTCTAATTGGACTGCCTGCTTTACATCTGAAACCCTTGCACCCCAGGAACTCCTTTAATGGCCCAAACATGTAAAAATGGCTTGGAGCGTGGTCAGGACTATACAGAGGATGTAGCAGTAACTTCCTGCCGAGTTCCTATAATGTGCAAGTGTTCATAAATGATGTCAGACAGACAGATGCGTCTCTTCAGCAAGTTACTGTATATCCATTGATTTTCAAGGATCAGGATCAGGCCATCAAAAATATAGTAGGCTCCAAGCCACCTCGGCCGGAAGTGTCATACACGGATCTACGCCGCCTTTAAAAAATCTGCACCATTGAAATGGTGGCTAAGAGTTTCTTTACAGTAATGTGTTTGAAGTTTTTTGCAAATATGAGAGGGTTGTATGCCTTCTTTTATGTGAAATTTCATCACAAGTTCTTGTTCGACTCGAACATCCTTTGTATTTTTTTTTTGTTTACACTCTCAGTCGTGCCTGACTCTTTGTGCCCACATGAACCATAGCATGCTAGTCCTTCCGAGATTCTGTCCATGAGATTTTCTTAGAATTATACTGGAGAGGGTTGCCATTTCCTTCTCTTGAGGACCATCTACAGGAAATGTATAAATGCTCATTAGCCTAATCTGCATGTGTTTGGACTGTGGGAGGAAACCGACCACTAAGCCACCGTCCCTTGTATGTTAGTCCATTTTAAAATACAGTATTCTTGCATTCAATTCATATAACATCACATCATAACTTGTACTTTAGTACTTTTCTACTATACAGTACATGCATTTATTTGATAATTGCTTTAAACTAAACTTTAAGTACAACTACAAATATACATCTTAGAAATAAATTATGCATTACATTACACTACAAAGTCTCTGTGTAGACACAGTGAGGGTTCTGTCCACATTCTTGGCATTAAGACAAAACTGTTTAGAATGGGTGTCAGACTCTGTCAAGGGTGTGTCTTATCTCCACTCCTTTTTGTGGTTTTCATGGACGTTTCAAGGCACAGCCAAGGTTAGTGCGGTGTCCAGTGTGGAGGAGCTAGAAGTAACATCCCTGTTATTTGCAGATGATTTTGTTCTCTTGACACAATCTGAAAAAACGCCCAACACGCACTCACTGAAAAGTGTAAAGTCACTGGGATAAAAATAACCCACTTCGAGGCCATAGTTCTCTTCCAGAAAAGAACGGCATGCTCCCTGTAGGTGAGGAACGATACATTGCTCCTGGTGGAGTACTTTTCTTGGGATCTTATTCATAAGTGGTGAAAAATGAGAGCATGAGATTGACAGAAGGATTGTATCAGCAGCAGTACTGTACCACTTAGTGGACCAAAATGTGGTGGTGAAGCAGGAGCTCAATACTCAACTGAATCTTTTCTGATACCATATATTTATCTTTACCTACCGAATGATCATTAGCTATATGTAATTTCCAAAAGAATAAGATCCTCTAAGGACATATGATGTAAATGAGGTTGCCCTGCAGAGTCGTTGAGCTTACTTTCTATGATATGATGAGAAAATTAAGTCAAGACATCTGGGAGAGTTTTGGAGCCAGTGTTTCAACAATTCAAGCAAAAATAGTTTAAGTGGTTTGGGTATCTTATAAATTGACCCCCCGTTACTGTAATGCCTGAGTGGACTGAGTCCATGGGTCAGCCCCAGGACTTATTAGAAAGAACGCTATCTCTCACAATTTGAATCAGAGGATCAGGATTAAACTGCCAGATTTGTATTGTTCACTATTTTCTGCGAATATTTTAAGAATAGCAGTGAAAGTATTAAGTCAATTGATTATGATTATGATTAAGATTATGAATAAGTGTCGAATGAAACTCTGGACCAGAAACAAGTTTCTTTCATCATTCTTTAACAAGTTTACAATGGTCTCAGAGCTCCCCCCTAAGTACATCTGTTAATACTCCCCATCGAATAATATTTTTTTTATACCTCAAGCTTCCTTTCTTTAAATGCACAGTTCCGGTGTTTATGTAAATGAGCTACACGCCCCTCCTGAGAACTCCAGAGCTGAGAAACAAGCCAGGGAAGGCTAATGAGGTCACAATCAGAGGTGGCCAAGGTACACAAATCCTGTATTTAAGTAAATAGAGAGATTCCCTAGGGTAAATATTAATCAAGTAAAAGTAGAAGTTCTCCATTTACATGTTCACTTGAGGAAAAGTAAAAAGGTAGTCACTTTCAAGTTTACTTAATATGTAAAGTACAGTATAGGGCTTACATTAGCTCACAGTAGGGTTTTTCATATAGTAAACCCCTTAACATCTCCCCTAACCATTTGTGGATGGGCTGTTTTCGTCAGTGTCTGCAACAAGCTCAGCGTCTCATTTCAAGCACATTTTTTTTTGCCATGCAGAAATGTAGTTAAGTAGGAGTAGAGATATTTCTTGGAGCATGTCATGGAGTGAAAGTAAAATGTATCCTCTAATAAATCTACTCAAGTAAAGTACAGTTACGTGAAAGGCAGTAATGAAGTAAATATAGTCAGTTACCTTCCACAACTAGTCACAATAGGGAGAAAAAAAATAAAATTGGTGTGTTTAAGCCCAAAAAAGTGAATTTTGCATAAAACATCCAACTTAAATTTGCTCGACCTTTATCATACATCATCACTATCAGCATTTCTTTCAGGTGGTTGGCTCGACACACTACTTATTGGAAATATAAATATTTTAAATATTCAGTATAATATTTAATACTCAATATATTGCACTTTGTTTAGAAAAACCACAGTAAAAACATCGTGGTGATGAGACAATATCAAGAATTTCTGTTTAAGTTGTAGCTCTATGCCAGTTAACCTAGATTTACCTAATACTTAAGAAAACCAAGATGTTCATTGTGTGGTTGGTATATGGTGAGGTTTCGCTTATGTGCATTTTATGACTCACTCAGCTTCTGCATGGTGACTGTTCCTCTTATTTAATTATGCAGAACATCTGACATTTGAGCCAGCACTCTGCACAGTGAGCTATCTCACTGTCATCTGGACACGCTGGTGAGGCTCTGGCCGCCCCTCCCTGGATCCTTCACCATTCTCTGCCATGAAATAATCACATTTGTGCTCGCTCTCTTTCTCAATCACTGCCTATTTGATGAACGGCAATGGGAAAGCAGGTGGTCGTTCTCTCAGAGTTCAGTTCCTAGGAAATAGACCTAGGTCTGCGTTGAGCCATGGATCTGTGAAAACACAAGGCTCTTTAATAGGGACAGAGTCTGATTCAACTAAATGGCAGAAAATGCTGATATAGCTGATATATCTTTTGGGGAATTTTAAAGTCATCTTATAAATGCGTACAAAGTGAGTCATCAAAGCTGCTCGGCACCTCCAGAAACACATTTATTCATTTATCACTTTATCCCTTTATGCAATTTAGAGCTATCATGGACTGCTTTGTCTTAAATTAAATATTAAATGAGAAGCGCCTAAAGACACTTTTTTATGAATTAAACCAATGCAGCTAAATTCAGCACTCTGGCTCTTACTGTGTGCAATACATAATGGTGGAACAAGAGAAAAGGAGACTGGTATAGGACATATACAACAACAAAAAATCTCATTCTAGGCATTTAAAATGATGAAGTAAAGATGTATAAAGATGTGGTTGTAGAAGCCAGTGTAGGGCCAGGGTAGCTCAAGTAGGTTGTATACTAGTAGTGCTATACTACTGGGCTGTGAGATCTATTCCCATGTCCGCACTTAAACGAAAGGATCAGGCACAGGTCAACTCTGCTGCTATACCAATGTGGTCTCAAACATACCTTTTTTTCTAGTAACGAAAGATATTTATATATTGTCAGATACACTTATCTGGTATGGCTTACATACTGTACAACTAAGCAGTTGAGGGTTAAGGGCTTTGCTCAAGGACCTTCC
This sequence comes from Clarias platycephalus, assembly GCA_030068275.1. Classification (NCBI taxonomy): domain Eukaryota; kingdom Metazoa; phylum Chordata; class Actinopteri; order Siluriformes; family Clariidae; genus Clarias; species Clarias platycephalus. The sequence goes on from JAQQZT010000021.1 coordinate 10,863,710, forward strand.
AAGCAGTAATTCCTTTATATACATATTATATTGTATATCCCTAATGGTCTTTTATAACCTTAGTGGTTTAATGTGTGCTTAGTAGCAATGAGCTTCCTCTTCAGTCGCAACCATGGACTGGTTTCATTAATTCTGCAAAGCATTTGAAGCTTACCAATTCAACACAAGAACAAATACCCTATCTCCAACCATTCTGCACTTTCTACGTTTGCAAGGATGAAAAGACAAGCAATTCAGAGCCCAGTGATTTCAGGAACATCAGGCAGCTCTTCCTATTTGCATAGTTAACATTATAATAAAATATATACAGTACATTTGAATGGTGTTTGTTAAACAAGAGTTACATCGCTAATGATAATGAAACATAATTTAAGGAACTACATACTCAAAATCAACGGTTAAAATAAATAAAAATTCATCTTGCGAATAATAATTGCCACTGTCATTGGATTGTTTATAGATGCTAATGGATTTGACTTTGGATGGTAAAGGTATTAAAATCCAGAAATAGAAATGAAATGTCTGATTATGTAATGCTGCTGAGAATCCAGGGTAGTTCTTATCAAAGTTTGCTAGCTCAAAATATGCAATAATCATCAGTGAAAAGGGCTTACACTGTAGGAAATTAGGAAAATCACTTGTGAAATCAAGTTAATAGATAATCATATAAAAAATTAGTACAAAAAATGGAGGAAAAATTTAAAGTGTGGCTGATTTAATTTTCTATTTGATGTAGTAATGTTTGGACAGTTTCGCAGCTGCATGACTCCATCCATTAACTTCATGCCTACCCAGAGAAAAAGAACATTAGAGAAGCTCTCAAAAATGTATCATTTATGTCTTTTAGACAACCATGGGCTCTAAGTGAAACCAAAATGAGATTATTGCATGTTGCTCCTATCACTCAGGATTTACCAAAATTTTTTAATTAGCCTCCTTTTCAGTTTCAAAACTTTTGCACCTCTTTTTAATCTCAAGCAGAGAAATCAGAGATCTCTCTATATGGACTCAATTTACTCTCATCTCATCCTCATTTATGCATCTTATGCTGAGTTCATGCAGCATAGTGGTGTAATGGTTAGCACTGTGGCCTCACACTTTAGGGGTCAAGAGTTTGATTTCCGCCTTAGGTCTGTGCTTGCATGTTCTCCTTGTGCTTGGTGGGTTTACTCTGGGTACTCCGTGGTTTCCTCCCACAGTTCAAAGTGTTACAAATTAGGTTAACTGACATTCCCAAATTGGTCCTGTGATAGATTGGCACCCTGTCCAGAGTATAAACCACCTCGATATAGAAGATGAAGATGATGGAGACGATGCTGAGCTCAGAAAGAACAAATAAAGAGTGTTCATTCAATTCTCATTGAGACTTAATTGCCATTTCTCAGCGATATCTGACTTTATTATTATCAGCACATAAATAAATTTGATACATTTTGTATTGTATTTGTAGGCTAAAGTAACAGAATGAAAATGATTGCATATAGGCTGTATTTAGAAGCTTGCTAATATTACTCACTCAATCGCTCAATCACTCACTCATTGGTCTATACCGATTTATTCTGTATACAAGGTTACGGGGGGCCACAAGGCGGAGTACATCCAGGACGGAGTGCCAATCCATTACAGGGCACACATACACACATTCACACGCTTATTCACCCACTGGGCAATTTGGGAACGCCAATTAGCCTAATCTGCATGTCTTTGGATTCTGGAAGGAAACCGGAGTACCCAGTTTAAGAACTTCTGAGTCTTCTGAGTTTGAACAGTAAAATTTTCCAAGCCCAGAAGACCAGAGGAGGGAATCAAACCCAGACCCTGTAGGTGCAAGGCGACAGTACCAAGCCCCGAGGCCACCGCGGATCCTTGCTAATATTACCCAAATAATTATGTTTTCTGTGAATTAACACAACACAGGTCAATTAATGAAAAGCAGATCTTTGGAAAAGAAAAATTATTGCTAATATAAATTTTAAGACCCTGGCCAGTTGTATAAGACAAACATTGCTCAGTACTTCAAACAAATGAATGAGTCAGTTAAGGTGTTGGATTGCTGAACAGAATGTCAGGTTTGATATATATATACAGTATATATAGACTATCCTTAATGGACGTAGGGCACAAGGCAGGCAATCCATGGTACGGCACATACATACACAATATGCGCTGATGTGTAAGAGAAACACATCAGAAGCATATCTGACAAAATAAAAATCTATATTTGTGCAGAAACAGGAATTTTGTCTTCTGAGTTATAGAAGAACACGTTTTGAGCAAATGTACTTCTAGGTATTGCTTAACAGTTTTCCAGTGTGGGGAGTTTTTTGAAAACATAGTTGTTTCAACTGCTACTTCTGTTTCCTTCCTCCATTTTCATACACATTCGGTATTTATAATATGTAATCAGGACCTTTATAGTACTTTGCTGAAAGATCTATGTGATTTAATACTGCTTGTTCACACAGCACTGGCAACCTTGACCATGGTGTCAAATAAACACATATTCAGATTCAGACTTAAATAAATGACTGGAGAAATATAAAAAGTGCACATGGTTCTGGAAAGGTGTACTGCATAATACACTTCCTACAATGTTTTTGGTGTCTGTAGAAATACTGAGAAAGGTCAAACTGACCTCGATTTTAGATCAAGCTGGCAATTTCGGTGACTTTAAAGGAGATTTAATTATTGGAATATGGATGACAGGAGCTTCAGTCACTGTTAAACAGGTTTCAAAATGGAACAGTATATTGACATTTAGATCTTTGGTAAAGACATCAGTAAAATAAACTGAAATTGGTGGAAAGTACAAATTCAGTGACGGTGATGTTTGTGCATTAGTCAGTATGGAAAGAAAAACAGAAGAGCAGCTGTTCCACGGACAACTGAGAATGTCAACACGGGACTCGGTCAGGATTTCAGCAGGAATGTTGCATCAACAACTATATAGACATATATAGTAGAGATGTGGTGCATTACAATGCTCGAATTGTCAAAATGAAAATATACAGTGTTGTGCAAAAGTCGTGAACCATGCAGCATTTCTACATATTAAATTCAATTATGTAAATTAAATTAAGGAACCGGGCTGAAAAGTGCCTAAAGATACAATAAAAAAAATTGGTTGTTTATGTAACAATCTTTGCAGCAACCTCATTTCCCCTCTCGTCTGTTCCAACCACTCAGCATTCAGCATCATCAGTATAGTAATCACTAACCTGATCATTTGTCATCATCTGCACCTATTTCTCACTGGTTCATGCATTAAGATAGTTGTAATGTATTTTTTTTCTGCTTGAATGATTCATAGGTCACTGTGTGGCTTAACCAACAAAAAACATTCCTCTGAAACAGGAACCGGACTGAAAATGAGAGACGAAATGAGAGCAGATCGCAGTGATATGTGTTTGTTTGATATCGTGGTCAAGGTTTCCAGAATCTGTATGCTGCTCTCATTTTGTTCTGCTCTCAGGAAGCCTGGAGAACAATTTATCAAGACTACATTAAAAATACAAGACAGTCTGGCACTTTGGAAGCAAAATATAAAGAAATAAGCACTGCCTCAAGACTTTTGCACAGTATTGTCTGTCAGTGCAAACACCACAGATACTCGTGTACAGAGATGTGGTCACAGTCATCCTTCACTATGATATCGAGTAGGCGGCCGCGTGTACTGTATGGCATACGCCAAGTGAATGGTGCGTGCCTGAAAGTTTGACACCTACGTTATGAATGTCTTTGTTGATGTAGGAGGCATTTTACTGACATGGATTGTCCTCTTATAGGGACGAGTCAAATGTAAATTATTTGTTTTTGAGAAAAGCTCCTAACTGACTCGTGTCCAAATTTAACACTCACGTGGTATCTTATTCGGAAACAGGACCCCTCACTCGTACACTGGGCCGGCTTTGTTCTCTGAATGAAACATTTCTCATCCATGTTGCCAGGGCTGACTGAAATAGAGCTGATTTGATGAGTACATCACCAGTTTGAAACACATATACGCAGTTCGGGAGCAATTTGTATTCGAAAGAATACAAATTAAGACAGCATTCCTATTCTTTGGCTATTTTTGCTTGCTTCTTTAGGAACGCATTACTCGTATGCTTGTTGTCAAGTGCCCTGTGTACTTGTGCATCTGTGTGTTATGAGGAACAAGCCAGGGCTGATTGATTAGAGCAGTGCATTTTTTAATTAGAGGAAATGACAGAATGGCTGCTGGTAGTGATCCTGCTGGTGGGATGATGTGCATGTGGTGGGCTTTCGCTACTGGGCCAGTTTAATTAAATCAGACTCATGGTCCGAGATGAATTAAAACTGTCTCATTACATCTCCGAGCGGCTGATAATGCGCGTGCTGGGAAGTCTGTATCTGCAGTTTACACGCAGCAGTAATCGTGGACAATTAAGTAGTCATATCATTGTCTTTCTTTCCAACAGTTCGCCTAACTTCCCTTAAGTAGTTGCCAGTTTGAATCCCAATCCCTCCCAGTGCAATGCCAATAACCATTGCATTAAGTTCTTCATGCATATTGGCACACAGCGATGTGGCCATCGGCACAGCTTCAAATCACTGACTCTACAGGGGCATGGGGTAAGATTTAATCACATGCGTATTAGTGCACAGACGAAGTACAAAGGACACTGTGTCCTCTGGGTTTGCAGGAAGAATTGGTGCTAAGATGAGATACGGTGAACGTCCAACTGATCGAAATAAGGACACGACCCCTATGTGTTCGCTACAGAATATGTCTTGCAAGGATACAAGCATTTTAGATGAGCGTGTATTCGTGTCTCTGTGTCCGAGTGTCCTCACTAGGATAGGAATATATGACAGAATTGTCCCAAAATAGTTAGAATATATTTTTTTTGTGTGTCTGTTACGTAGATTTGGGTGTAGGCATATCATAAATTCTTATCAGTTAATTATGTCAACAGAAGATCCTCACAACGATAGTAAGACAAATGGCCTATTATGAAAATTGTGTGTGTGTGCGTGTGTATATCCATGTGCTACACCGCCTCTCTGGAAACAAGGTTGGTCCAGTGGAAATAACACAGCTCTCCCACATCTCGTCAACGGCCTGAGGCAATTGCTTTTCTTTTTTTTTCTGGGCGAGATCTGAAAATGCTCCCTCCTCCATGCTGCTCTGCTAAACACATGCTGCCACTCCAGAGTGACTCATGTGGTTAATAATTCATTTTCCTCAATGCTGAATCACCTGTTATGATCTGAGTCCACATTGCTATACCAGGACCTTTTGAACAGTTAGTTGGCGATCCTCAGTTGCTTCATTTCATGCCATTGACTTAATAAGTAAAGCTTGAGAACCATTTAAAATCCAATAGATTTTATTACAAATTGTAAAACAGGCCCATTATGAAGTGGTAGTAGTAAACCATGCCGTTTAGATTTGGGCCTTCAGTAAGCTACAAGACTGGGAGTAAAAAATCATGCCAGACAAAGAACCTCTATTGTTATAACCACTATTGTTCTTTGAGTATAGAGTATCTGGATGTTATTAAAGGTTTTGCAACATATGTAGGCATTGAAATGCATATTATTAACAAGCAAGCATTGTATTCACAGACACAGTTCTGCTGCAGCTTCCCGAGAACAATGCTCTGTCCTCTTTATTTCTTCATGTGAGGAGGAAGAATAACTGTATAGTCCGGCTGATATTCATGAAGAGCCATTCGTCAGCAAAGCATGTGTCATGCAAAAGAATTACAATTACAAAAACAAATAAAATGGTCTGAGTTAGTATAGTAAAATTTAAGATGTGCTGATTAATTCACAACTCCTGCATTAAGTAACTGGCAAGAAATCATTTCATCATAAAAGCTGCCAGTGGCTTCTCAGCAGCACAGCATACTAATAAAAATAAGGAGGCAGCATAAGGACCTTTTACTTTTTTTTTGGAACAGATTGTAATAGTAATAAAAAACGTGTAGGTGCTTTTCGTCCTGATATACTGTAACCGTGCATGTGAACACATCATGCAGTATGTACAGTCCTGATTATGGTCCAAAGAATATACAAACAGAAGAGGAAAAAATATCATGCATTCAGATGACAACCAAAAACATGACCTACTAAACCACCAAACATTTCCATAACACATCTCACATAACCCAAGGGAAAAACAGTTACATAATAGTTTCTTCTAACAAACAACAACATTTTTTTTCTTTTAATTATGTAATTGGCTGTTGATTTGAAAACAAAATCCACCCTTCTTCTTTTCATTGACCTGATCATTCATGTGATCCTTGGCTTTAATAACTCAAACAGCATTTTGGAAATTGTTGATCTTTGGGGAATCTCACCCACAACAGTCTCTCAAGTTTAATTGCATAAAAAATAAAGATCCCCAGATTTCCCTCCTTTAGCTGTTCAATATAAAAAACTCCCATACTGCGATTGTAACCTCGCCATAACATCCATGCTAAATACCTTTATATGCTAAATAAACTCGGTATTTTGATGCAGTCGTAGTGACACGCCGATCTCATGCAATAATGCACCAGTATTTGATTGGCTGTGTAGTTAATCGATCTTTAATTCTTTATCATTCAGTCACATGGCAGGAGCCTGTAGGCCACTTTAACGGCTCTGAGAAAGCCTCTAGTGTTCAGTAACCACATAGCAACAGCAGAGAAAAAAAACTGATTGGCTAATTTCAGCTCACACTCCCCTGGGTCCGAAAGATCCTGAAAAGGGTAAAAAATAATTAAAGTGACTTGAAGCCCTTCAAGGCTAATAATAATTACTTGGTACTGTATTTTTCACTTAGATGTGTCACAATATCTAAAATTTGTATTCAAAGTGACGCAAGCTTTCCTATTTTGCTTTTAAAATAGACAAAATACAAACAAAAATTTTCATTGAAAAATTGCCACAAAGTACACAACCACGTAGCTAGTCAGTGCGTAGGCGTAACGTCGCAACAGCATTTCAAATTATATCACTCCAATTTTTCTCGCTTAAACGATTTACTCGTCGCTAATTGTAATCGCTTGTGTTTACACTGTCCCAAAACAGTAGGGCAGTTTTGATTAAGCACAGATGGAAAGTCACGCCTCATGAACAGAACCTAAACTAAATCTGTTTATTACACAGAAACTGAATACATAGCATGAAAATCACCAGACTGAAGAGACCATGTGGTTAAAAACAAACAAACACACACACACATGTACACACACATGCAGTTGTGGCAGTGTTTAAATGTTGCGCTGCAGAGACGTTTGCATGATATGGGTTTTGACAGGGGAAAAATTAGACAACATTTGGAAAGATTTGTCTAAACGTGGACTGTTTAGGAGTTCGGTTTGATATTCACGTTTTTATTAGCCGTTTAACAGAAGTTGCTGACACGTTAACGTTTATGGATGAATCTTCAGGTTACATTATGTTAGCTAGCTGACTGAAATTCTAATGATTATGAACAAGAATATAAGCTAATGTAAAGAAACTTTATATATATTTTTTTTATTAATAATGAATAAATACTAATACGTCCTGGGTGGATTATAGATTCTCCAAAGTAAGTATATTTATATAAAGCAAAAACAATATTTAGAGTTTATAATGAATGTTTTCATCTTCATACTATCAAAGCTGGAATAATTTTAGTCAGATTTAATATTGTCCTGATGTAACAGGCTATACAAAACAAACAACTCTACTCAGTCTAATCAACTTGTGGGAAAATAGTGACATTTGTATGCACAATTATAAGTTTATAATAGAAAGTGACTCATTACTTTGATTATCAACATTATACATCATCCATGTTTTTTTTTTCTTGCCTCATTTTCTGAGGTAAATGCCAGTCACAACTTTTAATGAACAGTAATCTCTTGACTCACTCATTAATTCAGAGAGTTTTGCTGGCTAAATTTCCCTCTGTCTCTTTTTTGTGTTGATTATTATTAAATATATTTTTAATCATTAACATTTTGTCCCCTCCCATCTATATTGTTAGCTATACTGTTAACAAACTGAATCTTGTCCATTTTGCTCTGGCACATAACCAACAACTGGATCACAGCATGACGTTTATTCCCTGAAGAAAATACACTTAGTTAACAATTTAGCGATCTTTAGACTCTCCTAGTTTTGGTAAAGGTTTCACTATTGTTAGCTAATTGTCCAAATCTGTTGGGTTTTCTCAGGTTGCCACATATATTTAGAGTACAAAAGCTACCAAATTATATTTCACATTTACTGCAAACTTCAAATTAGTTAACGGGTCAATGTGTTTCTTTGATTAAGCACGACATGTGGTATGTAGAACTAGGCATTGATTTGACTCTTTCAGGATCAATAATGCAGTGTAGCTAAATGTTTGGTGATTTTGCACTGGAACTACAAGGCTAATGTTGCTATCAATGAAATATATATATATATATATATATATATATATATATATATATACACACACAACTGTGCATGGAGTAACATACTGTAAAAGTCCTTATTTTAAGTAGAAATGGGGACTTTTTCAAAAAAATAACTTGGAACCAAATCACACCTCAGTCAGATTTTTAGGCTGTATGCTATCAAACATGACCAGTACTAATGTGTTGAGTTATCTATTGTTTTTAGCTATGAATATGATTTTTATTTTAATAGCATATCCCTACATTGTCAGAAAACATACGAACAACTATAAAATCAATAATTGACATGATTTCACAAGAGTGGGTGCTCATCGATCCTGCACAGTGCTAATCTGTTTTTGTAGTTGTATGTACCTTTTCTTGTTTTAGCAAGGCCAGCATATCAGCTACAGTGTCAAACTAATGTGTTTAATTGTTTTTTTTTTGTCCTTTTTTGTTGTCTGAGTAATTAGTTTGAAGCACGAGTAGAGCAATGGCGCCACCTGCTGGTCAATGCAATCAAAGTATCAACAACAACAGGCTTAATAGAGAAATGGAAATATGATATATGGGGTAAGTATACTTGAATTTGGACTTACATACATATGATCTATAAACATAACGGAATAAAAAAAACACTAAATAAATGGAAAGTAAAAAACAACAAATCTAGACAAAAAAGTACATATATGAAGTCGTCTCATCTTATCTTAACAGTGGACAATTAACAATCTGTACTTACAACCCAGATCTGACTTCATACGTTGAGATGTAGGAAATATCGATTCA
>JAQQZT010000021.1:10891002-10904590 GCA_030068275.1 Clarias platycephalus
TGATTGGTTGATTAGATAATTGCATTAATGAGAAATTGAACAGGTGTTCCTAATAATCCTTTAGGTGAGTGTATATCCATAATGTCTCTTATAATCTTAGTGGTTCAATGTGCGCTTAGTAGTAATGAGCTTTCTCTTCAGTTATATGGACTGGTTTCATTACTTCTGCAAAAGTTTTAAAGCCAACCACTTCAAAACAAGAACAAATCTCCAACCATTCTGTGCATTCTACCTCCCCAAGAATATAAAGACAAGCAATCCAGAAACCAGTGATTTCAAAAACATCATTTAATCAGACACCTCTTTTTATTTTCATGGTTAACAGAATAAAATATGTAAAATACTGTGTATTTGAATGGAGTTTGTAAACAGGAGCAACATCGCTAATGATAATGAAACATCATTTGAGGAACTACTTACTCAAAATCAACTGATAAATGAAAAAAAAATTAACAATCATCTTTAAAAATACCAATTGACATTGTCATTGGATCATTTATAATGCTAATGCTTTTGACTTTGGATGGTAAAGGTTTTAAAAGCCAGAAATAGAAAAACAATTCTTGGTTTAATATATTTATACAATACATTATGAAACTTCTTATTATGTAATGGTCTTTTAAACTGCTGCAAATCCAGGCTAGTTCTTATAAAAGTTTGCCAGCTAAAAATATGCACCAGCATCAATAATACTCAGTAAAAAGGGCTTACACTGTAGGAAATGTGAAAATCACTTGTGAATTCAAGTTGATAGATGATCATATAAAAAATGGAAAATGAGTACAAAAAAGGTGGGAAAAGTTCAAGTGTTCAACTGATTACATATTCTATTTGATGTACAGTAGTAATGTTTGAACTGTTTAACAGCTGCATGACTCTGTCCATTAATTTCATCTCTATCCAGCGGAAAAGAAATGAATTAGAAATGTATAATTTATGTCTTCCAGACCACGATGAGCTCTATGTGAAGCCAAAATGAGATTGTGGCATGTTGCTCCTGTCACTCAGGAGGCATCAAAAAAATTCTAATTAGCCTTACATGGACTTTTCAGTTTCAAAAGAGATGTCTTCAAGCTCTAAAATAAGTCCAGACTTTTGCAGATCTTTAAAAAAAAAAAAAAAAAAGTAGAGTCTCTTATCTTATTTTTACTCTCATCCTATTTTCATTTATGCTAACGTAGCATGGTGGTATAGTGGTTAGCACTATGCCCTTGCACTTCCAGGGTCGAGTTCGATTCCCACCTCAGGTCTGTGCTTGCATGTTCTCCTTGTGCTTGGTGGGTACTCTGGATTTTCAGTTTTTCTCCCACAGTCTAAAGACATGCAGATTATAACAACTGGCATTCCCAATTTAAAAAAATGTAGTGTGTGAATTCCCTGTGATGGCTTCGCATCCTTGCCTCGATATAAAAGATAAAGATGATGGAAATTAAGCTGAGCTCAGAGAGAGGGGTATTAAAAATGCTCACTGAATTGGAGGTAGCTTGAAGGTTAAGGTGTTTGACTGCTGAAAAGAATGATCCTGGTTTGAGTCCTAGCACCACCAAGCTCGCAGCACAACACTGTGAAAAACTGCAACTAAAACAGTGGAAATTTCTCTAATGTTTGGACTATTCAGTGCCTGTTGGCCATGTGGACAGACCCTTACCTTCTTATACTGCTTGTGGGTTGTGGAGGGCCTGGGGCTTATCCCAGGAAATTAGGCGGGATACAGGGTGCCAATCCACCACAGGGCACACACACACACACACACACACACAATGGGCAATTGAAAGGCCAGGTGATGCAAATTTCAAAGCTTTTTAAATACCCAGACTCCTCTAACCATCAACAGCCATGGGTTCCTCTAAGTAGTTGCCTAGCACTCTCAAAATGAAAATCATTAATGCCCACAAAGCAGGAGAAGGCTAAAATAAGATAGCAAAGTGTTTTCAGGTTCCGATTTCCTCAGTTTGGAATGCAATTAAGAAATTTCAGATAACAGGAACAGTGGAGGTCAAGGTAAGGTCTGGAGGACTAAGAAAGATTAGCAAAGCAAGTCAGAATCCCCATTTGACTGCAAAAGGCCTCCAGGAAGACTTGGCAAGCTCTGCAGTTGTTGTAGTTGTTCAGCAACACCTGCACAAATATGGCCTTCATGTAAGAGTCATCAGAGGAAAACCTCTCCTGCGTCCACATCACAAAATTCAGCATCTGAATTTTGCAAGAGAACATTTACACAAGCCTGGTGCATTTTGAGAAAAAGTGCTATGGACCAATGAGGTTAAAATAGAAGCAAAAGGTACAGTATGTTTGAAGAAGTAAGGGTACAAAACTTCATGAAAAGAACAACAGTCCACCTGTTCAGCATGGGGGTGGATCGATCGTGCTTTGGGGTTGTATTGCAGCCAATGAAACAATGTTGGACCCTTGAGCAAGGTCCTTTACCCCCTAGTGCTCAGGTACAATTCTTGAGCTGGCAACCCACCCACGTAAGTAACTGCCACAAAAACAACAGATATATCTCCTGGGTGGGGAGTATCCATCATCTGATGTGACGGAGATATTTATGTATTACAAAAAAATTTTCCAGCAGTGGTTTAGTGAGGTTACCTCTCTTACTGTATGTCTCAATATGCTAATTGTCCGGTCTTACCCATTCTCTTTGAATTTTAGAAGAAACACACCAGAAATAAATCAGACAAAATAGAAACTAAATTGGGGCTAAAGTGAGAATTTTGTCTCCTGATTTATAGAAAAACAAGCTTTGAGCAGTACAAATTTCCCCTAGGTATTGCAGTTTACAAGTTCTTTGAAAACAGAGTTGTTTCAATTGCCGGTTATGTTTCTTTCATTCATTTTTATACACATTCTTTATCCATAATATGTAATCAAGCCAATTTTTAGCACTTTGCTAAAATATCTAATAAGGACAACTACGCGATTTGATACTGTTTGATCACAAGGGCAGTTGTTGTGCAAGTGCACATGGTCCTGGAATGATGTACTGCATAAAACAAATTAAGCAATTCACTTCTTACAATGTTTTTGGTGCCGCCTGTAGAAATACTGGGAAAGGTCAAACTGACCTCGATTTTAAGATCAAGCTGGCAGTTTAAGTGACTTTAAAGGAGATTTAATTATTGGAATATGGATGACAGGAGCTTGGGTTACTGTTAAACTGGTTTCAAAATGGAACATTTTGACATTTAGATCTTTGGTAAAGACATCAGTAAATAAACTGAAATTGGTGGAAAGTACATATTCAGTGTTAGTGATGTTTGTGCATTAGTCAGTATGGGAAAAAAACAGAAGAGCAGCTGATTCAGCATCACCAGTATGGTAATCACTTGCCTGATCATTTGTCATCATCTGCACCTGTTTCTCACTGGGTCATGCCATACGATAGATGTATTTCTTAAGCTTGAATGATATATAGGTCACTGTGTGGCTTAACCAATTAAAAAGAACATTATTCTGAAACAGATCAGGTAAATGGACTGAGAGTAAAATCAGAGCATAAGACAGTCCTTCAGGAAGAACTATTCCTTAAGACTACATTAAAAATACAAGAAAGTCTCGCTCTTTGTAAACAAAATATAAAGAGATATGGTCAGTCATTCTTCACTATAATACAGAGCAGGCAAATGTGTGTACGGCAGACACGAAATGAATGTTTAACACCTATATTAGAGTATCTTTGTTGATGTAGAAGGCATTTTACTGACATGGATAGTCCTCTTATAGGGAAGAGTCAAGTTAGCAAAATGGAAATTATGTTTTGAATTATATGTTTTCCCGTGGACAATTTAGTAATCAATTAAGTAGTACTAAGGAGTCTTTCCAACAGTTCGCCTAACTTCCCTTAAATGGTTGCCAGTTTAAATCCCAATCCCTCCCAGTGCAATGACAATAACCACTGCATCATTTCAGTGAGGAGCATGCATATTGATACACTTGGAGGTTTTTCCTCAGTGTACTCCGGTTTCCTCCCACAGGCCAAATACTTGCAGATTAGGCTAATTGGCATTCCCAAATTGCTCGTAGTGTTTGAATGAGCGTGTGAGTGTGCGTATGCAGTTTTGATTAAGCGAAGATGGAAAGTCACACTTCATGACCAGAAACTAAAATATATCTGGTAATTATACAGAAACTGAATACATAGTATAAAAATCATCAGACTGAAGAGATCATGTGATTACAAAAAACCCCAAACACACATAAACACACAAAAATGTAGTTGTAGCAGTGTTTGCATGTTGCACTGCAGAGACATTTGCATGATATGGGTTTTGACAGGGAAAAAATTAGACATGGTTTAAACTTGCACTGTTTAGAAGATTTGGTTTGATATTTATGTTTTATTAGCCGTTTTCTAGAAGTCGCTGACATTTTCTAGAAATGCTGACAGTTTATGCTATATAGCTAGTACTAATAATAATGATTATGAAAAAGAATATAAGCTAAAGTGAAAAAAACTTTACATTGATTTTTTAATTGATATTAAATATATAGAGATTATAATTACTGTTTTCATCTTTATACCATCAAAGCTAGAATTATTTTAGTCAGATTTAATATTGTCCTGATGTAACAGGCTACGTATATCAAGCTAAGTCTCTCCTAGGTCTAATCCACTTCTGGAAAAATAGTGACATTTTTATCCACAATTATAAGTTTATATTAGAAAATCACTTGTTACTTTGATCAACATCGTCCATGTTATTTTTTTTCTTGCCTCATTTTCTGAGGTAAATGCCAGTCACAACTTTAAATAAACTGGAATCTCTTGACTTACTCATTAATTTAAAGAGTTTTGCTGGCTAAATTTCTCTCACTCTTTATTTTTAATTATTATTAAACTTATTTTTAAACATTACAAATTTGTCCACTTCTATCTAGGAATGGAATCTTGTCCATTTTGTCCAATCCTGCCCATTTTGCTCAAATGTTTATTCCCTGAAGAAAACCACACTTGGCTAATGATTTAGCGATCTTTAGACACTCCTGGTTTTGGTCAAGGTTTCACTAATGTTAGCTAAGCAAATCTCTTGGGTTTTTCCAGGTTTAGAGTACAAAAACTATTAAATTATATTTCACCTTTACCACAAACTTTAAGTTAATTACTAGGTCAATATGTTTCTTTGTTTCTTTGAGTCATGCTTTCGGTGATTTTGCATCGGAGCTACAAGGCTAATGTTGCTAGCAAGGGATTTTTTAAAAATACACCCTCATTAATTTCCAAACCATACATGCAATACCACAATAAGTCCTTACTTTAAGTAAGAATGAAGACTAAATAGATATTTAGAAAGTATGCTACCAAAATTCCAAATCTGAATATTTAATAAAAGCTGATAAAGACCAAAAAGGGTGAGAAACAGTAAAATTACAAAACAAAGCTAGTTCAATATAAAAATTCTCTAACAATCTGTACTGGCATCACAGATCTGACTACATAATCAGTAGAGATGCAGAAAGAAATAATTCAGTTATTAATTCATTCATTCATTCAGTCATCTTCTATATTACTATCCCAGGAGACTTTGGGCACAAGGCAGGGTACACCCTGTCAATTCATCACAGGGCACACATATACACTCACATTCACACATTTAGGGGATTAGTGTCTAATCTATAATCACAACAAAGTCTTTAACTGCTGCACATGTTGAAAAAGAAAGGCCATTGAGCGTTACTGTGTGATTATATAACCTATGTATTTTTCTTTGCCTCACTTACTGAGGTACTGTAAAGGCCTGTTATGGCCCGGTCTAGGTCGGGCCATAACAGGTATATACTCAATATTGTAACATGCCAGTCAATTCAATTCAATTTTATTTATATAGTGCTTTTAACAATGATCATTGTCTCAAAGCAGATTCACAAAATGAAAAGAAAAAGTATGTATAAGTGAGAAAAAAAATGTGTTTAGATAGTAATGAGATTGTGAGATAGTCCCTGATGAGCAAGCCGAGTGCAACGGTGACAAGGAAAACTCTCTGAGATGGCACTAGAAAGAAACCTTGAGAGGAACCAGACTAAACAGGGAACCCATCCTCATTTGGTTGATAATGGACAACAAGAATTATCTAACGACATTATCGTTATATCGTACATAGAACAGAGGGGGCATCTGGATCACTAGAAGCTCAGGAGCAGCATGTGTAGATCCAAACCATCATGAAGCAGAATCAAGCTGGAGGTGGTGCTTCTCTGGATGCCTCAAGATCTTTGAAGGGTTGGTCTCTGCCTACTGGAGCTGGCACCATCTCCAGTTGCCTCGGGATGGGTAGAGAAAGGAAAAACAGGTGGAAAAGAAAAAAATCTGCGTAGATGCCATTCAGAATATTAGCAGCACTAGATAGGAGTGTGCATTTAGATATACTGGAGTACAAGGTTATGTGATGAATAATGTGTACTGTATGCTAGATTAAAGAGACGTGTTTTGAGACTACTTTTAAACTGATAGACTGTGTCTGAGGCC
Source organism: Clarias platycephalus (assembly GCA_030068275.1). Lineage (NCBI taxonomy): Eukaryota > Metazoa > Chordata > Actinopteri > Siluriformes > Clariidae > Clarias > Clarias platycephalus. The sequence continues at coordinate 10,897,469 of JAQQZT010000021.1, forward strand.
CGAACACTGTCTGGAAGGCTATTCCAAAGCTTGGGAGCTAAATACACGCTCTACCCCCTTTTGTAGAATTTGATATTCTGGGAAATACCTTAAGGAGTATGGCGGATTGTAATGCGTCAGAAGACTGGCTAGATATGTGGGAGCTAAACCATTTAGAGCCTTGTACGTAAGTAATGCTAGTTTGTAATTCATTCTAAACTGAAAAGGTAGCCAGTGCAGGGAAGATAATATTGGGGTAATAATATGATAATGATAATAATATGATTGTCACAACGTTTAATGAAGAGAAATCTCACCTTCCTGTGTGTGTATATATATATATATATATATATATATATAGTGCTGAAATATCAAAATGCTATTTCACTGAACATATCATGAATCTTAAGCAAAGCAGGACTGTTTACAGGTCCCAAGCACTATGACATTTTTGTTGTTGTTGTTTATTTTTTCAATTATCCAGGGCATTTTGAAGGTCTCAACACATGGAAAAACCAGCGCACACAGGTTGGAATCTGCTACCATTAGGATGCCTTAGTGGCTGGGCCCTGGGCATGGCACAAGGCCTTCACAGGAGATTATGCTGCTTAGCGCATATGCATTTGCATGTATACTGTGCATGTAAATCCTGGTACACATTTAGATCTCATTAAGCTGAACAACGTTCGCTATGCATGTCATGGGCTCAACAGTAAGTCAGTTATTTTAGGTTATTTGCAAAAACGCACCCAATAAAAAAGTAATTTCCTTAGTTGTATATAATTATATCATTATATAATATATTATGTCATAATGGTATTGGTATTTCCCCTTTAAATGCATGTGACCACCGTGCCCACTGTCCTTCTGAAGCACCTGGGTGGCGATAGCGCAGCTCCTTGGGCTCAATCATCGTTACTTTGTAACTATATCCTATTATTATTATTATTATTATTATATAGCAGTCACAGTTAACGGAATACTAAGAAATCATGGATACTGCAGCACCATCAGATCCTCATGTAAATGGTTTTCACAGCACACACACAAACACACACACGCATACTAGCGTTATAGACGCTGTAGCAGAGCTTTTATTTTGAAAGCTTCAAAATAAAAGACCATATGTTTTCGCGCTTTTTCCTGCTTTGTTCCGGGTTCACACACGTGGAGTCTCACTATGGTGTTCTTCTGGAGCTGCTAACCTTCAACACGTTTTCCCCCTTCCCTTTAAAGTCAGATCACCGGTTTAACTAGGAACCTTGTTCCAGATTCGTTTCCATTTATCTGCTACAGTGTTTGTCTTCTGCTAGATGGTGAGTTCGACAAGGTGATGACGAGTAAAAGAAAAGTGTGCACTTATTTTAAGTTCACTAGCTGCATGTTTGTTGTTTGATTTGAGTCACTAGCTGAAATATGACAAGCTATAAGGTTGATCAGTTGGCAGTAGATTAAGTCTGTGTGCTAGCTGGAATTATATTCAATATGCCTAAAAGATGATTGATCCTTTGATACTTTTTTTTTCTTTCGTAACCAGCGCGCGATCATCACAGAGTTTAAATTTATATTACATTTTGAGTCTTTGTCTATTATACAGTTTGCGGTATTTTTGGGGGGGGAGAAAAACTTTTCTCTCGAGTTTGAAATAAATACCAGCACATGATCTCACACACACACACACACACACACACACACACACACACACACACACACAGGCATGGTGATAAGCAGCAAGTTTTTTGTAAAACAAGATCTGTTCATAAGATCCAATCAGTTCTTGTTAAAGATCTATAATGAGATGATTTACGTGTTCAGAAAAAATGTGGAATGCAGAGGCGCCCAATGACCCAGAGGTTGCAGAGTTGCACTTGCATTGATCTAGATCAGGAATGCTTTGGACAAACTGACGTCAAGGCTTTGACCTTTTAAATGCTGATACAACCAATATTACATGGACAGGGTACAATGAGACCGATCAGAATCCACACGTGGTTCGGACACTAAAATGAAGGCGATGATGGGAATAAGAGCAATGGAAGTGTGGATGAATAAGTCAGATAAAATAAACGCATATCGTTGTCTAAGGAATCATCTGATCCAAATGTAAGATCACGTGTCTTTAACTAATGTGCAAATATTTACTTACATATTATATATCATCACATGCTCCTTCAATGAAAGTGATAATATCCTGATATAGAACGTTGTTTCTCATAGAATTGTAGGGGTCACACCATGGCTGCAGTTTGATGTTCCCATAATAGTTTATGTTCCCCCTAAGTTTTTGCAACTGCATTAGCATATATCTCTAAATATCTGTCTCTGTTTTTACAAGGACTTATAATGTGCACTAAAAATGCTCAGATGTGTCATGTCGTGTTCTTCTTGACAGGCATGTGAACAAACCAGTAATTACCAAGAGGCGGCAGGTTTAAAGCTTTCATCTCATCCTTGCCTTGTTGTGCACTTATCCCAGAGTTACACCTGTGCTTGGATACCATCGAGGTAGAAAGATTTCTCAGTAAGCCGGAGCCATGATCAGACTGTCTGCTTCATGTCTGAAACGCTGGCCTCCCAAGAACCCCTTTAATGCCCCAAGCATGTGGAAATGGCTTGGAACGAGGTCAGGATTGTACAGCATCCGCTCCCCGCTGAGTTCCTGTAATATACAAGTGGTGTTGGCGAATGATCGCGTGTACAGTTCACGCAGACAGGTGCGTCTCTTCTGCAAGTCGGCGACAAGCTGTCCGTCGATTTTCAAGGATCAGACTGTCCACTCGCTGAATGGTCATGGAGCGACTGCAGTGAGCTCAGAGCCACCTCAGCCGGGATCGTCAGTCAAGGACGTACGGCTTTCTTTAAAACATTTGCACGATTCAAATGTGCTATATTTTCATCAGTATAGGGAAACTAATAGTAGCTTGGTTGTTCTGTGTAGTAACTTGGAAAATAGCCGGCATTAAAAAAATTGTGATCATATTGTGAATTGTGAACCGCATTAATTTTTTTGGTTTATTCCCCATCTAGCATGTAGATGCACTTTATAGATGCATAATTAATAAATGGTAATCCATAAGTTACTACTCACAAGAGTTCCTCCTCAGCCCTTCATCATTAGTGCTCAGTTTCTAATTAGAGAACGCAGGTGGCTGGGTGTTTTAGGTCGCCAAACGGATTCTCAGTACAGCTGTGACAAAAAGATGGCACACATCCTACATGCGCCGCCCATAATTATGTCACTACCTTGTTGGTGTGTACTAAATAATAGTGCTCGCAAATGCCTCCCTGAATTGCGCAAAAGTGTTTCTAGTAAACAGACTCAGATAACGGTCTATACTAGATCTGCTTTCACAATCCAAATTGTTGCCTTAACACTTGCTCTAGTTCTAAAGAAACCCTCATTTTCTCTTGCAGTCTATGACCGCTACAATGAAATACATTCTGGTTACGGGAGGTGTGATCTCCGGCATTGGGAAAGGCATCATCGCCAGCAGTGTCGGGACTATCCTGAAGTCATGCGGCCTTCATGTCACGGCGATTAAAATCGACCCGTACATCAACATCGATGCTGGGACTTTCTCTCCATATGAGCACGGTAAAGTAAAAGGATGCACGCATTCAGTACTATTGATTATTAGATGCCTTTGTGAGGCAAGTCATGTAGACTTCAAAATTTATTTGTTTGTTGTTTTGTTTATACGCGTTTGCTTCTGAAGTGGCGAAATGGTGCAGTTCCTCTATGATCCTACAGGTGGAGCCATCTAAACTTTTTTTATATAAAAAATATAAAACGTATTTAAAGAGATGTTACTCTTTAAATACGAGAAATAAATCCAACTGATAATGGTAGTCTCCTGATTAAGGAAACATTGTGGGTTTCCAGAGTCGAGTCATCCAGCAGATCATTCTGAGAGAAATAAATCGCGAATTTCCAAATCCGATGTCCGAGATCCAGGGTCACCTTGGAAAGTGATTCCAAGAGAGAGATACTGTAATGACAAAGAGAGAGTGTGTGTTCCAGGAAGCTGATCGCAATTCAAATCTGACTCGTTTGAGAACAATGGCCAGCAAAAAGAATCCAAACTGGTTTTCGGTTTAGTAAAAAGAGCAGTGATCAATCACAAGGTTTTATACGAGATCAGAACGATAGCAGAAATTCCTGGGTATAAGTGAATTAGTCTGCATCCTTTTAAAGCCGGCAGAGAATTGCCTGTACAGGCGAGGTTGGGTGTCTAGGAGCAGGAAGGACCGATCGTCTTGTAATGTCTGGCACTTCAGTTCTATCTTCTGGGTATGAATGATCATCTGCAGGAAAAGTCTTCGACCTGAATTCCTTTTTTCACAAATTTGAACAGAAAAATGATAATTAATGGCAATGAGGGAAACATCGATTTTAGTTATTCATGTATCGCGCACCGGTTCAAAAAAGATTTTTTGCAATTACATACTGGTTGTTTTCATTTGAGGTGTCGCAAAAATTGTTGCAGTTCCTCTATGATCCTACAGGTGGTGCACTCTAAATTGTTCACACACTGGCAGGCAGCACGGGGTCCTGTGTGGTAGGAGTGAATTATTTCCGAAATTTGTTTAGAAACAAAATACTTATAAAATCGCGATACCTACAGAATCGTGATTATAAATTATATATATCGCCCATGTATCGAGATATCGTATCGGCCGGTCTCTGATAACTCCCATCCCTACTACATAGCTGAAAATAACACTACAGTAAGATGGATGAAAATGTCGCACAAATGATTTTAAAATGTCTGGGGCATCTTCTATGCTAATTTTACCCTGCGGTTGTGTATATGCATGTTTAGGTGAAGTGTTTGTGTTGGACGATGGAGGAGAGGTCGATCTCGATCTGGGGAATTATGAGCGCTTCTTGGATATCCGTCTCACCAAAGACAACAATCTGACCACCGGCAAGATCTATCAGTCGGTTATTAACAAAGAGCGACGAGGAGACTATCTGGGGAAGACCGTGCAGGGTAAGGATATAAGATTATGTAATATGATCTCATGCATGGGAATTTTTAAGAAATTGTGTATCGTATAATAAACTTGTATATAGTAGTATAAACATATATGTATTTTAGAAGTATAAATTTATATAAGTTGCTATTATTGCAATAAGTTGCTATTATTGTTGTGGGGTGAAAAAAAAAAAAACCTGTGTGCGGTGAGGAGATTAATGCAAGCGTTGGAGGAAAGGTGTAGCACTGGTGTGCGTTATAAATTATTCTCCCCCAATTTATATTAACCAAAAGGGGCAGAATTTAATCTTGCACCCTAAAGTAAAAGTTGAATCGATTCACCATTTGCTTAAATGAATTAAACGCCATATTTCAGTGGTGCCGCACATAACCGATGCCATTCAGGAGTGGGTGATGAAGCAAGCCAAGATCCCTGTGGATGATGATGGCATGGAGCCTCAAGTGTGCGTCATTGAGGTACATTTAAACTCATAATGTTTTATGAAATCCTGTATGGTTTTTCCTGTACATGGTGTGTGTATGTGTGTGTGTTGGTGTGTAGTTGGGAGGAACCGTCGGAGACATCGAGAGCATGCCCTTCATCGAGGCGTTCAGACAGTTCCAGTTTAAAGTGAAGAAGGAAAATTTCTGCAACATCCACGTCAGTCTCGTTCCTCAGGTGAGCCATCATGCGACTCGGGATTTGACAGTGTGTTCACTTTATTAGGAACACTTTCACCTTCCCACAAATCAAGAACTTCAGTTCATGTTCATGTCAAACATCCGACTGATGGGACAATTGCGTTTGATGACTGTGGCGTGGTTGTTGAAAATAACACTACAGTAACACTACTGGATATTTCCAAAAAAAAATAAAAATCTCCTGGGATTTTCACTCGCGTAATGCGTCTAGTGAACGTTGCTTCCTCATTAGGGAGCAAGTTGTTGATGAGACAACGTGAAGGAAAATGATGAGAATAAGGTGGTTATGGTCACTTGAAATATATAGCCACATTGAGCATAAACGCATCACAGAATGCTCACAATAACAAGGAGCAGTTCTGTTATTTCAGTTACTGTAGCCTTCCTGTCAGCTGGCTCATAACGAAGATGTTTTGAGCTCACAGCGCCGCCACTAAGTGGCCGTTTTTTAGTTTGTTTTTTTCACCGTTCTGTTTTCATACTTGAGACTGTTTTTGCACCCAAAAAAAAAAAACAGATCCTTAAACTATTAGCTATCTGGCATCTATAAAAAAAGAAACACACAACAGTCAAAATCAAAGAGATCATTTGAACACTTGTTATAATGGTTTACTGAAGGTCTTGACAAAATATTGCTCCCCTTAAAATTTCAAGTCGCTAACCTTGGCTTTTTTAAAGAGATGATAATTTTATATTTGCATGACTACATTGTACATGTCTGATGTTTAGCCCAGTGCTACGGGTGAGCAGAAGACCAAACCCACACAGAACAGTGTGAGAGAGCTGAGAGGACTCGGCCTTTCTCCGGACCTGGTCAGCCATTTTTCTGTGTTCAATTTAAATATATAGAACTTCAGTTTTAAAGTGAAGTTAACACCGTATAACTGAATACAGTGAATACTTGAATACAGTGACCGTTTCGTTTTTTTTCTCCTCAAGATTATGTGCCGCTGCTGCACTCCGCTTGATAACTCCGTGAAGGAGAAGATCTCCATGTTCTGTCATGTGGAGCCTGAACAGGTGAGACTCGATCTTCCCCAAACTCTCAGTCTTGTATTAAAGTATAGACAAACTAAAAATGTTTGCATTATTATTATTATTATTATTATGTGCATCATTTTCCAAGCCTGGAAATAAAGCAGCATACAGATAGACTTCTCATCAGTCTGCACTTCACTGTTCTATTGGGAGGGTTTCTTTTTCTTAGTAGTTAATGTTTTATAATTATGCTATGATGACAAGTTCAGCACAAACCGGGTCAGGGTGTTAGATGTTTTTGATATTATTATATACTGACACAGTACACATTTCTGAGACTTGATTTTTATTTGTCAGTGATCACACACACACTCTGTTACTCCAAAATTATATAGATTTATATATATATACTAGGGCTGCACGATATTAGGAAAATATGCGATATTGTTGTTGAATATTGCGATAACGATATTTCTTGCGATAT